>JAQFVV010006435.1:287694-825613 GCA_028023455.1 Epiperipatus broadwayi
ACGCTAAAATGGCTGCTTGTTTAAAAGTTTGAACTCGTAGCTGTCTTAACTTTAAGGTAAGTTTAGATAAAAAATAATTTTTATAAAAGCAAATCTCATTATAATTTGCCTTTAATGACTTCTACGTCTAAAATGTTAAAGAAAAAGAAGTATAACAGTCTACCAGATATTGACAAGTTTAACACGAATTCTTGCTTAGCAACATCCCAAAGTAAAACAGTTAAAACTGAAATATCAAAAAATGTAAAATCTAATGCGTATATCAGTAAAACAGCTAATAATTCTGTTGTTCTTAATGAATTTAAAACAAATAGCCAAACAAATAATCATGCAAATAACCAAGCAAAAAAAATGCAAAAAAAATAATATGAAAGCTTCTAATAAGAAAAAAAGAACCCCGGAAAACACTGATAGTTTTCATTCCTCAAATAACGTTCATACATGGGGTGAACAAATGGAACTAAATGAAAATAATAATAATAGTAATAATATAAATATTAGTCCTCCCAGCAAAATGCGCAAATTTAAATCACTAACATTCCTTAGTGATAGCAGTGTATCTGTCGCTATTAACACAGCGGAAATTGCATCATCAGAACAAAAGAATCAAAAAGCTATAACAAAAATTAAAAACGATTCTACATCAATTTCCAGTAATCCAACGAAATTTATAGACATTAACTCAATTGCAAATAATATAGAAACAAATAAAACTAAATATACTTCTTTTAGCAAGCTTAACGATTACTGGCGAAAGATATTTGCAAATAGTCTCTCTCCTTCCACATCCATTATTAGTATAATAGAAAACTAAGATCCAGCAGACAATGAACCAATTTTATCTCGTCCTTCTCTACCTGATTATCTAGAGGAACTGCAAAAGTATAACATGATAAAAAATATAAAATCGACAGCAACTTTCCCAGCTAGATCTTTTATATGCTTAGAATATTTTTCAAAACAACAACGCGAAGAAGCAGAAAAATCCGTAACACATTTAAATTTTAAAAAAATATATAACGTCACCAAAGATCCTAATCCAATAGTTTATGGTCGCATCATGCATGCACCTCCAGACTTTACAGATGTTGTGCTACAAAAAAAACATATCAGAAATTGCACAGATAATAAATATCTCAAGAGAGCTCACACCAAATATAAAATTTGAGATTCCAACAAACTGCTGGAAAATTACACTAAAAATGAAACCTAATCATAAACCAGATGAACTTCCACATAGAATTTATATGAGATCCATCCCCATCACAATTAGTATTAAAGGTCGTCAACCTCTATGTTTCAAATGCTCCAGAATAGGGCATATAGCTTCACAATGTAACATTGGTAACTGTTTAAGTTGTAGCAAAATCGATAGACTTGGTCACCTTTGTAGTAAAGATAAGGAAAAGTTATCATGGGCCAGCGTTGTTTCAAAAAATTACACTCTCCCATCAACTACAGAGGCAATTCAACTCTCTAATCTTCCCAATAATGAATCAACCATAACTCTCCCTAATCAAGAATTTAGCATAAATAACCGTTTGCCTGACATGCATTCACAGCATAATTACCAATCACAAAACTCAATTTCCATTAATGATCCACAGGAACCATTAATGGATTTGAATAACAGTTTGACACAAAGTTCATCTTTAAGCCATAGCCAAGACTCTTTGTACAGTAAAAACTATCCTGAGATAACAGTAAAGCAAAATAGTGTACTAGTAAATTCGGATATCAATCTTACAAATGACAATAGTAAAAAAATTAAAATATCTAATTGTGATACTAAGCACACAAACAAAAAGCTTAAATCAAACTCATTAAACATTGAACATGTCTAACATTAAAATAGCCACAATAAATATACGAGGTATTAACTCATATAACAGACTCTCACAACTGATTCAATTCTTAAATAATCATAATGCTGACATTTTTGTCATAACAGAAACAAAAATTAGCAAAGTAACCAATACAACCATAATTAACACTCTGCATAGCAAATACATTTTTACATACAAGCCAAACATCAGACCAGCTCAAGGTGTTGCAATTCTAATAAACAATCAATTTCCAGTGACAAAACTTAAAATAATACTTTTATCAGTTAATTCAATAATTATCTCTTTTTTGTTCCATTCACAGCTTTACTATATTATAGGAATATATTCATGTCAAAAGGCAAAGGATGTTGTTGATACCCTACTGGTTGTGCATAACAAAATACTACATAAGCCCGGTACAGTTATCATGTGTGGTGACTTTAACTGCAGCTACAATGGTTTGCCACTCTCCTTGAAAGCCAAACTTTCACAAGTTGCCCTGCTGCCATTAGCACACCTATATCCAACAAATGCTGTTACATTCATGGGTGCACAAGGATCCTCTCTCATAGATCTATTTTTTAGTTCTTCTATAAACCTAAAAGCCTCAATTCATCTAACTGCAGTCTCATTTTCTGACCACATCTGTGTAACACTCATGCAAAAATGCCCACATAACAGACAAACTATATATAAATTCTCATATAAGAAACAACTCCCTAGACAATTCAAACTTACCATAGATGATTTCTGTAATATATTAATAGTAAGCAACCACCTACATCAGATGAAAAATCTCTCTCCAATTGAAAAATGGTCTCAACTCAAAAAAATACTAAACATGTGCTGTTCAGATCGCCTATCACACTATAACTCTAATAACCTTATAAAACAACGTATTGAAGACATAAATTCAACCCTTAAAGCTATAACAAGGTTTGATGAGGCAAAAGATCTTATCTATAAGCTCCAATGTGAAAACAAACATTTAACTCAGTTATATAACCAGAACAATATGGTTTATAGGCTGAGAAAAATTTTACCAAATCTATCAGCACTAACAAAAACCACAATAAATTATGCAAAATTTCCAATCCCATATGCTTGTGGCATTTCCATTCTATCAAAAGATAATTCTCTCCTCTCTGGTACTTATGTTGACGAGGCACTTCTGCACCACTTGAATATTTCCCTTAAAAAAATCTCATAGCTCTTCACAGTTATTTACAAATGAGACAAACTGTACACAAAATTACTACATATCTAAACAACAAGTTTTTGATGAAATAGTGTACTTAAAACAACATATCTCGCTAGCAAATGACCTCATTCCAGCTAACATATATAAGCAAATGGAATACATTATATCTCCATTCCTACAGAAATACTACAATCAACTTTGTTCGAAGGAATATCACATCCCTAACTTATCAACAAATATAGTATTCTGTATAAGAAAAAACTCTAAAAATCCACATCCAACAGTAAATGATTTGCGTCTCATTACCTTAGAAGACATTGATCAGAAAATGTTTGCTAGAATTATACTTAAACAGTTAAATATCTATGCTTTACCTAAAATTTCCCCTTCACACTTTGCAGTCAAAGGGCAAAAAGCATCTCAAGCAATATTATTAGCACAAGAAGCAATACTTTATATTAAACAAAACAAACTAATAAACTATGTGGCATGCCAGGTAGACTTTAAGTCTGCCTTTGACATTGTAAATTGGAACTTCTTATTCTCTGTACTTAATCAAATGCTTGAAAATCATACACACCTTGTTACAGCTATTAAAAACTATCTTAACAATAGAATGATTAGACTAAAAAATTACATGAGACTCTCTCAACCCTTTAAGCCAAGTAGAGGTATCCCACAAGGCTCTCCACTTGCATCATTACTTTTTGCGATATACATAGACCCCTTGATTAAGGACATAGAGCAATGCATAGATGGTATTTTTCTTCCACACTTAGGCACAACTGTTAAGATCATTTCATATGTTGATGACGTTTTGATAATATTCAGGGACCTGCAAAATATACCTATGCTACTTCATAAACTTAAGAAATTTGAAACTATAACAGGATCCACAATACAAATAAACAAATCATCCTTATGGCAAATTGCTACCGGTCGCAGTCTTCCCTCACACTTTACAGGTTCATTTTCTTCATTTCTTGGTATACCTATTAATCTCTCAAAAACACAACTAAGTCATCACTTAAATCTTCTTGTCATGGACAAATTTAATAAAAAAATAAAGTGCTTCAACTCAAGATTACTGTACCCTATAATGAAAGTTCGTATCATCAATGCCATTCTAGGAGGTATTCTTGCCTATTACAGCCCTTGGATGCATCTTCAAAAAAAACTATTAAATATTTCATGAGTATAGCAAAAAAATATATATGGGGATCAACATCGCATCTTCTATCAATAGAAAATACCTGTTTTCCAATTTGCAAGGGTGGGCTTAACCTAATAGCTCCTCAATCATTCACCTCCTACATTAGAGCTAAGATGTACATCGTTACCACTACTAATCCCTTTTTAAGGA
This sequence comes from Epiperipatus broadwayi, assembly GCA_028023455.1. Taxonomy (NCBI): domain Eukaryota; kingdom Metazoa; phylum Onychophora; class Udeonychophora; order Euonychophora; family Peripatidae; genus Epiperipatus; species Epiperipatus broadwayi. Next base: position 292,085 of record JAQFVV010006435.1, read on the forward strand.
CAACTCCTCCACCTCTACTTCTCCTTGCTATTACTCCATATGCAAATCGCCACTTTTTCATTGATCATGCCATTGAGCATGCTGATTTACTGGACAATTATAATATTAATACTCTAATTGGTTTGTCATACAAAGATCTTAGAATTAATTATCCCGATAGACAACTTTGGTCAACACTATCTATTGCAAGAACACTGACTAAATTTCAAAATTTGTATGTGCCTCACTCATGGTTAAAATTCCTGTATAATCTGCTACTTGATGTAATACCAACAAAGTTATTTCTCATAAATCGATTTAAACTAAACATTGATCCTACTTGTATACTATGCAATTTGTTCCCGGAAAATTCATCACATATCTTTGAGACATGTCCATTCTTTTCAACCTTACGCTGCTTTGTATTCCACAAAGACACAATTAATTTAAAAAATATCCTAATAAATAATATAAAGAAATTAAAACCATTCAATGCCCTTGTAACCGTTCACACTCTAAGAACAATATGGCTTGCCCGTTGTGCTGTAATATTTGATAACAAAAAATACAATGTACTTAAAAAAATAACAAAGAATGGTATAACATTTATCTTTATGCTCAGAAATATATACCTAGTAATGTCACAAGAAAAATATGGCAAAGCAATGTATTCCTTAGTTGCTCATTAATGCCATCATAGTAATAATCTTGTTTTAAATCATTATATTCTAAAAACATCCTAAGAAATTAAAAATTAAAAAAAAATGTAAAAAGCTCTTAATGTAAATATACTAATTCTTGTAAATATTTTGTTACTAATAAAGTTAAAAAAAAAAAAAAAAGAAAATGAAAAAAAAAAAAGAACTGCATGGAATTAAGATTGAGAAACTGTGAAGATAAGTATATATAAGTGCTCTGCTTGAAGGCAGAACAAATCCAATATGCAGCTTATATCTGATCATCATCAATAACAATGTGCTATTGTTAATTATCATTTTAATACCTATTCTACTGTCTCAATTTTAGAAATGCATTATCAACTTTAATGAGACCATTATGATATTAAAATGCAAAATAATATATAAAGTAAAGATTTTTTTAAAAAAATATTATGTTTCAAAAACTTAGCAGAGACCACAAATATTTTCCAAAAGTTGAACAATCTGATGATAACTATGGTAGTGAAAGCAAAAAATATTTTAATTAAAATTCAATTATTTGAAGTTATTAACAACACTACTTTTTTATTTATTTAATAAAAAAATTGTTCGCTAAGATAAAAAAAAAAATTAGTAAAAAAATATATTAATACAAAAAAAAAATACAGAGAACTAAGTATTTTTTAAAAATAAAAATAATCTTTGAGACATAGATAAGCCTATGTATCAGAAAGAAAAAAAATGTTTTGTTTTTATTAATATACTAAGTCTCATGACATTACATAATAATTACCTTCACCTATTTGATGTAAAAGAAAATATAGGATTATGTAATAACAATTATATGGACAAGAAATAATGAATATAAATCATTATTGAGACAAAAAAAAGTTGAACTTTAAAAATAATTTGCAGTTCATTTCAAATAGAGGTTCATATGTAAGTTAAGAATTTAAAAAAAAAAAAAGGTAAAATAATAAATATTTTTCAAAGTTAAAAACATAGATTACTATCAATATTAATTCAAATACACAATTTAATTTCTCACTTGTCCACCCAAAACTCCTATTTCAATTATTAAAATCTGACAATAATAAATGAATTTAGCCTTCATAAGACCTTAACCTAGAAATATATATATATACATTGTGTGTGAGTATACACTCCTACACATCAATTATTTATATATATGAAATTTAATCAAAATAATTTCAATATAAAACATAAACAGTATTTAAAATGATTTAATAATTTTTATTGTGTATATGTGGATTATTTTAACTAATACATCATGATTTGTCAATTGATCATAAAATGATTTCAAGATATGTGTCTAGGATATCAGTAAGTCATGCTTAATGAATTGATTAGGAAATTATTTCAAATTCTTTAAGATTGTATTTATAATAATAATCTACAGAATTAATAGTAATTTTTATCATAAATATTTTAAATAGGCAAATAGATTAATTCTCAATGAAATATCTGATTTCTGCTATTAAAAAATTCTAGATGAATACTTATTACATATCTTATTAAATACATATTTCAACTGTTATCTATTTATTTTGGTCATTATTGCTGGTTTTTTTTTAATGCTATTACTTTAGTTTTAAACATTTTATATGTATTCTGCACAAATATTTCCAAACAAATTGATTTTTATTACTATATTTTGATAATATGAATATTCTTTCTTACATCAGCTATGAATAAGAGAGAATCACAATAAAAAAAGATTAAACATTATAAAGAAAAATAGTTTATTTATGGTAGTTACATTGGTAATCAATTGCATTGCAAATTTGAAGAAAAAAGTAATTCGCAAGTCTAAAAATATCATTATTAATAAATAGTACAACATAAGTATACCCACCACAATATATTTTTTTCTGTGTTCAATGCCCTTCAAACATCTGCAATCAAACTTTTTCACCTATATCTATTATAAAGTACTTTATTTACAAAAAAAAATTAGGGTCAGCAATTTCCATCATCATTGATTTATCTGATCTCATGAATGTAACTATTTCTTTAATAAGTAGTTTAAACAATTTAAATGAAGTATATACCAATGATATTATATATATTCAATGATATATAAGATCATATTAATTCTTTGGTTTTTTTTTTTTTAATTTCAATATCTTTATTAATATTTCCAGCAATGTATATACATACATGATGTTTGTTTTATTTTTTTAAATTCTGTATCTCCACTCAAATCTTCAAAGAAATTTCTGACAATATATAAATAATATAGTTAGATGTCTTTTATTAAAATTAATTGTGATCTATGCTAATTATTTTTAAAAATTAAACCACTCAGATAATTAAATATATATGAGAACATCCAGTTTATATAAAATAAAATATACACAGGTGCAAAACTCTCCATACTTGTGTAAATAATGATCATTATATAATCAATTGGTTTGTCACTTGGAGAGTCCAAAGATGTCTGACTATCTGTGATATGAGATGGAACTGTGATCCATAGTTTCTAAGCTCAAGTCTATTGCTCTATACTACACTAGCCCATGCTGGACAAATTATTTAATAAATGTATCATATAAATATCACACAAGAATATTCCTAACAACTCGAAATATATTCTATGTCTCTTTCTATAAAAAATTTGCTAAAATAAATAAAATCCTTGTTTTTTTACTTCACCCTTGAATGGTAAGTATTTTAAATTGCGCTTTACACAAAAAAGTGAAGCTTATTATTACTAGAAAAGAATTATATGGGTGAGCGCTTTCAGAAAACTTAAGTCTCTATATTCATAGCCTACTTTAAGCAAAATTTAGCGGTAATTTATGCAAAATTTCCAATCTCCAGAAAATGGTCTTTATGAAAGAAAACTTTGCAATCTTCACTTAAAGTAGGCTATGGAAATGGGGACTTAAGTTCTCTTGAAGCACTCACCCATATAATTCTTTTCTAATAATAATAAGCTTCACTCTTTTGCGTAAAGCGCAATTTAAAATAAATAAATTTAATCCAATATATTTACATATATACAAATTCATCTAAAACAATAATACCAACATAACACAATTATTAAACAAATTTTATGAGAATAACAATTCTGGGACTTTTGATATGTATTATATAAGTAAGATTATAAAAAGAATTATTGAAATATTAATAACCAAATATTATAAATACTGATTAACCCAGGAAATATTGACAGCACTATTCAAAACATTTCAAATAAAACAATGTACTCCCATGTCACCTTTAGAGTTTGGAAGATCTAATATAAATTGGTGCACTACATAAAACATTACTAAATAAAGCTACTTTATTAATAGATTAAATAAAAATAGAAACATGTCCAAATTAAACAATAATACAGTTTAATTGAGAGACTGATTATTAAACTATGAGAATTTTATAAACACACACAAAAAATAATTGTTTTTAAAAATTACAAATAATAATCTATTTTATAAAAATGTTTCACTTAAAAATGCCATTATTTTTTTAAGCAATGGTATTTTTTAATTGGGGGGGGGGGTAGTGGAGAAAGTTTCTATTTTAATTTCAATATGGAAATAAAATTGTTAATCAAGCCATCTATAATATGGCAATTTCTATCACCTAAATGTCATACTACATTTACTAAATTAACAATTATTTATTTACTGTTGAATAAACAAAAACATGTAATCACAATTCAGTAAACATTTTATTTTAGTATTAGACCAAAAGTACTACCTTATTTCTGATTTTGATTTCATCTTAGAAAATAGTAATGAATAACTTTAATAAAAGTTTGTGATTAATATTTATTTCATCATTTTCAACCATTATTGATCCACTTCAGAATAATAGACTTTCCCGGCCTAATCCAATTACTCCACAACTTGATTTTCCCACAATACATCAGCAAACTTCCTTATTTCATTCATTCATTCACATGAGATGTCTTTCTATATCTTTTACAATCTTTTGGTATTCAATTTAAAATTTCAATTGCAGAAAATTTGAAAGGAGACTATTTGATTTCTCTTTGGGACTTTAAAAGAATTAAACAAGGCAAACTTCTAATGTCCACCTCAGATGTTAGGTCCATATGTTCTTCTCCCTATGTAATTATTCATATAGTAAACAAAAATGGATAGGCACTCACAAACTTTCATCTGCCAACATAATGGGTTTATTAGTTTTTTTTACCTCGGATTTAAGATTACAAAACATCACGATTTTTCTTCTCAATTTCTGCACATTACTAACTGAAATATCAGTTGAGTTTCCTTAAAGGCAGAATGAATGAATATGATTGACATTTAAAAACCATTAATTAAATATTTCATTACTGCCAAGATTTATAATTAAAATATATTATATATATATTTAATCTTAAAGACACACCCATTATTAAAAAAAAAGCAAGTATGTATATCATTTGAAAATAAAAAAAATTAAAAAAGTACAGTTCAATAAATAATTATTGTGTCTAACAGTCATGAGCATCAGATTTTATTTTTTATATCTTAATTCAAAATTTTAACTAAATTTGAATTTTTGATTTCATTCTGGAAAATAGCAATGAATAATTTTAATAAGGATTTGCTTTTAATCATTAAAAAAAATTAAAAATTTGAAAGCTAAACCAAATAGAAAAAAACAAATCATTGAATAAACTGACTTGCATAGTGACAAGAAAATAAAAGGGGGTGGCAATAAATTTATTATTGTTTTGATGACTATGTAAAGATTATGTACACTATAAAAATAAGCATATATTAATATAATTAAAAATAAATTTAATATATATATATAAAATTATAAATATAAAAAATATTTATTTAAATTTCCAACTTAAGTATGGGTGTTTTAAAAACACAAAAGAGTGCTAATGAAATAATAGAAAGTGTATTGTTAAACAATTACTAATAAGTTCACATAATCTGGAAGAAATACTAATATGAAAAGAACAGGAATCAAGATCATTCATGGTATACTATCTTTAACAAACACAGTATATTGGCTTTTTTTTTTTTTTTTTGAACAATTACAATCATTTTCTTATCAAAAAATCATTTACTACATATATATTCAAATAAATATTGAGAAATTAATGCATTTAACAATGAAAATATATGAGTGTTTTAACTAATGCAGCAGCAATATGGAAATTTTGTTTTGTGTGTGAAGGGGGCGGGGACTAGTTCAGATATGTGGTAATTTGATTGATATCTTACAGCAAATATAATTAAAATAATGTCATTTCTTATATGGAAAAAAAAAATTAACTCTTCATTTTACCAAATATAATAATCAAATTACTAATTCTAATAATGTTAAAGCATGAGAAAACTCCCCTTTCACTAATTAATTTCTTAGAGAATTGTTAAAAATAATTTCTAATATTATTTGATACTTTCATATTTACATTATATTTAAATTTAAAATTATGCGTAAATTGGTTTAAAATACTTTGTTAAATTTCATTTACTAATCTAATTATACACACTATTCACATTAAACATTAGTTTTAGTAAAAAAAAAAATCTTGGAAACTATGCTAGAGTTGAGGCTTGCAATATATATATATTGTAACCCTCCCCCCAACACCAATCCTACATTTCTTATCAACAAATACCCGGAGCACCAATTCTATTGATCCCACTTTGAATTACTATTGAGACTCTTAAAATGCTATCCTATCATAACTTAGCTCAGTGGGGGCTACAAATTTCTATAAGGTATAGAATGCATACTAAACATAGGAGGAAACATGAATTAATAGGAGTAAAATATCTATTTGGTTTTACAATAAATAAATAGTTGAAATTGGTAAAGTTCCATCATTTAAATTAACAAGTTATAATTTAATCTCATCTCCTCCCATCGTCTAAATGCATTAAACGTCCTTTACTAATGATAGGTCTAAATTAATAGAACATAGGTGTAGTACTAATTAACTCTACTGTATGGTAAGTTAAAATTAAATAAAAACAAAATATAGCACTACTTAACTTTTATTGTACAATAATTTAAAATGAATAAATAACTTAATAACTAATTTAAAATAATAAGGAAATATCTCAGGGAACTTATTATATGGCTTATTTAAAGCTTATAGTCTACAATAACTACTAATCACTATCACAAAAGTAATGACATAAATTAAGCATTATTCTAATAAACTAGTGGTAGTTAGACAATGAAAGAAATAGGGTACATTTTGATTTCAAGTCATCATTTAAATAATAACAGAGTACTAAAATTTCCCAGAGAATCATCAATTAGTCAAGCACTTCATATAATATTTGGATGGAAAAAACAATTTTTATCAGATCTGAACATATTCATCATCAAATTTATGGAATAGTGCAAGCATGTCATATTGGGTATGTAAGTATGTGTGTATATGTGTGGAAACATAGAACACGAATGCATGCCAAAGAATAACTCTGAACAAAGTTTTTAAATAAATAAAACATTTATTATATGATATAGCTAAATAAACATTTTATACTACTACTTTACACTTGTACATGTATTGGACAATTCCAATACCCAACATTAAAACAAACTTCTTTATACTTTGATGTCAAGCATATACAAGCTATAAATCAATTCTGATAAGCTAATGAAAAGAAACATTTATTAACACTAACACTAAAATAATTAAATATGAAAATTAAACTTCTTTGTACTCGTGCTTAAAATACACATATGCTATTAGCTAACTCCAAATTTTGCTAACCAAATCAACACTGGAGTAGTTAAACATTAAAATAGTACAATATGGATTTAAATGTATGAGTAAGAGGTCACACTATCCTTCATAAATCAATTAAATAATTCTATTAACTAGCTACACTTTCATTTTGCTTGCCATTCAAAATGAGGATGAAACATTCTGAGAATTTGATGATATAAAACTTAAAATAATTGGTATGATATGATTTGAGATATTGATTCAGACTTACAAATCAGTAATAGATTGTCTCCATACCTTCAGGTTTAATAGTATTTTGTGCACGCATCTGTATTGTGCTACCTGTAATAAAATAACACAGCTATATTCCATCGTTTTACTTATGATACTGAGATAAAATATCATAATACAGATGATGCCATAAACCAACCAAGCTTTAACACTAATTCTCCTACTTTAGATGTTCTATAAAAGAAATCAATCCTACTTTTATTTTTTTTATTAACAAACTACATTACACCTGGCTATGAATAAATGATGGGAAAACATTCCAAATGGATACATGAGGGACAAGACTTTCTTAACTCTAATTATTTAAACAACAAAATACAGTGACTCCCTAACCTTACTCAGAGGCTTACATACTGGTGTGGACTTTGTTTCATCACCGAAAACAAGGGAAATACGCTACTTTACTTCACATAATATAATCATTATAATACACAATTGCTTGATCTGGAAAATATAATCCATTCTTGACAAGTATTTTAATAAAGGGAGAGTTCTCTCAATCCCTAGAAATACAATATATATATCATAAACGATTTCTTTCTCCATAGCCACTAAATACATTTCAATCTAAGCACAAAAAAAAAAAAATTCACTCTTAGATAAATCCCTAATCCTTCCACTACTTTTGGCATATCACATCATCTGAATCCGATTGTAAGTCAATCGACTTTTAATTCAACAATTATATAAATCGATTAAACAACAGACAGGCTAAATTCACTCTTAGATAAATCCCTAATCCTTCCACTACTTTTGGCATATCACATCATCTGAATCCGATTGGAAAAGTAAGTCAATCGACTTTTAATTCAACAATTATATAAATCGATTAAACAACACACAGGTGCTCATGCATAACACACAAAATAATTCAAATCATATTCAATAAGTAAATATTGTAATGGCATTAATTAATAAGTAAAAAAAATCTCTCATTCCTGACAAATTATAAATATTTTAAATCAGAAATATAATAATTGCTACTAAATAATCCTCATCATTTCTAGCAAAGCAAAGGTAAAATGACACTCTTGTGTATTTAATATTAATTAATAAATTGAAATAAAAGTTTGATTTGTGACAAACTACAAATCTTTTAAATTTGAAGCAAAATTATTAATAAATGGACCTCATAATTTCTGAAAATGCAAAGATAAAATAATAATTTTATGCATTTACCTCTTCTTAAAATTAGCTGTTATCTTCATAATAGCAAATAAATGTTTCTATCAATAATATATGTATATAGAAATACATGTATACAATAAAAATTATATCAAAATAATGATTAATTACCAGTATAATATTTCTACATATTATACTTATCCAAGACGATTTTGAAGTAAAAGAAATGATAATTAATATATATATAAAGACAAATAATTGATCTACCTATCTATCATACACTAACAAAATAAATAAATAATTAAATATTTTTTACCTGGGAACATAAGAGTCCATTTGCACATTCTGCAAACAACACATCTTGGACATGTCCGAAAATGATGATGATAATTGTAAAACAAATAATATTAATAGACACATAACAATTTCCTGCAGGGAGACAATGCGCATTTGGATCCAATTAAAGAGAATTACATAAGTTCTTAGCAATAACTAACTAAAATCGCTGACAATATCGCATGCAAAGCATTCAATAATGGCAAATAAATAATTACAACTGCAGATTTGGTAATAATTTACTGTTTAACTAATTACATTTATCAAGGCGCTTGTGTTGAATTATCAAAAATCATCCTTTAGGCAAATAGCTGATTATTTCATAATATTCATTTAAGTCAACATAAGTTTTATTGACAATATATTTTAATAACAGATCAAATACAAACGAAAACAATAAAATAAAATTGTTCACATCTAGTATTCATGCTCTCCCATTAGTTCAGTTAAATATAAGTTAGTGATTCATTAGTTATAAGTCACACATTCCGTTCCTAATCCTAGAGACACGAATGATTAAGTATATTTCTTGTTCAATAAAAACAATAAAGCATGTTATAATAAGTTAAATACACATGTCCTTCCATTTAAACTGTACTCTTTTATAGCCAGTAGAAATTTTTAATATAGTCCTTGAAATATTTTATAAAAAAGTTCAGCATAATCTTACCAAAAAAATAGTAAAATTCACACATTTCAATTGTTTCTTTAATATTAGAGATTAAAATTAGGCAAATCAAATTTGAAATACAGACACACATATGCATCTCAAATGATGATCTTAAATCTAAATTAGTCAATTGGAAATATAGAAACGTATCTTGTTTAATGTTGTTTAAGTCTCTATCCTTGTCTTTATCTTCCCTCAAAAAATTTCTTAACTATTTTCATACAGAAAATTAATATATTTTGTATTTTTGAATTTGAATTGAATCTCGACCGCATGATTATAGAAGAACCAATTTGTAGAGAGAGAATTGTAGTAATAAAAGATAACTTTCTTTTAAAGTATCCCCATTTTATATCTGATTATTACTTAGCAATCTATTTCTTCCACCAATCAAAAGTTCAACTTTAAAAAAAGGTCAATCCCTCCTTCTGCACTGAGATAATTAGTTGCAAATATGCAATAACCTTTTCTCTCTTGAAAAAGATAAAAAATAATTTTGTCTTCTAAACAATATTAATTAAATTGAACCTCCAAAAAACCATTTAGAGAATGACAAAAAAAATAATTATTTTAGCAAATAAAATAATTGATAAGTGTATTTGTCTATTTGACAATTCACTGATCCATTGATCTAGTAATTCACTTAAAATGTATTTAAACTGGTTATCCAAGATATTGATTATGAAATTAAATATTTTATTGTAAAACATAGTATGTGGTATTTTAATTAAGTACATGAATGAAAAATGAGGTTGAAAGATAGCACAAACATACATGCATACACATATATGCTGCACTATAAGTACTAAATCAGTCTGACCAAAATAGAAGTTTCTATGACTATGAACCAAATATACTGCACAAACTATACTATGGATTGAAGTACCAATGAGAAAATAAACCAGAAAATCACCAAAACAAATATCAATCACTGTCTTACAGACAATAAGACAAATCTGGATCAATTAATCTACACACCAACAATTTCTGTGACAAGCCACCACCACCCTTTCTATCATTAAATATCCACCAGAGAAAAATACTAAATATCTTAAAACCTCCAAATAATATCTGCAAGTGCTTTATAAACAGAGTTTTAGATTATTAATGAAAATTTTTTTAAAATTTCAGGTTATTTCATTTTTTTTTTTTTTTAGTTAAATGCAACCAGCAGTTACTGATACAGTGCTATTTAATTACAATTGTTTATTTATGCCTTTTTCAGGAGTTCATAATGTAATATATATCAAATTTTTTGAAAATTTAAATACAATTTTTAGAAAAAATGCAAATTGCATGATGAGAGTGTTCATTGTTAAAAATTTTTTGAAACTTTTAATTTGATATTTGTTCTTAAAACACAAAAGAAAAAAATGATGTGTATAAAATTGAAAATGTTAAAATGTTAACAAAGATTTTTCATTTTCAAAGAAAAAAAGTAACAAAATTTAATTTTATTTATCTTTGAAAACATTCATTTTTTAAAGAAAGTATGCAACTCACATTTTATTTCCATTTTGCTTTTTAATTTGCTACTGTTTAATACTTTATGATTAAGTATAAAATGAAACTATAAAAAAAAAAAAACACTGCTTAAAAAAAATTAGATATTACATTAAATATCAGACATAAATAAGTAAATAATTTGTTATTCCAACTTACACAATTTTTTACGAACAACTCAAAATATAATTTCAAAATATAACTAAACAAATAAATAAATAATTTATTTTTTTCAAAAATAATAAAACAATGCACACATTCTTTTCAGTCAAATATTCTAAATAAAAAGTCTTAAATATTCATGATTCAATTGTAAAATGTAAAATAAGTAAAATATTTGTTAATGTTATGTTTTTTTTTGTTCTTCAGGTAGCTTTCAAAAGAATAAATATAGTGAAATATTTAACTGTTATACATCATGATCCCTGATTTTAGTACTCTGACTCCTTACCAGCAATTAACAATTTATATCTATTTGTATTAGTATGTTTGAAGATAACATTTAAAAATAAATCTTTTAAATCTAGAAGACAACAAAATGATGGATACATAATTGAGTTGCAAAATGAAATCAAACTACCAATTACTTTGTAATGAATAGATAATGTGTTTAAAAAAAATTTCAGACACAATTTTTTTTTTAGTTTTTTTTTTAAAGAAAAAAGCAAAAAAAGTCAGATTTTCAGACTTTTTACAGCACTTATGAAAAAAGTATGTGTTTGCAGTGATAAAAAAAAAAAAAAATCCCTAAAATATGATGTTCTTTGATTTAAAATTCAAAAATATTTTTACTTACATCTCTTAAAATATTTTCTAGTATTAATGATGTTTTAGTTATGCATTCACCACGACTACATTTTAAAACAAGACACAATTGATAGAATTAATTCTATAATTGGATCAGATAAAATTTTAAATAATCATAATAAAATTTAAAGACTGTTTTTATTCACCTTTCACAAATTAAAGCAAGAGGTAATAATGATCTTTAGAAATTGTATCAATGCTAATCTATCTGTCATATTACTTGCAGCAATTAACACCAACTCTCATCTATCAATAACAAATAGGCATTAGTTGTAAATGATTTGACAATAGATTAGCATTGGTATAATTTCTAAACATTATCATTCCAATGCTTTTATTAGCAAAAGTTGAAGAATGTATTTTTTTTTACTTTTAAGTGCACTTATTTATAAAAATTAAAATGGTCAGGCTTTGATGTTCTAGTGGTTAGCACAGCAGCCTTCCAAGCAGCTGGCCCGGGTTCGCTTCCCAGTCAACGCATTTGACATAAGAAAAAATGTTTGTTTGAAAAAAAAATTTTTTTTTAGTTTAGAAATAATAACAATGTCAATATATTTACCAGATCTTGTAACTAATATCCATTTGAAATTGATTCAGGAAAGTGAGCATTAGCTACATATTATCTGATGAATATATTGATATTGACACAATTTCTAATTCTATGCCTTTATATATGAAAACTGAAAAATAAAAAACTTTCCCCCCCTTTTTTTATTGTATTTTTTACTTTTTAATTCCTTTTCCTCAATAAAAACATTTCTTTTTAAAAATATATATATATTTTTATATTTTTTACTTTTTAGTTTTGTATAGTTCTAGAAATTATGAATGAAAAAAAATTTAAATACAATTTAATACTACTCTATGTAACCGTACTATAAAAAATACCAAACCTCACAAAATTAAAATTTTATTTTTTCCTCAAATTGTTTACAAACATTTAACAAAGTATATTGTTATCAGGAATACATACATATATAATGCTACAATTACATCAGAAATTAAAAAGTATGGGGAAATTGAGTTACAAGATTTCTCAGATAAATAGATGGTAACCCCCCCCCCCCCAAATAATTAAATAAAAGCATATAAAAATTTTAAAATATTTTTGCCAAATGACTTAAATTAAATTAGTTACAAAAACCATAACCTTTTAGATATTATTGTTAGGAATTTTTGAGGGAAAAAAGATGAATGATTCTGAAAAATATATGCTGTTTCAGCAATAAGTAATTTTAAAAACACAACAAAAAAGATAATATTATATTATGGCTTATTAAAAAAAAAAAAAAAAAATCAATGCTTAATAAAATAATGGATATAATTATAAATGATGATGTTAACAGATAAAAAAATTTATCGCCATTCATGGTTTACTGTAGTGTCATGGAGTCAAGAGTTAAAGATCCCAAATCCAAACTCAGCCCTGACATTTCTGGTGTTCAAATGACACATAAACTCAAGTAATAAATCATTAGATTGGAGAATTCAATGTTCAATAAATTATTAATATAAGAATTATTAAAAGTTTTTGTGGAAAAATTTTCCAAAATAAAATATTATGTATTAGTCCATCCATGATACATATATATATATATACACACACAATAAAATATTTACTTACAGAAAAATAGGCTTTGATAAAATAGGTTTATTTCACAATAATCTTGATTTTTAAATAGCTAAATATTATATAAATATCTAATAAAAAAAATAATAATACCTAAAAAAAAACTATTAAAACATTCACAAATTGAGAATATTATAGATCAATAAAAAAAAGTTAGAATTCTTAAAAGTGCCAAATAATTGTTGAAAGCAAACTATTTTCTCAATTCCACATGGTGAATTTTTCTCTTATTAAAAACAGTAAAAATTTAACAAAAGTACATTTATTATACTCTTTTTATTCATTGTAAACCAAAAGACACTTTCATAATCCAATTAAATTATTTGCTAAAATTATAATCTATTACCATAAGACAGGAAAATCACAAAGAATAGTAATTATATCATCTAGTCCATGTTTAGCAAAGTTAAAATTGAATTGTGCTTTACACATAAACTATTTCCAATAATTTACCAATCATCATTCTCAAATACTATGTGTAGTAATATGTGGATGTTTTATTCTTCATACAAGAAGTAAATTTACAATAATCATTTTTAATGAATTTTAAAAAGAAGCCTGTTTTATCTCAGCAATGTAACAAAACAGCAGCATAGTAAATAAAATAGTTATAAAAAATTCATACACTTAGTACTTATTAGATTTTGGGATAGACAGTTCTTTGTTGTTAATAGCCATATGTTCTTATTATTTTCATGAAATTTGAGAGTACTTGAAATTATGTGCGTAGTAAAATATATATAAACTGAAACAGTATCAATAAGAGCTATCATATTCTTGATTCACTAATGATCAATACTTATCCCTGATCACTTTTATTTTTCTTTCCTTCAACACTTTCTTTTATCCATCTTAAGTCCCTTAGATTAGTACAGGGACCAGTCATCATGAATTTCTTACACCATTAGTTATCTTTGGGCTAATTTTGACATTAATATTTTCTTTCTTTTTTAGTTTTCAGAATTTTAATTTTCTTTTGTTATTTGTTTATGTTTCTAAAACTTGGATAACCATCTACACATTTACACATAGTTTGTAATGATGATGTCATGGTTCTGTAATGTTAATTTATGCTTATATCTTTATGCCATTTTTTTTATTTATTCAAAATAAAAGTTTTGAATAGTATATTATTAGCACAAGGATAATAAAGATTGACCAGGATAAACAGAAAATTTTGTGGATGATTATAAATGTACAAAAACGATAGTGAAGTATAAAAAACAAAAACACAAGTTACCAGTCACCAATGTGTTCTATCTTGTTCAATTGAAATCATTTCTAACTTGTAAAAATCTGATGTAAGGCTTGACTTATATTATTTCATTTGTTATAGGCAAATTGTTTGTAAGCACTCTAAACAGACTATCATATATAACAAGTGTCTCATATTAAAATATTTTGGGAATAGATCTCTAATTCAAGTTTATTTCAACAGAAAAGTGTTGCAGAAATTTTTTAACATACAGAAAAAATATCAAAGGCTTAATTCATGATTCATAATAAATGACATGATCTACAATGTCAATTACAAAAACACTATTCACAATAACATGGATTATATTTATTTTTAATTCTCTGCACCAGTAGATCAAATAGAATTTTTGTTCTCTTGAAATAACATCAATGTTACTGATAGACCAAGACAATATTTAGGGATGCTTTAAATGATAAAGGCTAATTTCAAATTGATCCATTATATTCAAGATGTTTATTTATAAAAATGATTTAAGCTTAAAATGTGTTCGATTAAAAATAATCAAACACATGCCTATTTATGTTCAAAGCATTCCTTGATAAAATTATTGTACAGCTGTGTTAATTTTCATATCAGCAAACAGGACCCAGATTTCAAACAGGTGCATAAAATATTTCATAAATATGAAAGAATTATATTTAATATTAGGAGATTAAAAAAAATAGTCCCTTGAATTTTAAATCAATTAATTAAAATAAAATGATCAAATCTCATGACTCTTGTTTATAAATGTTTTTCAGAAGAAAAGATTAGTCATTCTATTCAAGTGCTGCCATTTTGTAAGCCTAAGTAATCAACACATATTAGATGGTAGCATTGGATGTGGATTTAATAAGCACTTCCATCTAGTATCCAATGATTACTCAAACTTACAGTATATATAATACTAAGGCAAAATAAAAAGGGGGTAATCCTTAAAATGTGTATTCATTACGACAATAATAAAATGTGAGAGAGAAATAAGTTTTCTGCCACTATAAAAGAATAATGACACACAGAAGGCAATGGCACTGTGTTAAATGTTTATGAAACAGCTGCTACTCTGATTGATTTTTTTTTCTAGGAATAAATATATAATATTACTTATCAATATTTATTTCAATAATATAAATAGTTATAATTTTTAATAATGTGCTTGAATTACTACAAATTTCAATTTACTGAGCATTATTAACTCATTGCCTTATTGCATGATCACAAAAACAAGTTTGATTTGCTATCATTATATGTATATACAAATCCTGTAAATTAACTTTATCAAAAAAGATTAAAAATAATGGGAGTGAAAAAGCTATAAATATCTGGCAATTTTATGAAGTCATGTTAATGTATATTATATTAACTCAAGTATGTAATTAATAATAATAATAATAATAATAATAATAATAATAATAATAATAATAATAATAATAATAATAATAATAATAATAATAATAATAAAGTACTTTGACAACAGCAACAAAAAAATCTTGCTTGTCTGTTTTTTAATCAGATCTTAATAATGAGCAATATATATATACTCTAAAAATTTTAAGACAAAAAAAAATATTTAAATCAACATATCTATTATTCACATAATAATCCTCACAAATAAAAAAATCAATATTAGTCACACTCCATACACACACTTTAATTTAGTTAGAATTAGCTTCTTAAAATATATACTAACATTATTTTTCATTTACCTTTTCCATAAAGTCATAAAAAATATTCAAAAGTACTAAGCATGTTAAAAAGTAAATCAATCTAATTTGTTTATCACAAACAAATAAAATTAAATACATAATATTATTTATATACCATAAGTAAATTTGTGATACGTCTACCAGATAAATAATTGCCTTATGGCAAAATATAATTTACGATTCAAAAACATTTCGTGTTTTTCTTACTCCCTCCTCTTCTACATTCGTCATTCCTCTTGAGAAACAGTAATTTTTTGTAGCAATAAAAAAATAAATTATGTAAAAGTTAAAGACATTCAATAAAATGATTCAAGGATTTTCTTTTTTTTAAAAAAAAAAATAATAATAATAAATAATTATTTATTCTTATTTCTGAGTATCAGAAATGTATCTAGTATCTGTTAGCTTGAGAAAGAAATTAAATTAAGAAGCCTTTTGATAAAAATAAAGTAACCGCTATATAGTGCTAGTGACAAAAAGTCTTTCAAAGAATTATATAATGTTTTGGTCAGCATAATTAAAATTCAACAAAATATGAAATTTGATAAATAATCAAAAGTATTGCAATTTTTATAATAATTGGAGGTAAAAATAATTATTTTCCTTGCATTTGTTTCTACAAAATCTGTATTTATATTGCAGAAATCTAATTACAATATAATTCACATTCCATCAATAAAAAAATTAAGTTAGACGATACCACATGAGACACAATAGTCGTTAGATAAGTGATTTACAACTGGAATGCTGAAGCATATTAATTTATTTCAATGACATTGAAGAGGTGCTGTGAAATATAAGGCTATGAAGCACCAAAATGCTTCTCCTGTGTACTATTAATATTATATAAGACTAGTAAATAAAGAGAAATTGATTGAATTAATAAATTAAAATATAAAGAAGTTGGAACTGATATAGTTTGCAATGACATAAAAGACTAATGTCCTTATATTGCAAAAAAAAAAAAAAGCTTTAGTCATATTTTTACATGAAATATTTAAAAACTATAAAGTGGTTGCAAAAGATAAATTATCACAATCTTTATATAACTATATTTTAATATCTCATACAGAATATTTAGGTATCACAATCTTTGGTGACTCTTTAATCTCATGATAACCATTATTTCTTATAAGAATATCCAAGTCCATAAATTTTCTATCACATAGTTTTTAATAGTGGTATTATGCTAACTGTCAATAAATTGTTCAATTTCATTAAATTTCTTTTCAATTGATACTAAGCAAAACTACAAAAGCATTGTATTCATAAGCATGTCTAATGTAATTGCATAGCTACATTTTGAGATTATTCATGAAAAATCAAGAACCTAAATTGTGCATAGTCCATAGAAGGTAAAAAATATATATTATCATATTCTGGATACTTTTTGCCAAAATTAAATTAAAATTGCTTAAGAAAGAAAACATGAAATGAGGACCTCCAAATGTATGGTTTGAATTATAAACGACTGATAGTCAGAATTTATTGAATGCTTAAATATGATCCAAGCTGAGGTACATACAGATGTATTCATTTTATGCTTTTTCGTTAATTGACAGGTTTGTACTAATTTATATATAGCTCATAGAGTTTACAGAAACTTGTTTTATTTTCATCTACATTTGAACTATTATTATTATTATTTAAATTTATTTACGTACTAATAAATAATAATGCATCAAAAAATGTTTATATACTTATATGTATGTATAGATTGCATTTTGACAAATAAAAAATGTATTTCAAGACTATAAATGTGCATAAATAGTCAAAATAAGAGTCATAGATCACATGACTCTATCTCTTAAGCTTGTAAGTTATAAACAGTAAGGAATGCCAATTCCTCTACAAGCTTTATGATAAATGCTTAGCCAGAGCCAGCACTTAAAATATCTCTGTCAGGATATTTTTAACAGCATAGTTTTAACAAAGAATGTGATCATCAAATAATAAAATGTAAGATATGTGGTAGTACAAAATAAGCGAGAAATTATACTATTACAAACAAGTCTTAACAGTTAATAATCCACTCTACTAACATCTAGCTTAAGTATATATATAATACTTGTATATAATTATTCTGTTCAATATTTAATGCACGGCACTATTACTAAACAGAAAAATGATATCATGAATTGTATGTCTAGGTGGTTTTTACAGTTACAACTTTTGAAATTCAAAGAATTTTAAATGAAAGTATGAGAATTAAAAGCACCAAGAAATGATGGAGTTATAATAGATATTTTAAAAGCAGCAAATAAAAAAGTATAAAAACTCTTGCCTAAACTATATAATAAAATTTCCTAATAATAAAAAATGTATCTGATGTTATTGATATTTAAGATAGTTGAAAAGAAATACATTAAAAATTATGGACTTATCACTCTTCTATAAAGTCCAAGCAAGGTCTTTACTGAAATCATTGTAATATATCTAAATAGAACTTTAAACTCAAATCAAAAATGATTGTACAATAGTTCATCATTTCCAAGCATTAAAAAAATATATAAAAAGAAACAAAAAATATTTGCAAGATTAAATCATATTCATAAGAATATTCATCAAAATACAAAGATAATAATTAAACTACTCATGACCCTAAAAAGAAAATATTTATATATAGCAGGAAAATCTATATCTCCAAAACTTTTACATTATTTTTATAAAAAAATATTTTTTAGATTAAAATGGAAAATGAGAAATAAATAAATAAATATAAATAACTTAACTGTATCTATTTAAAAAATTATTTCATCATTTTTCACAAATAATCATTCAGACTTCAGAAAATTTTACATTGAGATAACAGTTCAAAATAAGAAAGTAGTCTATCAATGCTAAAAGGATTGAAATAATAATGTATTTTCAATAACAAAAAAAAACAAAAAACAAGATGAGCATTGATCATGTAATCCTAAAATAATGGTAAACTATCACCAATGATGATCATGTATTAGAGTTCTATAATATCATTCTTGATTAACTGAATAATATGCCTTTAGGCAGAAAACTTAGTATACACACATAAAATAGAATTAAAAGAAAAAAATTATAAATATCTTGATGAGATTATTTATATAGATACAAACTTATTGAAATTAATCGAAGAATTCAATTCAAAGTGCATTTTAATAGAAATAATATTAAAAGAAAATATGCCCCAAATGTTTAAAAAAAGTTTAATTTGTGTTATCGAGACTTAAATAGAAATGCAATATTGAGATTTCAGATCAACAAAATAGAAGTGTATATTAAGATTAACAACAAAAAATTAAAATATATGGATGTAAAACAATCACTGACAGCAATAAAGAATTATTTTGGTGAAACTGAGTTGAATTGATCATGTTACTAGAAAAGAATAAAATGAACAAATAAAATTCAAAACTAGTTTCTAGGACACTGAGATGGATAGATAAATTTGTGAAGTATTTGATAAGAAATAGTGTGAAATTGATAAATCAGTATGTTTGCGAAGAGTAAAAACCTGTGGCTCATAGAAATTGAATTAAAAATGAACAGACTTTCTCACTATGAAAAGAAATAATAATGGTTGAATAATAATTTTGATGATTTGCATGTAATATTTATAGTTATTAAATGATCATATTTCTCATGACAGTGACTAAATCCAGTTAGAGTAAATTAAATAAATATACACTTATTAGTTTGTACTATTAAGAAAAAAAAATTTTTTTAATATAAAAATTTATCTTTAAAAAAGTGAGATCAAATAAAACTTATTTAAAAGTTCTTCCAACTAAATGCAATAGCACAGAATCTTGGAATAAAAATTAATTTATTCTTAGTTGACATATAATTGAGATAAAATTGCAATGTGGACAGTCTCACAGTGTTGAATTTTAATTTTATTATAAGAAATTTATCAATAAATAAAATCCAAATTCTTTTTTTTTGGAATTTTAATAAAGTTTATTTTAATTATAGTGCATTAATACTTGCTCCAGAAACAGATGTATAAATTTTTCAGTTCAAGTTTGACAATTATTATTTCATAATGTTTTAATATTGGTGGCGATTTGAGCTCATATGAATCTCTTCAAAAGTTTCAACAGATTGAACAAAAGCAGTATTACTGTATTTATTTTCATTTTTCCCACCATCTGCTTGTTTTTTAATGATTGACAAAACTTTTTATCTAACAAAACTGACATATAAACATAATACAATGTATAAATTATATCTTGATAATACTGTATATATAATTACAGTAATATTGCAAGATACACAGTCCTGTGCTATATTATTCTTTTGTCAAGATACATTAAGAGATTTTTACAATAATAAATAATATCCACTTTACTAGAAATTAAGCAAAATATGTATAAAATTTACTAAAAAAATTTTTAGTTTTTTTGCACAGTTTTATTAATTACTTGCTTGAAAATATTCTTATTTAATAATTTTTTAATACTGTCAATATCCTTTCAAATGAATGGGTTAATAACAATTGCCAACTTACCTAGTTCCAAAAGAAATATTAAATGTATTTATATTTAAGTTAAGCTCTGTGACAAAACTTAAAGTATGATGGCTAATATAACATTAGATTGCTGGCAGTAATTAATAATTGCTTGCCATTTTTTTTTTACAATTTATCCTAACATAAGAGCAATATCATTGCATAATGAAGGTCATTACTATTAATATGCAAATACAAAAATTTGCATTTTACAAAATATAACATAGCCAAATGATCATTTTTGATTCAAGTTCATGGTTGGTCCAAATACCATCTTTTTTTTTTTTCTTTTTTTTTAAACTAGAAGATATATAATGACTTTTTATTATAAAAACTGTAGATAATATTGTGTGGTAAATATATTTCTGGAAATATTTTAAAATCTCAATTCAAAAAATGTATACATAAAATGGGCAACATATTAAAAATTTGTTTATTTTTACTATTTTTGTAATTTTCAATAAATTGTAAATCACTAATAAAGGATGTAAAAAATATATAAATAATTATAGGACTAATCAATAAAAATATTTCTGCAAATGTAAAAAATATACCAAACAAAACATATGAAATGACATTTTATGAAAAAGATTTACAAACATACCTGATATTATACTCTAAAAACTAAAATAGAATCCACCTTTTTATCATATTAAAAAAGAGATAAGATCCAGGAAGACAAACTTTAAAATCATATTTTAGATGTAGAATATATTAGAATAAATAATTGTTTTAATTAAAAATGATTTTAAATGGCAATTTAAATTTTTCTGTTATTTAGAAAATAACAAATAAATCATTAAATAAACTGTTAATACCTATTTACCATGTACACATATCTATAGGAGTCAGAAAAAAAGATTTACAGATTATCGCATAAATACAAACACTAATGATTATTGCTACAATTGTTGTAATTTTACAGAAACTATTCAAAAACTTACTGGGGAACCATTTTATGCTAAAAATAACCTTAAATCTCTTAAATTTTAAAACAATTAACTATGTCTCTAAAATGTCATTATTATAGTTCATGATCATATATATTCTTCAAGATATGGTAGATGAGGAACACTTTCATTGAAGGAAAGAACACTGTGCATAACTTGTTAATGATGAAAGAATTTATATCTAATGCACCATTTCAAATTCCTTATAAAACATCAAAATTCAAGATTAAAATGAATCAGAAATACAATGGATGAAAAATCCTAATATCTTTAT
This sequence comes from Epiperipatus broadwayi, assembly GCA_028023455.1. NCBI lineage: Eukaryota > Metazoa > Onychophora > Udeonychophora > Euonychophora > Peripatidae > Epiperipatus > Epiperipatus broadwayi. Next base: position 314,420 of record JAQFVV010006435.1, read on the forward strand.
ATACAATTTATCCCATTGTTATCAATATTCTGGGCACATTTCATTTTTGCTTCAAATATGCTATGTTCATTCATATTGCCTTATAATTTAAAGTCAGCACTTGTTCAAAATAAATGCTGATAAATGCAATCAACTCAACAATTAAAATCTTCCAAACAAAAAAAATGATGACATCAGTGACAACAATCTAGTACTAGCTTTGGATTCCGAAAATAGCTTAAATCATCTAATATTATGTGATACTAAAGTCCGATCGATTATTTGTCATTTTGAATTTTCTATTATAATTTATACAAAGTAAATAACTCATAATTCAAAGCACAAGAACTTTTCAAGCTAAATTGTTAACTACCTTCCAAACAATAAACTCAATGTAAACATGGTCCTTTATGATTAAAACAGTTGAAGAGTGACAGTGTTCAAACTTCTTACGTTCCAAACAATAAGCCATTTAATTATTTTATTTACAGCATAATAGCCATCTCTTCTCCTGGTTAGCATGATTTTAGTGACGTGAATTTTTCAATATTAAAAAGAACTTTCTACAACATCTTCCTGGAACAAGAAAGTAGTGAATAACAAAAGAACTTAAAGCTAAATTAAGATTCTTTTACTTAATGCATATTTATATTATGTATGCATGAAATAAAAAATGCAAACAAATGGATAAGTAAATAACAATATATAAAAGTTAGACAAAATATTGGGAAAACTTTAGTTATTAATGTTATATTTTTCACATTACATAGCATAGAAATAGAATCACAAAGCATAAAGATTGTCAGATAAGATAACTAATATCAATGTCATAAATGTTTGGGAAGAAATAAGAGATTGGTCTGATTTTAAAAGGAATCAAATTATTGGTAGCTGAAGAATCATAATCCAAATTTATTTAAGTGTTTAATGGTTCAATATCGAGTTTCAAAGATAATAGAGTAAAGATGACTAAATAAAACTTTAGCGACAATATTTATTTAATCTAAAATTCAAATGCTGATATAGAAAACAAAAAAAAATGTTAAATGAATTTCAAAATAATACTCCAATTTGAATAGTCCTCTTCCTCTGTGAACTTCATTTAAACAATAAGTGAGAAATCAATATATATATATATACTGTGTATAAGCATATATAGTACATGATATCTGTACACAAAGAAAGATCAAACTTTTCTAACCATGGGCCATACAAACTTCTGTAAAGTCTCTAGTGGCGTACGTAAAAAAAAATTTTGAATATGTGAGATATTCACAGTAGAAAATATTATGATCATGCTGAAAACTGACTCCTATTTTCACTAAATTATCACAAAATAAAGCTTTAAAAATCCATTTCAGGCAATTTTACTATGATGTCCAGTGCCACGTGTGTTCATATGTGACTAAATTTTGTTCTCAATATAACTCAAAAATAAAAATATTATGTGATGAAATTTTGATACAGTGTTTGTGGGCTTCGATACCTATTGTTGGGCAACAATATTCATGGTAACTTCCAGTTTGTCACAACTCAACTCTCAGTTTACTGAAAATATGAAAAATATTTGACAAACAAAATGTTCAGATATAAAATTTAAGGCATTTTTTTTCTGAAAAGATTTTCCATAAAATTCATTGTTTTGGAAATAAATCAAATAAGCAGCAGAACTTACAACTCATTAGGCAGACATTTTTATGAAAAATTTTATTTACTAAAAGTGATACAGATCCTGAATCACAATCAGCCATATACTATCTCCATAGATTTAGCGACTTGACATATTTTTATTGCTTTTTTATATAATTTAACATATGTGGACTAAATTTTTTTTTAAAAAATCTTAACACTTATGCATGTGCCATTTATATATTTACCCTTACTCTATACCATAATAAATATTTCTGCTACTTAGTATAGAATGAAAGGTCTCAAGTAAAGCCATTAGCCAATTTCTATTAATATTTAATATGACTATTTTTATTAAATCAGAAATAACCTAAAACTAGATATTCACTGCATCTTCTGTGTCAAGTTCTTCTAATAGAGGATATTATCAACATTCAAATTATCTATGAAATTCCTGCATTTTACATCACATCAATAGCATATATATATACACACACATACACACAGATGAGTATTAAGATTAATAATGTGCTGTCATACTAAATTAGATAAGATCAATTTAAAAACTACTACTGTAAATATATTGATAATACTTTATTATTTACTAATGAATATACCATAAAATTATCTCATGACTTATATGTCTCAATAAAATAGTTTTGATAACTTAATATATTATGACTGATCTTATCATGGTTCTCAATAAAGTAGTTCAATTAAACCATTATACATATATATAAATGATACAAACATATTAATTATCTACTGTAAAAAAAAAAAATCCTTATTTACATAATTAATAAAAATCATCACGTACACTTGGTACACTTAATACTTACAATTTCCAGTTAAGATTTACTATTGTAAATTCAGATAATTTATTATAAATAAAACATATGACTATTATCATTTTAAATGAGTTTTTAAAATGAAGTCAGATGCTTTCTATAAAATATATAGTGTATTAAAGGAAGTAGATTTTAATTTTATAAATGTTATGTAACTAGGAAAAGTAAATTTCTTTTCAAATGTTTTGAAGAATCCTGTTTCATAAATATGATGAATCATATTATTCTCTCATTTTCTCTCTCTTTCTCTCTCTCTTGCCTTTGCACTTCATTTTATTCATATATCATTCACGCATATAAATATCTATATAGATAGTTCTTTCTAGAAACATTCTTTTTCTATAATTATTTAAAAAAAAAAAAAAATCTATATGCAGTAATGAATATATTTAAACATTGCATGACAATGCAACTACAATAAGAATTAATTTGGATATCAAACTAAATTACATAAGGTCAATTTAAGAATTAAATTACTGTTATAAAAATGTTGATTCATTTAACTGAATGATATTAAGTTTATAAATAAACTGCTCAGCAAAGAAATAATATAATGGAAATAAAATTCATTAGATACATAAAACAGCAACTGATTAATAAATCGTTTAATTTCCAAATCAATATATTAATTAGTTGAAGAAGTAGACTCGGTTATAGCAGTCTGTACACTATAGCCATTTAAAAATATAATACATTTGTAAAAAAAAACACAACCCAGAATGATAAACCTTCAATAGCATCCATTAGAATCCATACAATCATTAAACATATTTTTGATACCATAATTCTGCAACATTGAGGCATCTGGAAAAATGCATGCATACAACATGAAGTAAGTATGCATTATGTGATAAATTCAAATATCAAACTGACTGTAAAGTATCAGATCTTTTCCATATTGTCATAAGTGGCCTGGCTTCTCTTTGCTTAAAACTGAACCTAAGATTACAATTTAATCAATACAGGAAACAGTATAGATATACAAGTTTAGCCATACCATTGAGCTGTTGACACCAAAAATGTATACCAGGTGTAACTGCGTAATGTAATTTATGCAAAAAAAAATTGATAAAAAAGTAATATATCACTGCTGAAACTGACAGAACGCTCTCTTTGCTCATGTAATCACTATTAACACAATTATCAGGTATGTGAAAATAAAACAATAACTCATTATTAAATTATATGAGTTTAATGGTGTCTTGTGTTCAACATAAATAGTTGCCAATGACTTTTTGAAGTTTAAAATGTGTATTTGCCATTCTTCAATTCATAATTTCATTTTAATAGAGATGTTATCTATTTTCTCATATCTGTTAATACCCTAAACTATATTCTTACTGGATTAAAAACAATTTATGCTCAATAATTTGTAATAAATTTGCATATGGTTTTTCAAATCACTGTATACAGGACACTGAAACTTCAATAAGTTGTATTATTTGAGATGGATTCCTCCATATATATTTTTATATATACAAAATATAAGTGGAGGAGGGGGACTAAAATTACTGCAAAATTTCCTCAGCTTTATTTTTTAAAATATTTAATTGTTTCATTCTTTAATATTGTTTCTCAATTACAAGAGTGGTTCAAATGTATATTTTATCCATCATAATACTTAGCATAGCTTCCAAAAAATAATTTCTTTCATATTCCTTAATTTCTTCAAAAAAATATTTATTTCTAGCATTATATTTTCCATTTCCAATATTTCAATATTTTTAATGTTATCCATCTATTCAATATTTTTAATGTTATCCATCCAATTAACTTTTTCATTTTCTTTTACAGTTACACTTTATAAGGCTTCAGTCATTTTTTTCTTTTTAATTTTACAAGTTTGTAGTCTATTTTAAAAATACTCTAACAAGCCAAATCTATTCATAAAAACCACTCTGCACTGGTTAAAATAATATGACCACACACACTCATACATATTGTAATGATAACAAATCTGATGTTAATATAAATTCAAATAAGATTTAACAAAATAAAATAATATAAATTCAAATAAGAAAAGACTAAAATAAAACATATACACTGATAATGATGATCAAAATAATCTTAGATTAAGTTAAGTATAATCATTACAAAAATATTTTTAATTTCTGTTCAGATTCAATTTAAAATTAATCTTTGGGCAACAATCTCACTTGCCAATCATCTTCATTTTAATGTTAATTCATTATTTCTGCAGCCCCCCCCCCCCCCCCAATTGCATGGTTTCTCATAGTATCTCAGTATTAATCATATATTAAAGACTTCTATTTGAAGGGAGTTCAAAAAGCAAGAACAAATTAAACTGGTTAATAAAGATGACTATTTATTTACAATAAATAAATAAAATTAGAAATGGTTGCTTATAAGTTCACAAGTGATACCAGTTAAATAGAATATAAAATATTGAATAATATATATATATATTGTAACTTTACCAATAGTGTGATGATGGCCGGAGCAAATATCACATATGCAGTCATCGTAATAGCTATGGATTTTCACCCCATAGAATGAGAACTCATATAGACAAATATCATCTAACTACAAATACTAAAATACCACGTTCTTTTTATATTTAAAATTTATCTGAGGTTTTTTTTAAATTGTAAATCTTATCTCAGGTTTTATACTTTACCTATATCTCAGGGTTATACATTTTCTTGATACAAAAAAAAATGATTATTATATTATACACTTTAACACTCTTAAGTGGGATAACTATTTAAGTTATGTATTAAATATTCTTCTTCTTATGACTCTATCATAGAATATCTTATATCTTAGGTAACAAAAATGCAAATATACAAAAATTAAGTATCTTAATAGTTTAAATAACACATGGCTAGTATATAGAACACTTCTTAAATATTTTGAATATTTCTTATTTAAATATTTAATTTGTACTACCTATCAACCTATTTGATTCTACAGTCTTCTTCAAATGTGAACTTATACCAGGTACCAAAAATAAATTAATGCAAAAGATAAAAAAGGTAATTTTATGCTACCAACTACATTACAGAGTACATTTGAAATAAAGGCAAATTAACATGGTATTAACATTACAGGTGAAATAAGTAACAAACAAAATAGATAAACAAATTTTATGTGACCATTGAAATGTATTCTTTTATAAAATAATTATAAAACTTTATTAAATTATATTTTCTGGATAAATGAATGTAATAATGGCAACAAAAACAGAAATATATTTAATAAATAGCAAAAAATATTTATTTATAAGATAATATAGTATTAAATACAATAAATATTTACTTTTAATTTAACAAATTATACTTACAGAAATATTGGTATAGTTTACAATAAAATATCCCCTCTGAAACATTTCTTCAAAAATTATAATAAAACCATTTATACTACTCAAGAAGGTCTCACATTTTACCTGATACTATCTCTCTTACTATTATATGTGCAGAGCAAAATAACACACATATATGCCTATACAAAGGCCACTAGTATGATATTAGATATTTTACACTGTCAACGATGCCTGAAAATCAGAATGGAAACACACTTTGAGAAGTGTAAAGATAACAAAATATTATGTAAAATAATTAAAACAACACAATTATATTAATACCTACGAAAGGCAAGGAAATAAATATGCTCAATACTAACAATATATTTAAATTGCAGTAGAACTAATAAAATAATGTAAAAGATGGACATGTCTTAAAATATCATCACATATTAAAAATGCACAATAACATTAAATTAGAGGCAAAGTGGGATTATGGAAAATAGACACCTGGTAACTTGACCTGGCAGGGTGGAAAAAAGAAAGCTGCACTCTCTCTTCTCATTGTTAACAATACAATATCATGAATAGATACCCAGCAACTTTATTCAGGCAGTGCTGAAAACCAGTAAGCCACACTATCTTTCATGGAGGGGCTTAACACATGTAAAAGCAATAAAAAATATCCAAATAAAATGCCTAAATTGATATCTGTCTCCAAGCAGCATACCAATTAATAAACACACAAGGCATAGATCTGATAATAATTATAATTAGTAAATAATCAACTCACACACACATTCATAAGCCTAACAACACAACTATTCGGTTTAACAATATGTTTAAACTGAAACCCTATGATTGCATAATTTTATATGCTATCTAAATTCATACATCAACTTCCAAAGCACTTTCATTCATAAACATGTATCAAATATAAAAGATTGTTTTTATCTCAGGGGGATATACATTCTATTATACTGAAATAATAATAATGACAAGAAATCTCAATAACACAACAACAACAATAACAACAATAATAATAATTATTATTATTATTATTATTATTAAACTAGCTCAGCAGCAAAGGTCCATTTGTTCACAAGCAAGTCAGTATGCCCTGGTTTTTCGTGCTCCAAAGGTACTCAAAGATTAAATCCAGCAAGATTAAAAAGCTTATTCTGATATACCTTTTTCGATTTCCAATGAGTTGATAATTGTTTAATACTTTTGTGTGGCATTTTTCATTCAAAAAATCAATTAAAATCAAATTAAGCAACGATAATTTTGGAAAACAATATGGCTATAAAGTAATCACATGACCAGATGCTTAACGCAAACATTACCAGCACCGAGTTCCAAAATCCAAAGTTCAGTCACATAAGCCAATTTTTAATTTTATTATTGCAAAGTCCAATTTTTGTTTAGAAAAAAAAAAAGAATTCAGTTACAATTTCCCTACAAGCAATTCACTTACTATATAAGGAAGTTAACTAGCTTTGTTTTATTTTTATACTTAAAAATAATTCAAAGTCTTAGTCTAAAGCAAGATAATAATGTATCTTTAATCGGTTGATTACTTACTTCCAACTTTGGTTTACATTTTTAATTCAAACTTCTAATTGAAATCAAGATACCTAACAATAATTTAAAAAAAGACCCATCACATGATCAGTATTTGTCCTCAATAATACCAGCAGAGAGTTTCAAAGTCCAACCATCTTTGATCTTTTGTTTAGAAATAAAAATTCAATTTCAAGTTCCCAGCAATTAGTTCATTTGCTCACAACTGAGTTAACAAGCTCTGGGTGTTTATGCTTATAAAGTAGTCAAAACCTTAGGCTAGCAAAAAAAAAAACAACTTTATATACTTTTTTCAATTTCCAATCAGCTGACAACTGGTTTCCAATTTTTATGTTAAAATTTTTCATTCAAAGTTACTAGATAATTTCAAAAAACAAGTCCCTGCTAATAGCAATGCTGAACCTAACTACCTATACATAGATTTTGTCTGGACACTAGCCATGAATCTCACACTTATCACCTCTAACATAGCCAGACCCAGAGCCTGACCAACCAATCGCAAACTCCAACTCAACAATTGCAACTAGTTCTAACATAGCTGTACCACCAGACCCCTCTGGATATCAAGACACTCTACACATAGATCTCATTCTTAAACTTCATCAAAAGCCTTATTCAGCTCCCACCTCTAGTGCACAGCTAGACCCAGAGTCCAACCAACTTACCACAAAGTTCAATTTAACAATAGCAACCAATTCTAACATAGCTGTACTACCACTCCTCTGCAACACTCATCTATTCAAATGCACCAGAAAATAGGCATGTCAATCCTACCAGGCCTTTCACTCACACCAACACCCTCCCCAACCCACACTGCCATTGAAACCAAGAGAAAGCCTGGTCATCCAAAGAAAATACCCTAAAAAATACTGACAATGATCTCAAAAATGCACAGAAAATAGGTATGTCAATCCCATCAGGCCTTTCACTCACACTAACACCCTCCCCAACCCACATTGGCATTGAAACCAAGAGAAAGCCTGGTCACCAAAAGAAGATACCCTAAAAAATAAAAATACTGACATTGATCTCACACCAGGCCAGACTTCACAGATAATTGTCACACTACTACGGAAATTTCTAGTCCACACCTATGTTACCAGGGCAAGTCAATCACATATAGAACTAAACCAGGATTGCATCTGTAGATACAGCAGTCCAGACAATGTAAAATTTATGTAATCTTGTGTAAAGCAATAAAATAATAATACCGCATGATCGAGTAGTTGATGTCAATATGGCCGCTACAATGCATAAAAATTTAGACACAGTTAAATCATACGCAACCATCGCAAAAGCTAATATGCAAACAACTCATTTAAAAAATATTCCAACTACAAAATAATAAAACAGTTCTGATATTCAAGAAAACAAATCTGAACGATAAAATAAATGAGCTTTTAATAACATGATAACATACTTTATACACCATTCAAAAGATTTTTTTCCCCGAATTCAAGTCATATCTGAGAGAGATGCAAATATATCACTGTATTGTTTTTCACGCTCATTATTATAGCAAAGCAAAAACTGAAAACAAACTGTGGGAAACAGTCGTAAGAAACATGGACTACCCAAATCCCAGATACTTCACTATCGAGTTTTTGATATTATTCAAAAGAACAGATTTCAGAACCAAATCAAAACCTTAGGCAATTATACGATTGTTATAGTCGATCAAGATCATCAAAACCACATTACAGAAATAATAAAAAATATATACTTTGGATACACGATACAAGACTTTCAAAAAATGGACCCATTTGGTAAAGTAATACATTTCATCCAATATACCTCAAAGACACACCAATACCAGTATATACCAATAGTTATGACTTTAGGTTAAAATTACCCAAAAACATTGATCCAGAATCTATACCAACTTAAATTGCAGATCAGGAGGCTATGCTGTGCCTATATATGAGATTTAAAACCACAATGCTATGCAGGTGGAAAATGTGGTCACCTATAGCCAACTCATACAGCTTTAGACAGCAAATAATCAACACATCCAATGCCAACACGAAGAGAGCAACAATCCACAAACCATCATTAGCAACTCAAGCAATCAACATAAAAACAATCACGGTACAAATGAAGCTTCTGAAAACAGTCATGCAGAAGAAAACATAAACATACTTGTTTCTAGTTGTATTTTTATATTGGACTATTTCCATCATCTAATATGTGTGTTGAATGTCTTTAGAAAAATTCAATTTTATTTAAATATTCCAAATACATTCAACTGGATCGCTTAGTTGGTTAGAGCGTTACCTTAAAATTCAATATCTAAGGATCCAGGTTTGAATCCCATGCTAGTACTGTCACTGGTCAGACCAGCAACACCTGAAGAAGGGAGAATAATACCTCTTGAAACGTCCATATACTAACCTGTTTATATTACTAACAGCACATATACTAACCTGTTTGCTAAGATATTACTAACAGTTGGTGCATGTACTTGTTTGCTGTGATATTACTAACAATTGGTGTATATACTAACCTGTTCCCTGTGATATTACTAATAGTTGGATGTATTTGGAATATTTAAATAAAATTGAATTTTTCTGAAGACATTCAACACATGTATTAGATGATGGAAATAGTCCAATATAAAAAATACAACTAGAATACCATCAACACAAACCTTCAGGAAAATACTTGTTTCTACAATAGATGATTCGAATAAAATAAATGAAAACCCTAATCAAATGGATCAAAATCAAACACAAATCTTATCTGAGGAATCACCAGACATATCATTCAACAATATGACAGACTTAAATCCAAACACGCCCAATGACACAGATAGCTGCACAAAAACAAGCATGCCACATGTAATTTATAAATAAAGCATTTAGCAAATATTCTGGAGGCACTATCTCCATGCCTCCCTCCCATAGGAGCAACATCAACAGAAGTCAAATAAAAAAAAGCTGGTTGCCCAAGAAAAAAAAATCTAAGAGTCAAAACAGATGAAAACAGTACTCTAACAGAAATGATTGAACACTTGGCAGAGGACTTCCTACCCATAAAGTTTGATGATGATCAAGTCATTGATAAATGCTCACCAAGCTCTAGAGAATACACAAAAGCGTCAGGCAGACTTCAACACTCTGTGAATTCAACTCGCAGCCAATCACCCTAATGAAGTTACAAAAAACAGCTTTTAATATCAGAGGACTTAACTCAATCACAAAAATACATCACCTAAAACAATGGATAAAGATCACACAACCTCATTTACTAGGACTTCTAGAAATTAAATCTATAGTGGGTAACAAATTGACCCCTCAATACATCTAAGTAAGGAAGGGTGCTGTGCATCCTCTAGAGACACATCATCTTCCTCAGAAGGTACTGGACTGTTTAAAACACCATTTGAGTTATTCAAAATCATATATAGACATGCAAATCTAATAATAGTAACTTTTAGTCATCAAATCATCACACTAAACATTGTATTTGTATATATCCCACCTGGTCCTAGAATTGTCTCAAACAGTGTTTTGAACATAAACTCACTATTAGGTTCTAGTTCTCATCCAATTATACTAATCGGGGATTTCAATATGAAATATCAAGATTTTATTTCAAAGTTGCTACATCAAATATCAATACCAATTATGAGTGCCGAGGGCTTTCTATCAAGTGATGCAATTATCTTTCACAATGGTCGTCTTACATCAAGAATTGATCTGTGCTTTTACTCACCTACGTTACACCATCATATCAGACTAAACATCAAACCATCTCCTTTCTCTGATCACTTTGCACAAACCCTATTGATAAATCTGGCAGAAATCCAAATAACTGCACTTACACATGGGAAAACAATTAAAATATTGCTTCCAACTGCCACCCCAGAATTTATTTTTTCAGAAACATATATAATCCTTTATAAAATCAAAGAGATGCAACTTATCCCTATCCAAAGATATCTAGCATTCATAAATATTTTATCTTTTTAATATAGATCACTTTACAGGCAAATCCCTCCATCCTCAAGACTAATAGCGCTGGTTGATGAAATACACAGATCGATTACAATGATAAACCCAACCCTCACCAGAAAACAACATATACGCAAGCTTATACAAGCATACAGTAACATTAGTAACCATATCAAAAACTATCTGGCAATAAAAAAAAAAGTAAAATCTGCCTCAGCCAACAACATACATGGACAAGGAAATACATTTGTTGGACTTTGGGCTGCCCATCTACTGTCAGAGTCCCAATGGCACTCATAGATCAGGGAATCGTATATGTAGGAAATAACATGTTACCAATCTATCATCATTTCAAACAAAAGCTACACACATCCCACCCAATCATAATTATTTCTGATGTTTTTGGAAAACTAGAAACACAAACTCCATTCCACATTGTAGAATTTACTACTAAACTGGCAACACTTCCTAATGTATGTCACTCCAGAGCACATGGAATCCCAAACTTTCTCCTTGCACATCCAGTCAGTTCACTACCCAATATTTGTGTGACCTTGCAAATCACCTACCACAGAAGATACATGACATCTAGGATTTATACCTAACTGCAATAGTTCCCTTCAACAAGAAACAAGTTCCCATATCAACACTATCCAATCTTCGACCCCATCTCAATGGGGCCACTCACTATTAAAATATATTGAAGAAATACCCAAAGATAGCCTAGAAATATACATTCTAGCATTAATTTTACACAGCCAGTTTGCAAGGAAGCAATCATCTACTGCACAGGCTGCAATGAGTTTTGAACTCAATTCGGGATCGAAAAAAGTATGCACCAATTGCAGTTCAACTTGATATAGAACCAGCTTTTGACTCAGTTGACATTAATACATTAATTAAATGCTAGCTAACACCACAATCCCATAAACTCATCTGTACCTGATCACAAACCTACTACTTAACAAAGAAATCCATATCACACTCAGTGGAAATAATTCTCCATCATTCATCCCCACCCAATCTATATACCAAGGCTCCCCACTCAGCTCACTACTATTCAAAATCCAGCAGAGTATCAAAGGCATCCAGTTACCAGGTACATTACAACATATAGCCTGCATTGCATATATGGATGACATCACAGTCTTCCATCTAGAAAGCAGATACCAATACTACAGAAAATACTGCAAGACTTCCAATCAACACACCATCTAAAATTTAATCAGAACAAGACTGTTGCCTGCTTGCTATACACCAGTAAGCCATGCACACAAATTTTCCAAGCAAAAGATCTGCTTTCCTCGGATTTCCATTCTACTTGGAAACAAATGCAATGAAGCAAAATAATAAATAAGTTAAAAGACAAAGCAGAATGGATCACTGCTTTTCTAAAAAAAGCATGCCTCTCAATATAAACTAAAGTACAATTATTCAACCAGCTGGTAATCACCGAGATTATCTACTATGCTCCCATAATTCAATTCTCCAAAGCTTTCATAAAAATCTCTTCATATTGCCATAAACTTCTGTGGAATAGAAAGACAGTGTCAATATCTGCAACATGCCTTAGTTGCCGAACAATATACAATGGCTTGGTGCTGCACAACATAGATATTTTTTCAAATACAGAAGACCACAAATCCTATAATAGCCATCCTCAGACATTTCCCAAAACTTCAATGTCCAATGCAAATAATACTTACAGATAAACCTCCACCTTCACATTGCTATCTATCATCAGTTATAAACCAGTTTAGAACCATACATACCCAAATATCACTCCAAAAAACAACAAAATATTCATATTGGCAGATCTATGCATTAATATACCCAGGACATACACCAGATATTTTCACCCAGATGCTCAGAATAAACAACTGACAGCAACTTAAAAAAATTTTTAAAATAGTCCATGGAGCCCAAATTTTTTGATTTCCTGCTTAGACTGAATCTATATGCCTTGCCAACATCATACTTCCTAAGACACAAATGTTTGTATACTAAAATAGACCCCTTCTGCACACTATGCCACCAAGTAGAAGAAACTCAACAACATCTATTTTACAACTGCTCAGCAATAAACAATATTCAGCATGAAATGACTAATATATATAGTCAACCAAACATCCCCCTGCAGGATATCATCAGCACATTCAGTAGAACGTCCATTCCTACAGTTCATGCAACTTTCGTGCTCTATGCATTTTGGGCCACACGATGCACATTCACTTTTGGTAATAATACAAGACAACATACACCAACCTTTCATAACAAATTAGCACAAAAAACTGACAATAAAATAGCACACACAGATATCTTCGCAGCCACTTGGTCACTCATAAAATAACGCTCAAATCTGTAATAGTTCTGCCTTTTCCCAAATCAATTAATATACTTGAAGAGAGAGTGCAAAAAAAATGGACATCACAGAATCCAAGGATTGATAGATGATAACAAAACATACAAAATATTGCCAGCAGAAACATATTCCAGCTTTTTAAAACCAATATCTAAAAGACTAACAAACTGCTACAAAGCATTAACACAAAATGTATATATATGGACCATATACATATGCATTAATTATCCAAATATAAATAAGATAATTTTGAAAAACAATTAAAAAAAAACCATTGGAATTTTAAAAAATGAGCTAACAGAGGACATATAAATTTAATATTATAAACTATATCAGGAAAGACTTGTAAAAAACTTAGATAGACACAATATATATATAATACTCAGAAACATCAATGTAAACACATGAATACGAAAAGTATTAATGTGACCTGCTCCTTCTAGTCTGAATAAAGTTCCTTTTTGAATCATCATCATAATAATAACAACAGCAGCAGCAACAACAACAACAACAACAACAACAATAATAATAATAATAACAACAACAATAACAACAACAATAATAATAACAACAACAACAACGAACTCTTAGACACAAACACCGAATCTGAAGATGACAACATGATCTGCACATCATCATAAGAGTATCATGGGAACCCTACAGATGATACTACACCCTTCCAAATAGCTGATAAAAAGATTTTAAAAAAGAAAAAGGAAAATCAATGGCAGCAAAGCTAAAACAGCTGACCAACAAATACTTACTGAAAACAATCAATCTATCAGCAACACAGACAGAAACAAACTTACCACCCTAGCAAAAAAAAAAAACTGAAAGCCACTAATCCCAATACTTATCCATTGGAAGTCTCCACGGATAGTCACTAGACCAGGCAATTACTTTCAGATATTGCTTCCCTCACTCCAGAAGAAAAAATATTTTTTTCAGGAGTGGATATCAATAGAAGAACCACTAAGAAATCCAAAGACAATAATAATTTAGTAACCAATCATACCACATCCAGCACAGCAACTCAGCAAGACCCTACTCATAGTTAATAGAGCATCATATACAATAGAACATATTATTTGTTTCTTTTCCCTCCTTTTAAAAATTAATGTCTAAATTATTGGGCATATAGATATCTGGTCTGAAAGCAAACATCTCCTATATTGCCTACATGGATAATGTCTCGATTTTTTTACCTCTAAAAAACAGATCCCAACTCTATTACAAATTCTTAATTCATACCCTAACAAATACAAGCTGAAGTTCAACATGGATAAATCTTCTGCTTGGTCAATATATACAGGACAATTTCACACACAACATTTTAAAGAAAAACTTAGCTCTTTTGTGGGATTTCCCTCCTATTTGAGCAACATAGAAATGTGTCGACAAATACAAGACAAAATTAAGAATAAAATTGAAAACTTAATTGATTCACTTTCAAAATCTTATGTACTCAAAAGTATCCCTGTTTAATCTATTAATTATGACTCAAATCACATACTATTCTTCAAAAATACTATACAATTTTACTAGTAAAATAAATTCATTATATATAAAGTTGCTGTGGGGGGAAAAAAGATTGTTTCAATGTCACTAAAATGTAAACCAAGCTCCTCTAATACAAAATGGTTTGGGACTACATTCAATAAATATTTTTAACATTCAAAAGACATTAAATCTTATTTCTGCTTGTGCTCATTTATTTCCATACATGAAAATGTTCTTCAAGATTACTCCAACAGATAAGCAACCACCAGTCAATGGATACTGGAAAACCTTGCTTACACTAATTCTTAACATTCCAAACATTACTTATTCCCCACCTCAAAATAAATTTAAATATTGGGATATATACCAGATAATTTTCTCTCCCTTTGTGTTAAATGATAAAAAAACAATTCTAAACATTAACAAAAGACAACTAACCTGAAAATTCAAATTCTGGTCATTAGAACCCAAATATTATGACTTTCTGCTTAAATTAAATCGTGAAGCACTACCATCATTGCACTTTTATAGATACAGAAGGGATTAGATAAATACAATATGTCATTGGTTGATGTCATAGAGAGACCGAGACTCAAGAACCCTCTCTTTTTACCGGCCTTGCATTTGATAATATTCATTCATCTATATCATCATTGTATAAACAAAGAAATTGTGACTTTCAAACTCTTTTACAATCATTTGCAAAAAGTAGCTACCCACATATTTGAGCAAATACTTTGGCATTATTTTCACTGTGGTGTACAAGATGCTCCTTTATGTATAACAATAATCCAAGACAACAATCAAATAAATTCTGGAACAAAATGGAACAATTCTGCTTAAAAGATAAAAAATTACATCCCCAAGAGATGTACACAGCCACTTGGTCCATATTGCAACAACACTCAAAACTATAGCATAAAAAGAGACTAATAAAAGAGAAAACAAAGAGCCTTGTCACTGTATAAAACTGATTGGATGTTGTAAAAAAATGTAAACTCAAATTTATAAACCACAAGCATATCCCTTGCTTTTGCTGCCCCCCCCCCCATTACAATTTCCAATTTATTTCTATTAACTTCAATTTATCTACATGTGGTAAAATAGTTATTCATGTAACCCTTTTCTTGTCATATGCAATAAAGACCTTTTGAAAGATGATGATATGATGATGGTGATGATGATGATGATGATAGCACTGCTAAATCATCAAGATTGAAAAACTGTAGTCCAGGATTTTATTTTTCCACAAATATTGAAAGGTAAATAAATATAAGTTCGCACATTACTTACAAGCAAATTTCTTAAATGCAAAGAGTACTGGTAATTTTAAAAAGCGCATTATTTCTATTTCATTATTTATAATTCTATAATATTATTTTGCAATTAAAAGAAATTATTTTTCATGTGCAATTCATTAAATGATTTTATAAAAATTCCAGTAAATATTTTTAGTTCTTTCATAATGCAAATGGGCAAACATTATGTCAAATATTCAAATTTTAAAAATAACCATTATACACAGATAATCAATAAATTCACTCTAATAACAGATTTAAAATTACATCAGCTAAGAAAAAAATGAAGGAATAGTTATAAATTAATTTATAAAATTTCATTAATGCCTGGCTATTTTATTTCATATGATAAGATAAAATCTATACATGCATCCATCTATTTAATTACCATGTATGAAAAGGTCATAAATTCTCGATGAAAAGAAAATAATTATGAATTAACAGTCTACAATATGAGTATTTGGGTTTTACCTTTCAATTATTTGCAGTATATAAATTTGTAAATTTCATTATACTATATGGCAATGATATATAATCTTTTTCAAAATGATTTACTGTTTTGTCATGACAAATAGTTTCTGTAATAGGAATGTCCCTATTCTTTCCATGTTACATAAGAATTAACATTAAATACATTCTGTCCAAACTCAATCTTTTTATGGGTTTTATTCTTGATCACAGCATTTCTTGATAGCGTTAGCTGATTAATTAATAATAGTACTCCTGCCCATTATTACAGTTTTCAAAAACTTTAACTCAATGATAGTTATAGCTCTAAAGTAGATCACTTGGAAAAACCCTATCATAATTATATTATTGATACTATAGCTTTCATAGTAATTGTAACATTCTAATTTTATTTCAGACTGAAAAATGTTTCTTTTGAAAATAAAACATTAATCCTTTCTCCTCATTAACAAGCCATGCTCATCACTAGTTACTTATGATACACAGAAGGTAATTATTGCCATCTGCAGAAAAATGATTTTAATATATTCAAACCAATGTCAAAATCCAAACCAGAGACTACATGTTCATGCTGAATGGATAATACAAAAATCCCTGATTGTTTGATATTGAATGCTTTTATGTAACTAATTAAACATTAGATAATGCTTCTTGTTTCTCTGAGTAATTTCCTTAAAATTCCTAACTTGAAATAATTCAACAAGTTTCTCAAATAGTTAGAATTAATATATCATGTTCTCTTTATAATACTATTCCAAAGTAATAATTTCAATATTATGAATCAAATACCTTTTGAAAAAAAAATACCAGTTGATGATGGAAAGTTAAAAATCTTAAGTCTCATAATATAGATATTTTTCATTATGATTCAAGACAGTTTTCCTAAGTCAGAAATAGATCCAAAAAAAAAAACAAATTAATTCAGTAAAAATGGAATGGGCTTTATCATTAATTGAAAAATTCAAAATCTGTGCATTTGTCAAAAATCTTGAAAACAAAAACAGCAAATTTTACTCACTTTGGAATTCTTATAATGGAAACCAAGAAAAAGTATAGCACCCAGAGAAGAGTCTCATTTTTATGCATCAATTTAGGTATTTCAAAATACGTTTCAACTTTCAGGAGTCAAAATAAATAAGATTCAAATCTATTCTGATTTTTGATTAATGAAATTGGGACTTGGCATAGCTAATGAAAGAAGTTCTTCTTAAGCAGTTTCTAAAAGCTCTGTATTATCAAAGTTTACAGTTCAAACTTTGGCTATTCTATAACATCTCATATCTTAGTCAAATAATGAGCTATTAGAGAGTCTTTAAAACTCATTTATAAAATTAAAATAGTTAATTTTAATAAAGAACTGTTTTTGACTTGACTACATTAGAAAACTATATAGATCAGTAAAGGTTAATTATTATCTTAATAAATGCAGGATTTCTGTAAACTCTTAAGAAATCAGAAAGCCATCAATATTGCTGATAAATTTATAACTGATTGCCAGTATTAATGACTTTAGTAATTTTTTACAATAATAGTCATAAAAATTATAAAAAAAAAGTGTTTATCAAGATTAAATCAAAATTTTAAAACATTCTCATACTTTGAAAAGTAAATATAATCTATTTGTTAAAAATAATTTACATAATATGTAGAACAAAAAAAGGGGTAGTTTTCTCTTAGCGTGTGAAACTGAGAGAACGTACTTCTTATGTAAACAAAAACACAAATATAATGTTACCGGGCATTTTTTTTTATTTTCAACTTTAATATTATTTTCTAAAATGGAATAATTACGTTTTTAAATTACATTATACATTTTAGCGCATTGCAACATTTTGCAAACAATTTTTAACAATTTATGAAACGACATTATTTTGTAAAAAACATTATTTTTGAAAATACAAGAATTACAGTATTTTAAATTATATTCCACAAGTCAGCGCATAGTGCTAGAATGTGCATGGGGGGAGGAGAGCGATGGTTTTGCTGGTCCATAGGATCAGCCAAAAGATGCAGTAGTCAATTTATGAACCAACATTATTTCCTAAAATACAATAATTACATTTCTAAATTACATTAGACAGATCAGCGCATCATGCTGGAATAGGCGAGGGGTAGGGGTGATGGGTTTGCCAGTCCAAAGGATCAGGCAAAAGATGCAGTACTCTGAATCAAACCAAGATTATGATTTGCAAAACAACATGCGACCTCAGACATTTTATTTGTCTAGCATCCGTTCTTAATCTGACCAAAAGATGTAGTACTCTGATCAAACCAAGCTTACGATTTCCAAAACAATATGCAACCTCAGCCATTTCATTTGACTCATAGCTGTTCTTGCGCAAACATGTCTTTTCGCGTGACTTGTGTGAAATGGTGCTTGGCCCGACCCTTTTGCAATTGTTTTCACACTCCATGATGTGTAGGGAAGCACGGGGACAGGCTAACAATTATTAGTACGTACTAGTACATCAGTTAGGGTATAAGATCACTATTACGAAGGCATATTATAACAGTTATAGCCAGTTGAATTCTAAACACCCTCATGATATAAAGTAGCGATCTGTTAAGTGTGCGTATTTAAATAGTGTCGCGAATCACATCAGCGGGCCGTAATATTGGTGTGCAATGCTATCTAAACCTGCAACGGCTAATATGAACAGAACTGTTCTATAGGCCATAACTTTCTATGCAAAAGCACAGAAATATTGGGCTGTGTAAACGGCATATTTCTGTGCACTGGCATAGAAAATACGCCCTCTTGCAGTTTCAACATGCTAAGAGAAGATTACCAAAAAATGTTATAATTATCTCTTCTTTCATGGTTTATTAAGGAAGAATTTTGCATATATAATTATTTAAATTATCATACTATTGTGCTATTTAAAAATCAATAACAATTTTAATCTCTTAAGAAAAAAATAATAATATATTTGCAAATCTGCAATTCCTCTTCACAAATATTAAAACATGTTAGATGAGCAGTTACTTACCACACCACTTCCGGTTGATAAGATTTTGTTTTGTTTGTGTTTTTATTTCTTTCTTTTATTTACACTTCAGCTTTGAATTAATCAAAGATAATCATTTACTAATAAATTAGGATTCAGTCTTTGAAAAAATCAAGAGAATTAATTGCTTGGGACTTTTTCACATTCTTAAAAAAATTCTAACTTTGGTCAAGATATGAACTCTAGATTATAGACAGAACATGCAAACATTAACCATTTTTACCACAAGGGATACATAATTCCAAAATTTTTCAAATCCGATATCTTATAATCCTAAAATACTTTTAGATCAGTCTTCATAAATAGAAAAGGCTCACAAATACTCATTTATGAAAAAGTTGAATTTTTAAAAAAAAAAACAGATCAAATACCTAAAAGATATAACCGACTGTGTACACTTATAACATGAAAAGCATCAATTCTATGCTAAATATTTATCCCCAAGACAAATGGCAATTGAAAAACAAAAATATTAAACTTTTAATATTTGATAATATTTACTTCCATCACATGCTTGCTTTGTATGTAATATAAAGCAAAAAGTTTAAAGTTGTATACTACACATTTACTCACAATATATATGACAAAAGAAAATAATAAAGATGATAATTTAATATCTAGTTGATTTTTACTCTGCTATCATAATGTAAAATATTGCACAGACTATAATTATTCCACAGAAAAAACTTTTTCATGAAAAAGTTGAATTGTTCAAAAATCAAGTCATTTCATCTGTAGAGTGAAGAAAGTGTAAAACAAACATTTTCTATCACAAAATTAAGCTGTAAACAACAAATGCTATAGATATAATGAACACTGGAATGGCAGATATCTTTATCATATGAGACTTTAATTTAGCAATTTAACTGTCTTACTTCTTATATCTTTAATAGAAAAATGTGTTGTGAATTATTATTTTTTACTCATTCTGCTATCTGAAAATCTGAATTAAACTAACATTGTTATGAAAAAATAAAAAAAATCCAAATGAGAAAGTTAAAATTGTTAATAAAAAATGTTAACAAATATTATTGGTTGACATAGAATGCATGCATGCAAGATTTTCAGGGCTTTCTAAAAAAGAGAATTAGAAAGCACATTATTACCATTATGAAAAAAAAAAATCCATGAAAGAAAATGCAAGTAAGGTGACTTTTTATTAGGATAAATGTTTTTTTACTTTTGGAAAATTATTTTAAAGCAGAAAATGTAATTAAATATTGGCATAAAAAAAAAAAAAATCCACATAAAAAAGAAGTAAAACATTCAATTAATGAATGAAAGTTAATTCAAGGCTTTACTGAAACTGTGAGTTACAAAGTTTGTCATTAATTATAAAAAAAAGAAATAAATTTTCAAATGACAGTATTTTTTTCTTAGCATAAATTTGTATCTACTTTCAGAAAAGTAGTTTAATATTCACTATGAGGTAGAGAATGGGCTTTTTATTGGGGTAAGTTTATTAAATGTTTTTGTTTGATCCTTTTAAAAATTTTATTTAATTTTAATTAAAATCAAACTATATAGTATGTATATATCAATCCATTTTATACATATATGTATAATTTTGTTACACTTTTGCTGTTTAAATGGCGATATTGGATAGAAACTTTGCTCTAAGCTACAAGCTTGAAATGGAATACTCATAAATATATATCAATGTAAATTGCAATGAACAAATGATACAATAAATAACCTTTTGGATCCAATTAATTCATTATAGCAAATCTCACTGTATAATTTGTAAAAAAGCATATGAGCATTGAGATAAGAGGATATACCTCATTATCATACTTTCTGCACATGAGCAATGCAAATTTTCATTTTTTAAACATTCAATTATTTTGTTGTTTTTTAAAACAATGTTCACTAGTAAATTACACTAAAAATTATATTCAAATTATGATAAA
Source organism: Epiperipatus broadwayi (assembly GCA_028023455.1). Classification (NCBI taxonomy): domain Eukaryota; kingdom Metazoa; phylum Onychophora; class Udeonychophora; order Euonychophora; family Peripatidae; genus Epiperipatus; species Epiperipatus broadwayi. The sequence continues at coordinate 336,221 of JAQFVV010006435.1, forward strand.
AAATTATGCTTACTTTATTTAATTAATACTATTTTAATTTATTTTATAAACTTTTTAAGAATATGTAATAAAAAATATATATATAATACACATGATAATTAGAACTGACCATCTCTTCAAATTTATTTAAAATATTTTCCTTTTTACTATTAGAATTACTGAAGTGACTTTGCTCAAATCCATAAAATTTCCTATTCCAAAATTATACTAAAATATATATAAGTATAAGAATTTAAAGCATGAACTTAATTTTTTACTTTTATATAAATTGATTTTTAACTTCAATTTTATAACCTAACTTTCAATATTAAATATATATTTATCGTGCCTTAAAATAATACTAAGTATTAGCTAATTACTTTACCTGTCATAGGAATTAAATATTGAGCTCCAGTAAAAGAATAAATAAGCTGCAGTTTTTCAATTTTTTTTTTTCTTTTTAATAAAAGTTGTTCAATTAAAATATGGAAAGAGAAATCTGAAATATAAAAAAAAAATTTTTTTTAATTATTGTTAAAACACAACATATAAAAATGAACTACACAAATTATATAAAGTATTAATAATACACATGAACATTTTCCTGTGCTTTTAAGAATTTTAATAATACATTTCTTAAAAATAATAAATAATATATGAAAAAATAAACTGAAAAAATACAAAGGAGGAAATGAAAAAGCATTAACGCTATGTTTTAATATTTTTCTGTGTTTTAAACAATTTTAAATATGTTTCTTAGAAAAAAAGAATATATTGTGACCTCATTATTAATAAAAGTTCTTTTATTTTTCAATATAATTATACACACATTATACTATAATCCAATCATGTATATTGCTAAATTGAAAATACATAAATTAATTATTCCGATCAGTGTTTTAAGAAACTAGCCAAACAAATCTTCAAGAATGAATACCACCTTTGAAATTAGTCTAAAATAAAGCAGCCAATCAGCTTTTCTAGAACAATTATTTCATAGTTCACAATACTGATCATCAGCCTGCTTGCAAGTATTAGGATTTAGTTTTCCAATGTAATGTATAAAACCTCACCGTCAAGATTAGTTAGTTTTTAAAGCCTGAAATAATCCCTACTTGGACTTCAATGTTTGGTGAAATTGAAATCATCTATATATTATAATAACTTAAATTTTAATTGACACACTGGCCTATTATAATCCAAATATGCATTTTACTAAACTATAAAAATTCACAACTCTGGATAACCTTTAAATAAACCAGTCAAATAAACTAAAACATACACAAGAGAAGAAATTAATTTCTTCATATATTGATTACATTAATACAAACTAATGAAAAATAATACTTTCACTTCTGTTATTAAAGAAATGATTGCTGATTATTATTTTTTATATTTATAACTATCCCAAACAACATGCAGCATAATAAAATATCAGAAATACTTGAAAATAAATTTATGTTGTATAATAATATATTAATTACTAATTTTTATAAGAAATTGACTGGAATAAAATTTAAAAAAATAATGACATTAATACTAAGTATGAGAGATTTGTAAATGGTTTGTAGAAATAGTCAAAGATATATGCATAAAAAGTCACACACAAAAAAAAAAATCATTGTGATTAAAAAAATAAAAAGTGCAAATTGAGTAATTAAAAAAAAATTTAAATTAATACAAGACTAGTATAACAAAATATTAATTTATTTCTTTAGTAGAAATAAAATTAATTCTATAAAAAGAGCATAGAAATGATTGTTTTATAATAAGTTAATGAAAATAGATATAACATAAGAAAAACTTGGGAGAAAACAAATGAAATATTACAAAGGAATTCAAGTTCTATAAATGATAAAAATTTAAAAAATATTTAATATAAATGACAGTTTTTTTTATAATAAATACTTTTAATACCATATTTGTAGAAACATTTAACAAACTAAAAAATTTAATCATCATATTAAGATTTCAAAAAATATAATAGTCAATCTCATTCAACATTTATGCCAAATTTAAATAAAGATTTATATAAAATAATAAAAGAGTGTAGAGTTGATATAAGCCCAGGTGTAGATAAAATCAGAATGTTACAGACAAAAAATAATATTGATATTCTATCAGATATTATAATTTACATAATTAATAAAATAAAAAAAAGTAGTGAATTTCCTACATTATTAAAAATATCTATAGTAAGAAAGCAGTAAATTTATATATCTGATAATAAAAAAATAATTTTGATAACTGTAAAGCTATATCTATCTATTTAATTGCTAAAATAATAGAAAATTATATTTATAAAATAATTAAAAAATTTTAAGTAAATATATATTTTTAATAAAAACCAATAAAGATTCATAGAAAAGATACACAACTATGTTATTGGAGAATTTTGCATTGCATTAAATGATAAAAAATATGAAATAGTAATTTTTTTATATTTTTATAAGGCTCAGTTTTTTCAAAAATTGCTTAAATGACAGATATGTTGTAACAAAAATACCAAATGTATTAAGTAATGAGCAAAAAAATTTACAAGTGAGTTCCTCAAGGCTCTATATTTAATACATTGTCTTTATGATTTTAATAAATGATCTAGGAAATATTAATAATGAAGGATCAATATGCAGATAATACTGTTATTATGAGTATAAATAATAATATTGAAGAATGTCAAGGAAGTCTGAAGAAAATTGTCCTTTGATGCTTTGAGAGAGAAATTTATATAAATTGAGAAAAAACAAAATATATGTTAATATGCTCTCATCACATGAAATATAAAAATATGGATATACATTTACATACAATAATTGTATATATAATAATAATACAATATGTAATGATAATATAACTAATAAATAAATTTAGACATTTTATAACAATGTCGTAACAAAATCAAAAATATTTTTCCATTTAATATTTTTATCATCATCATCAACCATTACCAATCCATTGCAGGATGAAGATCTCTCCAAGTTCAATCCATCTTCTCCGATCTTTAGAGTCTCTTCTCCACATCACCCCTGCACACTTTCTTATTTCATCCATCCATCTCACATGTGGTCTCTTTCCGGGTATTTTACAATCTCTTGGAATCCGGTTTAAGATTTCAATTATCCATTTATTATCATCTCTTCTAGCAATATGTCCAGTCCAACTCCACTACAGTCTTTTAATTTTTTCAATGAGGTCAGTAACACCTGTTTGTTCTCTTGCCCATATATTGCGTTTTTGATCTCTTCTTGTTACTCCTAACATGCATTTCTCCATAGTTCTTTGAGTAGTCTGAAGTCTGTGTATTGCTCTTCTATTAAGTGTCCAAGTCTCAGATCCATAAGTAAGAAGTGGTAAAACACATTTATTAAAAACTTTCCTTTTCAAACACACAGGCATATTTCCTTTTAGTATCAATTTATTTCTACCAAAAGCACTCCAACCAGGTTTAATTCTATGATTAATTCCATCCATTATGTATTTGTAACTGTTAACTTCTTCTAATTCATCATAATCAATCTTTATTTTCATATTTTGAGAAAATCCATTAAACATTACTTTAGTCTTTTCAACATTTATCTTTAGTCCTACTTTCCTATTTTAATCTGATAACTCTTGCAACATTTGCTGCAACTCTAAAGCATTATTGCAAAAACAACTACATCATCTGCAAAATCTAAATGACTTAAATAATCTTCATTTACTTTCACTCCTTTAGCTTTCCATTTTAATCCACAAAATACTTCTTCCAGCACTGCTGTAAAAAGTTTTGGATATATGGAATCACCCTGTCGTACACCTTTCTCAATGTTGACTTTCCCAGTATTATTATGTAATCTAATTGTTGCTGTTGCATTTTTATAAATATTCTTTAAAATATGACAATATCCTGGATCTATACCTTAATGAGCCAATGCTTTAATCACTGAAGAAATGTTTATACAATCAAATGCCTTTTCATAATCTACAAATCCAAAGCATAATGACAACTCATATTCATTTGTCCTTTCTATAACTTCTCTCAATACCTGGATATGAATCTACTGTACTAAAACTACTTTTAAATCTAGCTTGTTCTCTTGGTTGGTAGGAAATCCAATGTTCTCTGTAGACGAGTTGTAATTATCTTGGTAAAAATTTTGTTTAAAACTGATAAAAGGCTGATAGGTCTGTAATTTCTAATATCTTCTTTATCACTTTTTTAAATATTAATTCTGCATTCTTCCATGAAATATTCAATGAAATATGGAATAAGACTTTATAATTTTGTGAGCTTTTCCAATATTAATAGAATAGTATTACCACAAAAAAGAGTAATAGATTTAATAAAAAGAAAATTATATAAAAAAAGGAAAAACTGATACAAAAATAATATTTTATTATTCAATGAACTTCTTAAATATACAATTATAAAGAAAAAAAATTTTGATAGTACTTTCAAAAAATTCCATAAAACAGTTTGAAATGTGTCTAAGAAAAATGGATACATATATGATTTCAAAGTATTGTAATAAATACTGAACCAAAATAAAAAATTATTATGTTCCTAAATTATACAATAATTTACCTATTGAATTAAAAGGCTCGCAATATTATAGAAAAATAAAAAATCAAATTAAAAAATATATTAAAAAGGAAAAATTAATTTTATAGAGCAATATTTATATATATGATATAATCTAATATTTTTATTACGTATATAAATAATATATTATTGAAATGTACTTTGTTATTGTTATCATCATTAACGTATAGGCAGCAAAATTGATACAACTGTTCATCATAAATTAAAAACTAAAAATAAAATTATTCATTATTTTATATACGTATCTATTAAGCATGATTATATCAATGATTTATTGAACGATGAGTTCTGACCTGAAGGTGCTTCATTATATAAATACTATGGACCATTTAACTGGATAATGATCAAACAAAAACTCAGAATAATCTTTCTGATAATATACCAAAATAATGATTAGAATAGAAGTATAATGTATTTACTGAACTGATTGTATAAATTACATTTTTCAGAATACCAGAGGACTTCATACTTTATCATACAATCTTAATTAAAAATAATGATTTAATTCTGTTAACAGAAACATGGTTAAATTATTCATATTTGGATAGTCAATGTATTGATAATAGTTATCAGGTTTTCAGAAAAGATCACCCATTAAAAAAAGTGTTTTGTCATCAAATTACCATTGAGATTGATATTATTTACTCTATTTGGGTTGAGATTTCACTATATCACAAAAATAAATTATTAATTGATAATTTATGTATTCCTCAATATATTGTATTAAGTTAGTTGCATTTGGCATTCAAGTCTTTGAAGAATAAGTTTGTCTCTTATAAAAATTATATATTATTAGTGGAAAATTTTAATGTTCCATCTATGTTTTCAGCAAATTATTTATTTACAGGAAATTCAAAGAGTATACTTGGTATGACTCAATTTAATTTTATATGTAGTGGTTTTAATAAAATACTTGATTTAGACAACTAATTTTTGTTTATTTGGATTGTAAAAAGGGATCACCATTAGTCATTAGTCATTAAGAACTTGCATCATCATATTTAAAATTTTCTATAGATATAACTTTTGTTAAAACCGCTTATGTTAGGCAAACATATAGAATTTATAAAAAAGGTGATCAAATCTTTATTATAATGTCTTGAATTTTGCATGGAGAGATAAATGATACTGATAAAGCAGTAGTAACCTTTAATTGTGCTATGATAAATATCATAGATAAATGGATATCTCCATCTAAAACCAAAAGTAGTAAAAATAAATATCTTGTATAGTATTCTAGTAAACTTATATTAATGGTAATGAGAAAAAAATAGGTATCATAAATTGGATAAAAAAACAAAATCAAAATTTTATTGGAACAATTGTATTAATTTTAATACATTGTTTTGACATGAAGAAAAAGTCTGACATCATTTGTATAATGATAATATGCAGAAAAATATCAAATATGATTCAAAGCATTTTGTGATCATATATTAAAGATTTTAAGTGCATTAAATTTAAATCAAGGAATAATGTTTCAAATAAATTCTTTAAATGCAGGAGACTTTAGAAAACAATTTTCTTCTTATCAAATTAATAATTTTATAGCTGTATGTGATAAAACTATAGCTTCTTCTGGTGCTAGTTATAATAGTTTACAGATACTGTTCAGATAGCCAATATATCAAATTATGAGGTAATTTTGCTGTTAAAGGTATAAAAAATAATAAATCTGCTTCTACTGATTATATTCCTATGATCATTATTAGAGATTGTGCAGAGTTTGTCATTCCTGCTTTAAGCCGCATTTTCACATTACAAAAATCTGTTTTTCCTGATATGTATAAAATATCTCGAGTTGTTCAATTTGGAAGATGTGGTATAAAAATAATCCAAAAAATTATAGGCCAATATTTGTCACTCCTGCTTTAAGTCATATTTTCTCATGATCTTTACAAAAATCTGTTTTTCCTGATATGTACAAATTATCTAGAGATGTTCAATTTGAAAGAAAGAGTACAAAAATGATTCAAAAAAACTATAGGTCAATATTATTAGTTAGGCAGTAATTCAAAAATTTTCAAATATGTGTACTTAATTCTCTATTGTTTCAAATTAAGAGATATATATTCAGTTTTTAGGATGGATTTTTACCGCAAACAGATCAGTAGAGACAAACCTGATAATAATGTATGATCATATAGCTAATGATATAAATGAACAAGGTTGTTTGAATATAATATATTTAGTTTTTATTAAGGCTTTTGATACAGTGAATCACAACATTTTATTATCTAAATTAGATTGTTTGTGGTTTTCTTCCATTCTTTTATTATGGTTTAAATTCTATTTAACTGATCGTCCAAATTATGTTTATTACAAATTCAAAGAATCTGACATTTATTATTATAAAAGTGGAGTCCCTCAAGAAATCATTATTGGACCAACTTTATTTTCATTATATATTTACATCTCAAATTGTTAGCAATTGTAATATTTTACAGTTTTCTGATGATATAAAGTTATTTCATAAAAATGATAATTTATACGATCATTTAAGGTTGCAGAGTTCTATAAATAGCTTTGTGATTTGGTGTAAAAAAAAAAATCAGGTGATTGTTAATATTAAGAAAACATTTCTTGTCTCATTTTGCAATAAAACATTACCAATTTTTTTCACTATTCTGTTAATAATACTGTTATGCCAGAAAGAATAGGATAAAGAATTTAAATGTCTAGATTAATAGTAATAGTCTTTTTCTGATTCACATCAATGAAATTATTCCTAAATATAATAAAATTACTGGGATTATATTAAGGTTAAAAAAAATTTTACATAAGCAATCATGCATTTATTTATTTTATGTAATACTTGTTCCCACAATTAATTATTGTTCTGTTGTTTGGAATTCTAACATATAAAATGTTATGAGAGACAGCTACAGAATATAATGAAAAGATACTTCAACTATGTAGGTTTACAATTACCTGTGGGTAGTGAAATATTTCTTATAAAAAAAGAATTAGAAAAAAATGTTTTATGTAAATATGATGTATCAGAATTTATTCATAATATAAATTATAGAATTCGTAATATAACTAGAGATATAATGATTTATTTTATATTAAAAAATATAATCATGAAGTCTGATGTAACATGCTTAAAAATAAAATTGAATTAAATAGAATATTTTATATTATGTTTAAAATCAGAAGAAAGTGTAAATATATAAACTGTTATGAAAATTTTTTTCAAGCACAACTAGTACTTTAATGGGAAAAGAATGATATTCGTATTCGTGTAAATATATTTTCATAAATTAATCAATAAAAAATTATACAAAGTATGTATATGCATAAGAAGAAAGGCTAGACTAAAAAGATGAACTTAACTTGTAGAGACCTTCATCCTGCAGTGGATTGATAATGTATGAAAATTATGATAATGATAATATACAGGAAGTGATATCCTATTTCTTAAAACATTCTAATCATTTTACATTGTTTTAATATTAATTCATAATCTTTAAAAATAGTAACCAATTCTCTTCGTACAGTAGTTGTGACTGTTTTAATTATTGTGCAAATGTAAGAAAAAATGATCATGTAATGTTTTAGCGGTTTAATATTTAAAAAATTCCAATTATTAAGTATATGTATTCAATGTTTTCTTAATTGTCCTTTATTTGCTTACAGCTTAATTAATTAATAACAATAATAATAATATAATCACTGAATACAAATCATAAAAATTAATTTTTTAAAATTATGAATACATTTACAATAAGTTATATAGATTAAAAATTTATTTTTATATCAATATCGATCATCTTCATATTCAAAAATTATAAATTTACTAATTAATTTTTTTCCTTCTTTGCACTTCTTATGGTCATGAATATATATTAGCTTTTGAATGACATTTAACAATCAAAGGTTATCTCATTTCCTACCTTAATTTAAGACAATTTGTTTTACAATCTTTTCTTAAATGATACATATTCAAATGTAATACATTTTAAAAAAATTGATGGATAAAATGTTTCCATTGCTTTCATTTTTTGGTTATTATTTTCTATAAAATAATAAAAATTATAGTGTTCAAAAGCAATTTACATACTTTTTATTTAAATTTAATTTTTAAAATGTGTGATATAGAATAAAAAAAATATTTGGATTAAATCTTAACTTTATTAACATTATCATGACTGGCAGATGTAAAAATTTTATGTTCCCTTTGTAACTTTGTCTTGATTATCAGTTTTTGAATTAGAATTATGGACATTCAACTAGTATTTTAAGTAATTAATTATTGAACAAAAAATGTTTCTCTGGTATAAGTCAATATAACATTAAATTAATTAAAAATAATTTAATTTATGTGACCCGAGCTAAATATTGTAGTAGATTATAAAAAGCATTTCCCCTGATAATGCTCATTCAAAAAAGTATTTATAAATTATTTCCACATATTAACTTATAAATGTTTTTATTAGTAAAATAGTTATTCATAAACAAAAAAAATTAAAATACAAATAAATTATAATAAAAAAAGTCATTGCATGATAATTGGTCAACTTACAATTTACAATAACATTTAAGGTAGATAGCATGGATGGTTGGGGGTTGTGTGAAAGTCTGAGTTCAAACCCCCCCCCCTATATATTACATATATAAGTGTAGGTATGGAAAAGCCTGTACTATAGAGAAAAAATTCATATTTTCAAAATAACATTTAAGGTAATTATTGAAACAATATGTCAAAAGCTATGAGTCAGTTTTTATGTATATAAATTGCAAAAATCAAACTCACTCTAAAGAAGATTTATTTCTTAATTCAACTAACTATTAATGATGTATATGCTTAAAATTTTTACTTAGCAATCTTAAAAGATAGTGTAAAAAGTCATTAATTAATGATATCATACCTGCTTTAAAAGATGGTGCAACTGTGATTGCAATTGACAAATTCTAAGTTGCTGTGATGCATAAAGGAAAGCCAAGGTGAAACTAAGATCTTTATAGTTCCCTCAGTACTTCAAAAAATTGGATCTTCATCCATTGGGTACAATTTTTGATTCTACAATGAAATTAGAATTATAAAAATAAATATAAAGTATGCATAGTAAGTTATTCAAATCCAATATTTTGGCAATTTATATGTCTATGAACATATCTAAATTCAACATATAATATATAAACATTGCTAAAGAGTAAAGTCATCTTATCATTAGTTTTTAAAAAAATTAAAAGCAATATTTTTAATATATATATATATATGCATGCATTAATTTGTTAATTAATAATTGATTCAAACAAAGACTAAACCTGACTTGTGAATGATTGGTGGGAATGTATAAAAATGTTGACAGTGCAACAAGTTAGATGGAATGGCCTACCGTAAATAGCTGACATAGTGTTGAAAACTGTTGTAGCATTAACTTATTAAATTGCAAAAGTCATCCAAAATTTGACTAAAAGTTTCTTAATGTGCTAACTGAGGAACAGACATTTAGACAAAGTTGATACTTTTGGAAAGTCAAATTAAAAAATCTAATTTTGCTCATATGTCACACTACTGAGAATTGCGTAAAAAAGATGAAGCTGAATTTCTATCCATATTCACAAGTTTAATCATTTCAGATTTAAAACAACAATTTCAGAAACAATTTGGTCATTTAGAAGCCTGTATTAAGGAAATGTGATTGCTTCAAAATCCATTTGACTGTGATGTAACAGATGTCCCAGTCAAATTCAAATAGAAATTATTGAATTTCAGGAAAATGATCATATTAAAGACATTTCAAAATTTGAACCTGAATTTAATAAGATTTTAAAAACACAAAAATGGTTCCACCATTCACATTAAGAGTTTTAAGTATAATCTGTAATGAAGATATGAAAATTTACTGGTAATGTTTATTATCATTGATATATAATAATTTAATCTCACATACCCTATAACTAGTTTAAGAAATTTTGTGCTTTTAATAAAATTCATGGTAAAAGCCTGAAATCCGGGCTCGGCCACTTGGGGCATTGTTTACATGTCAAAACACATAAAAATGCCGTTTCGGCGGCCACGGCCTTACAGGCTAATACATCATTTACGTATTGTATTAACCCATTGAGCTAGGCCACTTTACATGACATCGCACAAAAATAATACGGCCTGTTTTGTGCTTCGAAGCTATTTACGCGTATTCGTTCTTTTCATAGCTGATTACCGTATTGCTTGAGGGTGTTTAAATTTCAAGGCGGTACGACTTTTTCAAATCTCCGTAATAGAGTAATGTCATTTCGATTTAAAAAATGTTGTTAATTATTAAGAATTGTCATATGGTCCCCACCCTTCCCGAAAAAAAGGTTAATATGTAAAGAAATAGGCAAAGTGTATATTCGAACAGGCTTCGACAAAGCTCACGCACTAAGTCACGTTTCAGCGTGGTGGGGAAAATATTCGAGACCACTAAAAGATCTGAGACGAACGTGCAATTTTGGAACTTTTCTTCAGATAAATTGCCGAGTACAGAAAGTGTGTGAGATTGTGGGGTTTTTTTTATTTTGTCAGGCACACGTAATGTCCACTTTTTATCACAGCAATAAAATCGAATAAATAATTTTAAAAAGTCCAAAGTTTGTGTCCTTTTTTTTTTTTTTGTGGTTTTTTATTTCATTCTAAATTGACAAGTATTTGGATTCATTTTTTTGCAGCGGGGTTTAAATAAATGATGACTTTGGTTGACCTTTTGTTAAGAATAACAAATTACGAAATACACCCCACCCCCAAAAGCAGTTTATTGTAGAAGGCTAAAAAAAAAAAGGTAATTCGAATGAAATAGAAATCAAAGTAAAAAGTGAGAAATAGCATCAACGCTCCAAGCGACTTTGCCCGGATTTCAGGCTTTTACCAAATTCATATACTTTAAAATTATTTATCTTTTTTTTTACATGAATAAATTTCCCTTTTTTTGTGTGTCTTTTCTTTATTATGGATTGCTGAAAGTACTGAAATGAACAATTTGGCCCTCAATGCAAAAAGTTTGAAGACCCCTGATCTAACGCACAATTTGCAAAAATAATTACATCATCGGTAAAATATAGATGACTTAAATAATCTCCAGTTACTTTTATTCCCTTAGCTTCCTATTTTAATCCTCAAAGTATTTCTTCAAAACTGCCATAAAAATTTTTGGAGATATGGAGTCACCCTGTTGTACACTCTTTATGTAATCTAATTGTTGCTGTTGCATTTTTATATACACTCTGATTATTCTGGATCTATATCTTGATGATCCAATGCAGTAATAACAAGAAATGCTTATAGAATCAAAATGTCTTTGTATAATCACATACTAAGCATAATGACAAATTATATTCATTTGCCTCTTCTATAATCTCTTAATACTTGAATATGATATACTGTACTTAGATGAATTGTAATTATTTTGGCCAAATTTTGTATGAAACTGGTAAAAGAATAATAGATCTGTAATTTCTAGTATGTTTTTCATTAATATCAGCACTGCATTTTTCCAATCATATGGTACATCTTTATCATTTAGACATTTGGAATATATAACTTTGCCAAATTTTTTCCCATTTCTTTACCTGCTTCTTTTAAGATATCAATTATAATTCCATCATACCTGAAGCTTTTTCCTCCTTCATAAACTTAAATGCATGTCTCACTTCTTCATTTAAAATCCTGGACAATTCAGAAGATATAGTAGTTGTAGAAGATAAATTTTTTTGTTCTTTATTGCTAGATAATTCTTGATACAACTCTTATACACATTTCACGATGCCATTTCTCTTTTTAGTAATAGTTCCATCTTTTTTTCTATTGTCCGAAACAAGTTCAATACCAAGTTGTTTTACACTGGAGACTTCTTAATCTCTTCCATAGCTTTCCTTGTTAGTTTACACAATTATATTTTCTTATATCATTATCAACACTTTTCCATATCATTTTATAAAATTTGAGATAGACAATCCTTCTTAATGCATCATTTTTATGTATTTTCATATTCCTTCTTTTCTTCATAAATTGTCTTATCTCAGTAGTAATTTTACTGGTTAATTGCTGCTTTTTTTGTACCAGGTATCTTTGTTGCAGTTTTTAAAAGTATATCAGTTATCTTCCTATTGATTTCATTCAAATTTGAATCATGTTCAAAATCTACTAATATCTAAAAATGATTTTGCAAGTTTTAATCTAAATTCATTAGAATGTTTCTGAAAATTAGGAATATCAACTGTGAATATTGATTTTTGTTAATAATTTTTGTCTTTCTAGTTTCACATCAACATGTATGTTATATCTTATTAATTGATGATCACTTTATATATTTAACTTATTAAGAACATTCCAATATTGAGATACATATTTTCTTAGTCAAAATGTAATCCAATTTTTGGATGTTTCCATGTCCATTTCCATTTAACATTTTTCTCAAAAAAAAAAAGAATTCACAATATTAAATATCTCTTTTTCTACAAACTCCACATGTTTATAACTTCTCATTTCTATTATCATAATCAAATTTACCTACAGCACTTTCATCTTCCAACTACTTATCAATTATAGCATTAAAATCTCCCATAACAATTTTAAAATGTTCTTTGGTTTGATAAAAAGTCTATTATAAAATAAAAAAAATAAAACTAATGAACTGCATAATAGATAAAATATATATAAAAAAGTATACAATTGCACTTTGTTTATTGATGAGTAAATGAAGTCAAATCATCAAATATTAAACCTACCTCTCAAATTTCTAGTAAATTAAATGATTAATGGAAGTGTATTTTTTTTCAAAAATGTGGTATTATTTACATTCATTACTAGTATAATTGAGGATTATGATCACATTAATGCTCAACTTATTCTATTTCATGCATCTTTGTACATATAAAGATTTAATTTACCATTTTATTTATAAAAAAATATTTTATTTGCTTATTGAAATTGTTCTTCTGGAACCTTTTATTTTCTTTTTTTATTGTTTGAATTATTACATAATCAAGCATATTACAATAAATGATAAAAATTTATAGATTAATAAATTCAAAATAAAATGTAAGCAAATCTTTTCTGATGCACATCAAAATAATACTCTGAAGGTTCTCAGAATTAATGAAACTAGTATAAGCAAGTAATTTGATAGTGAGTTATTTTTGAATATTTTTTTATTCACTGATATTTATTATGCCTTTATTTTCAAAAACGAAATGCCCTATTTCTCAATAAATATTTTACTTTTGTGAATTCAAAAGTATATTTCCAAATTATTCTCATCACAATAATTACTTTTTGAATATATTTTTGTCTATATATTTCAGATATTTTGATATTTTTTTTTGTTAAAAAAAACAAACAAATACAACAGTACAATTAAATTTAGCAAGTTATCTAATAGTTTTGCCAGCACATAAGTCAACCAACTTTCTCATAATATGATTCCTATAATAATTTTTTTTTTTTTTTTTTTTCAAATATCAATTGTAAGATAACTTGTATAATAATTTTTTCACTAAATACAAACTGTTCTTATGAGTTTGAATGAAATCTTTGTTATAAATAGTTTCTAAACATAATAAAATGTTTTTAGTCTTAATAATTAAGGTTTGAGCTACAATTTTATTTTAAATAATGTAGCTTGTCACAGAGTCCAATATAACATTATTACAATTAAAAAAACTCTTCCAGTCCTTCTGGTAAAATAGCATAATACATATAACCAATGCCAAATACAAAATAATTTTTGATAACAAAAATATATAGAATCATTTATGCAAACATGGGTACCCAAATCATTTACAAATATATCAATTTTTTTATAAGAATAAAATTAATTATAGAAATTACTTTATTATTAATCTAATCAATATAATTTATGAATAATCAAACATAATGAACAAATTAAATTAGATGACAGTAGTAGTAATAATAATTCAATTCAATTTATAGCATTAAGTAATCATAGTAATAAATTACAAACAAGTATAGAAAAGCTTCAAACAAGAATCATTTTAGACTAGGAATTTACAATGTAAAACAAAAAATTTAAAATTATTATAATTATTATTATTATTATCCTTATCATCATAATAACAACAACAGTAAAACAATAATATCACTAGCAGAAAACAATAATAAAATACATAATTTGAAATAGTTAAACAAATATATATGAATATAAAATTTAAAATATATATATAACAATATCATTTACTGTGCAACCAAAACCTTTATAAAAGCAACATGAAATATTTTTTTTTAAATTTAATGAACACTTACATATAAACACATTAAACAATTTAATATCATAGTAAATATACTGCCTCCTACTAGATTCATTTAAAAAACTTGATAAAATCAGTTGAAATCTATTTGAAAGATAAGTATAAAGAAGAGAAACTCTAGGATAATGTTTTCTACAATTAATACCAAGAATGACTGTATTAATATAAATGAACAATGCTCTTTGAATAAATATCAATCAAAAGAAGACCAAGATTTGCCAAATATAATAATAAAGTATAGGTCTATAAAATAGATAAAAATAGAATATAAGAGAATTGTTACACCAAATAAGATATGGTAACAAAATGCTTTATTAATAGACATTTGTAATTTAACTTAAGCAAATGAAAATAAAGATATATATAATACAATTTAACCAAAACAATCTGGAATCAATACATATTTCCAAATAATTATTTACAAACACAATATTATTATAAATAAATTTATTATTAGGATGCAAAATATACTTATTACAAATAGTAATATTGAAAAAAAAAAAAAATTATACTTGTAAGAAAAAAGAATTGCTTTTGTTTCACTTAAGTATAAAGAATTATATGCCAGTTATTTATTAATTAAAACTAAATCTTTGATTACTATGTTTTTCAAAACAATAAAAAGAAGTAACACTACAAAATAAGACAATGTCATCAGTAAAATATTACTAAAGATCTTTGATTCCAATTTCAGTGAAAGTACATTAAAAAAAATTAAAAAGAAGACTAAGGGCAAAACCCTGTGGGATTTCATGATTAACTATAATTATATTTTTGGAAATCCCATAAATGTTTGTTGAGTGCTTTCTATCTTTTAAACAATAAAGATCAAATGAATCACAAAAATCATTTCGATAAAAAAAATTAAAATTTTAATGAGAAACAGAAACAAATGATTTAAGTTAAACTAGATAAACAACCAACATACAAAAATCATTATCTAATGGTGATTAATAGATTATATATATATAATCATGTAATAATTAATAACAATATAATAAAAGTTATTGAAGAAAAACAATGATATCCAGAGCATGCTTATTTGCAATGAAATTGCTTTCTAATATATTAATTGCTTGTGAAGGTTAATTTTTACTAATATCTATGATCTTTTTAAAAATTTAACTTACACTATAATTTTAAGTTACATATGCATACTATACACATATGCATCTGCTATACAGGTGTACTTGTTAAAACTGATATACACATACAAAACAATAAACAATGTGTATTATATTGTAATCAAACTTCATCAATATATGAGCAATATACAATGTACATAATAAAGGCTTGAAATAAATTATAATGGATATTGCAGTTCCATTATATATAATGTGGTCTAAGATATATATATAAACAAATGTTCTGATTTATAAAACGAAGATAATTAATCAATCTTTAGATGAACTGACTTTGTTATCCATACTTACATATAATAATTAAATATAAATTTCAATATTAAAAAATCCATTCCTTGTACATTTGAATACAATGTTTTTTATAGTTTCATTTTGCTTATAAAGTTTTTCAATGATCTACAAACTTCATCAGAGATATTGCTTAATTGAGAAAAAAAACTCATATATTAATTTATTTAAAAAATTTTGTTCCAATAAATTACCACTCCAAATAAACCTAGATACCAACACTGCAAATAAAATAAAGGAATATAAAAGCATTGTATCCAAGTGTATAATTATTAAACATATGCAAAAAAAAAAAACATTAGCAGATTTCAACAAATAGAATTTGAATATATAAAACTCTTTCATATTCAGTATCTAGCATTAATGTTCATATTTCAAATGAAGAATTAATAAATTTATAAGTTCATCAACTAAATACATTTTAAATACTAATATAATAATCATGATAAGAATATTTTTGTTCATTATTATGAAACTTATATATATATAGCAACAAATAAAAAGAAATATTTTTGAGAATGCAAAAACAAATTGATAAAATTTAGCCAAATATAACAATGTTGTTTAACTAAGCTGAGCAGGTTTATAAAATATAAATACTATATGCCACAATAAGAAGAGATACAGGGTAAGCTATGACAATAAAATATCATTAAAATATAAAGCAATATTATTAATAATTAAGAAGAGAACTCTCAACTCGTTCTAATACAAATACAAAACTCTTAGTATTGAAAACATATGCCAATGAGGTTACATTTAAAAATTCTCTTGTAAACATCTAGTACTACTACCATCTTTCTTATATCCATCTCTTAAGTATCATTTAAATATGTCATTGCTATGAGCAGATGAAATCTCATATTGAATTATATGAAATTAAGAAGCGTTATCTTAAATTTCTGCGACAAAAGATATATCTTTTGATAATAATTTCTTCTTTAGCAAAATAATTTAAATAATGTGATTTGTAAAATAAATTAGGATATCTCAGATTAATATGATTGACTTCAATCATAAAATAAATTCTCTTTGACGTTTAATATCTTATTCAATATAGAATGAAATCCTAGTAATTAAAAATTAAGACATATACTTACCACTAAATTGATGTCTTATCACAATTATAATAAGAATAATATTATTAATTTAAAATAAAACACGATCACTCTTAATTTTGAAAATATAAATAATAAACTCCTAGGATGACATTCTGATATTAAGGATGAGTAACAAATTTTATAACTATTCTAAATACCATAGAATAAATCTATTTAAATACCTTTAAATTTGAATTAAATCATTTTATAATCTAAATTTATGAAAATACCATAAAATAAATCTACTTAAATATCTTTTAAATATGAACTAAATTATTTTATGATCTAAATTTATCATGGAATAATAAATGTGGTTTCATATTTATGGCAAACAATTGTAAAATAAATAAACAAAGCACAGTGATCTTTTAATAAGTAAACTAAATTGGTTGAAGTGATATCAAATAATAATATCCAATTATAATTTTTATTAAGCAAAATACATCTTTCTTAGATGTGATTTAGATACTTAAATATAATTCGATAAAGTGATTCTTATATTAATGTCAATGTTCATATACTCTTACAACAAAACATTTAAGATAATTTATTATATTCTTACAATTATTTAGATATCTGGTTAGTGAGTGGATGATATGGAAAAATGACTATAAAAAATTTCTTAAAAATAAAAATAATTTCACAGAAAAACAAATTATAACAAATCACAAAGATATCAAATCTTTTAGGTCCACAAAGGCAAGGACTTTCACAAACATTACTTTCTTTTTTAAAATAAATCCATCAGAAGGTTAAAATTACAAATGAATTTATGAAAAACAAATTTTGTTAAGCAAAAATAATCTGTTTGATCAAAATAAACTTTCTCTTAATTTAGATTCTAATAAGTTCTCGCATATTAAATCATTCATATAATGATATCTTTTTTATAAATAGTGTCCCTTTTAATGAATATTTAACATTACTTAAAATACAAGCTTACCAATCTAGCGATGAGGAATGATGAGATGTGTATTGTCTATTTATGCCTAAGATACAATTAAAAATTTTGAAGTTAATTATTTATCGTATTTAGGTCCTAACTCATCAAAGCTTAAATACAGAGCCTACACATCAACAACATATAATTCACATCTAAATAAACCAAGAATGCTAAAAAAGGTAGGTGTAGGTTCTTCAATACCTTGATAAAAACAACTATAATTGTCAGGGAAAGTCATGGTAAAATTTTACACATACTTTACAAATATATTTTCAACAACAACCTAAATTCTCATTGAGATAACAAAATAAAGGCAAACTAAAAGTATGATGGCATAGCTCATAAATAAGTGCACCTACTTTTAAAGACAATAATAAAAAAAAAGATCTAGGACTTTGTCACTAGTCAAGGAATGATGAGAATTCACATCAGGAACAATAATACTAAATATGGTTGCCTTAAATTAGAGAGTCTAAGCTGAATCTCCAAGTGTATGCTAGCAAGACAATATTTAATTAATACTACCGCCTCTTTTAAAATAAGCTAGCAAAATGATAATTTCTAACAATACTGGCAAAAATAAGCATTTCTAAATAAAGAGGCTAAAGCTGCGCTCCCTAACAAGACTATAACCAACGGATGTGAAAGACAATAAGTAATAATTAATAAATGTCAAATACAGTTTGTTTAACATTAGGCAATAAGCAATCAAATAAATAATGCTGCATCAGCATAATATACCTTTTATAAATAAATAACTCATATGAAAAAGAAAACATGCTATTTTAAAATATGCAAATATCATATGCTGATATTCTAAGAACTTTGACCAAAATCATATCTAAAATATCATATAAAATTACATAAAATAATATGCATTTAAAATAACCTTGTAAGCAAAAATCATAAACATAAATAAAATATGAATCCTTTACCATTTCAAAATAAAATAAAATCCTCCTAAATGGGAACAAGAACAGTCTATTAAGCAACAAAGTTATGTGGACAACAAAGATAGCCAGAACAATTATAACAATTAAAATATAAAAGCACTTCATGGTTATCCTTAAGTAAAATTCAATAAATTAAGCTAGCAAATTATAAGTATGGCCATTCATAGAGCAGGTTCTCAGGGATTAAATAGCAAATATTTATTAAATTGCAATAAATGTTTTTCATATTCAATTTAAACATTTAAATTTTAATCCCTTAAAGTATTCAGAAAAAAATACTTCTTTTTAAATATCACATTTGAAACTATAATGGTGGTTTCCATAACAATGATAAGAAAGAGAGAGTGAGAATATGCAAGGTTTCATAAAATAATTCAGAAGTTCATTGAAATTATTTTTAAAACATAATATTACTTTAAGAAATAATTTAATATTTCTCTTTTTACTGTAAGTAATTTATTAAAATACTCAAAAACATTTGTTAAACATTTGCTTATAATATATCAATTATTTTCTCTTCCCCGGATCGAAGAAAACGATTTTTTTTACTCTAAAAACATTATTGTTATTGCTATGAAGAATTTCAAATATTTTACAGCAAACTTAAATAAAATAGATGTTGAAATTAATAACCTTGAAAGACATTATTATTGTCACTATAATGATGCACAGACTGTTATTATTATAGTGACAATAATAATATTTTTCAAAATTTCCTAATATTTAAATATTAAAATTTTAAACATTGAAATAAAAACTAAGTTACCAATAAAGTTGGCTGCAATGAAGATTTCTTGTTCCCTGAAGTTTAAATTCAGACACTGTGCCTAGACAATTTAACTTTTAGCCTAAAATTACTTTAATCTAAGAAAATAAAAAAATTTAAATAAAATTATATTCATAAATTAAAACTGAAGTTTAAAAGCACAAAAGTAATAAAAAAATGATTTCAAGAGAGTGAAGAGAAATGAAAAGTTTAGATTGTTCAGGTGTCAATTTCACCTATTTTTATGGCGTATGACAGGTAACCATTTTAAATCACAGGTTATTAACATTTAAATCTATGTCCCCTTCCCTTTATCAGTTCGAATCCATGTTCTAGTGAAACTAAGGAAGGTTGCAAACCAAAAATTTAATTAATACTTAGTTTTTAAAATAAATTAATTTCCATGTCTAGACAATTAAAATTAAAAATATTTCTTGATAAAATAATTATTTACAAATTTGAACATTAGAACAAATATAAAATATATTACATAATTGAAATTTACATTGTTTTAAAATAAAGATTTTAACCTATAAAAGTTACTCAGAATATAATTTTATATTGTCTTTTAAAATTAAACATTTAATAAGTAGTTTAAAATAAATAAATGTTAAAATTCAACACTATATTTATTGATTCATCCAGGCATTCATTTATCTACTACTTTAAATCCTACTTTTTATTACTATTAGCTTTATTGTAACTTTTTGTGCATAATTATAATATTATGTGCTAAAAATTAAAATTATATTAATGCATTATAAATTCAATTTAATTATTAGCAGCCATAAATATAGAGCTTGAACTTGGGTTTTAAGTTTAAGATTAACATTAGCTTTTTAAAACATTCTAGTGGATACATTGTGTTATAATTCAACACTATTGTCTTATAAAATATATTACTTACTACTTTAAGCTATCAACTATTAAAGATTTAAATACTTTGGAATGATAAGTACTATTTAAAACTAAATATATTATAAAATCACACTGTCAAAAATTATTTCACAGCTATAAAATTGACAAGTATATCGATATAGTAACTTTTTATAGGCAGAATTATAACATTATAAGGCACTAACATAAATCTATTTACTCAAAAATTAAACTATAGAATTTTTTTATAAACATTTTGGTATAAGACATGCTTTGGCATGTAGTGCAGGAAACAGCTAACGGTTACAATATATATATATAACAATTTGCTTTTACATTTTTCATCACTTAATTGCACAGATTAGCTTTGCTAAGTTTATGATGTGCTCGGTACTGAAAATGCCTTTAACAATTAATTAAAAATTGAGAATGTTTATTTCATTATTAAATACATAAATATTATAAATGCCAGATGTTGGATATTATATAAGACAAATTGCTCACGCTTATATAAATTAATATTTTCTTTCACAGACAACTTGAAGGCGTATCTGAATAAACTGACCAAGTATATGTCTGTCCACTATTAGAACAAGTTAAATGAGGTAGTATTCCATATAATTGATATTCTTGATCTGAATAAAACAGATGAACCTAGACATACAGACAAATTAAACTGACAGCTAAATAAATAATCATATAATTCATAGTAACAAACAGATTTCATAAATACTTTGGAAGCAATAAATAATAACAGTATGATAGACAGGGGGTTCAATGAAAAAAAATTGTAAAAATGTCCCTATGGATGGGTGACCATGAAAATATAACAGAGCTCTCTAAAATCAGATCATATATATTTTCCTTGAAAGAGGCTTAATCTTATTAAATCTGATTATTCATCTACAAACTTGTTTCTTTTCTTAAGAAATAACAATTTAAAGAGTGTAGATGTTCTAACATAAATCTTAACCATCTGGTAGCATTAAATTCCATTTCCAGAAATATTTCATTATACAACATATAAATTATAATTTTTGGCCAGACACCCACATTCTAACCTTACCTAATTACAATCATCCTTGAAGCATTCGATCAGTAAGCAATATCAGCTAATATTATGGATGAGGTTCAATTTGGTTACATACAAAATATAGGTAGCATTTATATAACACAAAGCACACAATAGAATATTAAAAGACAGTTAATTCTGTTTATGAAAATAACAAACAATACAAATGGCAAAAACTATTCCATTATCTATAACTTCCATTAATGAAATGTATATATTATTTGAACTTTCAATATCACAAACTAGTTGCCAATAATAATTATAAGCTAATGAAAATGATTTTAGTCCTTGTCTGCATGAATAAGTAAAATAAATATAAAAAACTGACAGCTTGTACAAACAAATTACTCATTCAAAAAAAAAAAAAGAATGACCTCTTCATTTTAACAATTAAACCTTTTTCTACATCAAATATTGATAATCTTAACATTGTTTATTATGGAAGTAAGCTTTCAAACAATGGATATTCTAAAACATAAATATTTGACATTTTCAAAATATGAAAATAAATTTCTAAATGAAGTTCTCATCAATGGACATAATTTGTCTATACAAAACGTTAGTAGAATGAAATATCAGATATTTGAATTCTATATTTTAGGGACAGTTATCAAAGAAAAAAAAATTCTAAGTAAATATATTATTTAATGTTACTAAAATTTTAATTATTATTTCCACTTTGTTTTAAAAAAACTTTTAAGAATTGTCTTTTTTAAAAAAAAATGTTTTGTTTTGTTGTTTTTTTTTCAAATTTTTTTTAGTGACATATGTTTTTTTTTTTTCCATATGTCATAGCATCGGCCGGGACGCGAACCCACAACTGTGTGCAACCAACTACTTGCTTGCATGGCCGCTGTGGTACCTCTCGGCTATATGTTTTTAATTTTAAAATAAGCATTTTACAAAAATATTGCATAATAATCTTTAATTTGTAAACAAATTACAGAAAATTACTACTTTTCTTTTTGTTCTATGATTTTTCTTTATTTTACTTTAGGCTAAATTATTCTGCCAATCAGAAATTCCCATTTCTACTGACATCTAGTACACCCCCCATGGCATTATCATGAAAATTGTCTATTACTATTGCCTAATAGGCCCATATAATACTACCATGTTCAATTTTTTTAATTATAATTAAAAAATTGTAACTGCAGTAATATAAAACTACCCACATGTAATTTGAGTTTATAAAAAGGTTTAAACCAACATAGAAAAGATAAATAATTGTCATGCCATCATAACACCCAAAATAGCAAAATCTGCCTAGGTTTGTTGCTATTCAAATAAAAACAATTAATTTAACATTAGAATCTCAAATAAACACATTTGCATTCTAATATTAAATTCTCACACTCAATGTTTCCTCTTTTATAAAAAAAAAAAAAAAATGCAAATAATAAAACATCAATAATAGTATTTTCTCTAATGCAATGTCATATGCAAGCCCAAATTTGATTATACATTCAATTAAAGATTATAAAAAAAAATGATATACACAAAAAAAGTTAAACCTTCTTTCCTGTTGATAGATAATATACAGCTTTGGGTCACTTGTTAATCAACAACTTAAAAATGACCTCCAAACAGAAAGATTTTAAATGAAACAACTATTATTGGAGAAACCCTATTTCAGAAATATTATTTTCACAACTTTTAGTCTTATAATTTTAGCAGAAATACTTTTTTTAAAATATTCCTCTGAAAACATCTTTATATTTTCATTACTATTATTTTTTTCCAATGTATTCTAATATAAGCTTTTTTAGAATATTTCATATTTAATGAAGATCAATATATAGCTGATTTTATTTCCAAGAATTAGAGATTGATAAAATTTCCTTTTAAATAAATCCAATAGTAATATAACTAAACTTAATTAGTATTCCTCTTTTCCTTGAAATGGTTATAATGGAATTCAAAATCCAATTTTTGGTCAATTTTCTTTTTGAAGATATCCATTCCAAACATGAAAATTTTTACAGGTAAATTGTTTCTAGAACAAAAATAATAATGGCTCATTTTTCCATGATAACGGATATGCCTTTTTCTAGGTTATTTTCTAAATAACCAAATGCATTTCCACTATTACTAATATTATTAGTAAAATAGTATTACAACTTATTACATTTCGAAAAAAAAAAGTTTTTAAAGTAAAAGTTGCTTTAAAGTTTATAGAAATTTCTGATATTTTTCTTCAACATAAAAAGTAAAAAAAAAAAAAGCTTTCTCTAGTTTTCTGATAATAACCAATCATAAATTTACTCTCAGCTAATTATGTATGCAAGATTCAAATATTGGCTTGTTATTAAACTTTAGAGAAAGTAGAAAAACATTTTTTTAATACTTTTACATAGCAACTGGGGTATTAATTCAAAGTTGCATGTATGCATACGAAAATAACTCTACCTATCATACACCATAAATACAAAGAAAGAGCATTCATATGAAATGTGAGCTACATGGTAGAAAAAAATAAAATTATTAGATTTAGTTGCCTGCACTCTGATAATGACCACATGTTAGGAAGAATTTATAATATACATTGTTTTTATACAATATTTGAACTTCAGAATACAGTAGACAAAAACCACAATGTATTAATTTAAAATGTATTAATTAACAAATAAAAATGTCTTGGTTTATAAATCAAATAATGAGTGTATATTTTCCACTCATCTTTGGAAAGATTTATTCAAAATCCTTAAATTTCTAATTATTAAGTGTTAGCATTATGTACAAATATTTAATTTCTATTTAATTATTAAAGATGGTTAAAATTTATTTTAAAAAATAATAGAAATTAAAGAAAATGTTTTTCTAATATTATATAAAAAATGTTTATGCAAAGAACTTTAATTTAAATCACTAGTTTTTACAAATGTACTTTTTTTTTTCTAGCAGCATTTATTTCCAAATCAGATTGATGACATAATAATTAATTAAATTTATTATCAATATGTCTTTGTGAAAAAAAAAATTCCATTATACACATAGAATAGTTATTTAGTTAGTTTTAGAGAATAAAGCAGAGATGATAAAAACCACTAACATCTCACTACTTTCATGTTGACAAGTCAGGTGACTGATATTTTCCCTCACTTTTCTTTGTGGAAGACTGCAGTAAGATAGGTATTTAATGGCTTGCTGGCTTTACTTTTTTTTACCTAGGTATATATATGATATGAAAATGCTGAAAGTAATCAGACCAATTGTGATAATTAACTTACTCAAGTTTGAATTTTAGTGTGTATACTATGCACCTATTGGGATAAAACTAACCACATTAAACTTGTAGATATTCAATTAAATATTACAATGAGAAATATTTGCTAGACTCAAGCGTACTTCTTTGCAATAATTTCCTGTTCTTTCGCCTATTCCTTTACCAGATATGTAAAGAAAAATTACCTTACAGAAAATATATAAAAGAGTAATATATGGTCCATAACTAAAGATATTGTTTAACCAACTAAGAATTGCCTCAAATCAAGATCCTCCTTTTTAAATATTCAGTCAAAAATCTATAATCAAAGAATTTTGTTGTAAAAATGGAATTCTTATGATGTTCCAAATGAAATTTCTTTTTCCAGATGCAACAATAAACCCAGCTGGATTTGATATTTCTAGATACAACGGGCATCTCATCAACAGATTCAAATCAATCCATGGTCCTATGCTCATATGCTTTTGACATAACTGGAATTTATCACCAAATGATGTATGTCAATATGGCGAAATACAATAAATCACATAATTAATGCTTATTAAATTTATGGCTATAGTAGCAGAATTGTATGACTTAATAAAGCCACTAGTGAATGTATTGCCTGATTGAAATCCCTGCAGACTCCTCTGTGATATTTAGTTAATAATCTCCAGATGCTGAATAAATTATAGTTGTTTATCATAAATATATATATATATGGATGTACGTAATAAACATTTATATGTATGTGCTTTTTCTATGTATATATATATAACAAAAATGCACCTATCAATATACTCAGCTATCTTATTCAAAGCCAGTTCAGTGAATATTTTGAGATAAAATTATTTCAATTACTGAAGTTATTGCAGCATAACATAAAATCATTCACTCATGAAACTTCAAAAACAGGCAAATTTATGAAATATAGTATAATTAATTTTTAATACTATAAAGTTAAAAAGGTATAAAACAAAAAAATGAATAGTTTATTTCTATAAGAAAGATTCTATTAGAAAGAGATATGCATTAGCAATTGTGTAAATAAGACTGAAATTTCAAATAATATAATTCAAATAATAAATAATAAAATTTAAATATTAAATAATTACATACAAACATACTTGTTTATTAAAATTTCTTAATAAAATTTTAATTTGTACTTTTTTATATTTAATTATCTAGTAGAAAATGGCTCTAAGACATTAAATATATTAGAGCAGTCAGATTTATAATTTCTAATATTCTAGATAAAGTGGAAATTATTATTACCAAAATATAAATCCACTGATGAAAACCTTACACCAAAACAAAATAAATATTAGCAATAAGCATAGGATCAAATGCAGAAATTATATCAGAATAACATGATAGAAATAAATGCAAATAATTTCTGTGGTCTCATTTTTTAAAGCAACACTTCATAATTATGAAATATTAGAAACAATGTAAAATAGTTTCAATATCAAATGATATAATATTTATATATCAAAAATAAAGATGTTCAGAAACTTTCTTGATAATAAATCAAAATGTGTTTTCAACTAATAAAAATATCATAACATATCATATAATAAGACAACAAAATATTATGACCAACAATGAATAATATTTCTGTAATTTCCACCACACCACTCTCATGCAAGATGGAAATATTATTCATCATTGGATCTCTAGTCTAAAGAATGACTAATAAAAATTATTAATAGTATGACCAAATTAATAACACTTAACTTGTCTTTAAGATTTAATAAGCTCTTTCTGTCAATAAGTTCCAAGTTTTAAAATAATATATATCATTAGTACTAGAGACTGAAAATAATTTTGGAGAAGCCCAATATTCATTTTACAACAACAGTTAATATTAAGAAGAGTACTTTCTATATTAATGACTTTAAAACAAAAATAAAAAGTAGAAAATCAAACAAATACCAATTTACATTGTAATTAATACCTGGCTTCCTAACTTTTAGAACAATTCAGACAAAAATCCATAATTAATAATTATAGAAGACTTTCATGTAGTCAAAATTTTGACAATATGGGCAATATTAAATAGATTTTGGATACTCGATTACATAGTATATTTATATTTACAAAAAAAAAAAAAAAAAACTATGAAGCTATTTTAAACAAAATGTTTATTTTATTTATTACTAGTATGGTTTCCATTCATTTATTACATGTAATAACTGAGATAGTCAATTTGTTACTTAATTTACTTACACCATCATTTTCTACTTTGCTTTTATTACAGAATCTACTTTTAACAAAATATTATAGAAATTACCCTACTACAAAGATAGATATGAATATCTTCTATTTACATTAGCTTCATTATATATTCATGGAGTTCATATTTGGTAAAAATTAAACAAAAATGTATGAAATCTGCAACTTTACATAGGATGGTAATAAACTTTTTTGATATAAGTGAAGAAAAAAAAGGTATTTTGCAGAAAACTGACATAAGATTAAGATGACTAATCTTTATATATGTATGTCTATTATAATTTTTATTAAATGCAACAAAATAGCACAATAATTTATTTATAATTTTCTTAGTATAATATACTAAATATGTATATATTGAAACAGTTGAAATACAGTTTATATGCTAACTACCACCAGACTTTTGAAATAAAAGTGAAAATATTTGAGTAACAAGATGTAAAAAAAAAAAAAAATCTAATTTTGAAACTACTTTAATATAACTATAAGAAAGGAATCTGCTGTTAACTGAAAAGAAACATTTTGATTCTTCTTGGAGGCCTTAGAGAAATTGAATTGATCAAATTCCTAAGGCCCACTGAATAAGGTTATTGTTGTAGCTGTTTTACTATGTCATTATTCATATAGTATCTGAACTTGAATGAGCTACTCACCAACATGCATTAGGTAACATGGTGAGTTTATTGGTTTTTGAATTTAAGATCAAAAAACATCACAGACTTTTTTCTCAATTGCTTGATAGCTCTTAACTAAAATATCAATTAACTTTTCTTGAAGGCAGAATAAATAATTGTTTGAATCTATTTTGTTTCTAATAGATATTTACAATCATGATACACAAAAATAAATCATGACCTTTATTCCCAGAAAGATGAAATGCTACCAGCCAAGGCAGCTGTTGCTGGCTGAAGGGAAAGGATACTAAGAATCTCCTGATTAGGGACACAGGCAGTCATTTGAGGATATTTTATTTAGGTATTTACACCTGCAGATTACTTTCAAGTAAAGGAAGACTGTCAGAATTGGAAGAGAAACTATCTGCTATTAAATGGAACATTATAGAATTTTGTAAAGTTAGAAAAAAAGGTGAAGAGATGATTTAAAAAGTTGATATATATTGTGTAATGTACTATAAAGGCACAAACATTGAAAGTATACAAGTAGAGTAGGATTTATTATAAATAAAAAGTGGAAGAACAACATTGTGGAGATTGATGGTATATCGGTCAAAGTAGCAAGATATCAAATGCAGATAATTCAGGTTTATTCCCTAATAAGTTCTCATTGCCCGAAAATGGTGATTATTAAATGCACGAAAGGAAATAATAGATTTCAATACAGAGCCCATATCAATGTGTTTTCCACAAAGTTCTTGTTGATGGATAGAACAGTGAAAAAATATTGTTTCCATATTCTTGCATCCTCACAAGCTGTTGTTATCGGCCCAACCAAACCTAACTTTGTGCCACACTTATTTTTTCATCCATAAATTGTTGTGCTCTGCAACTAATTCCAATATAAATTATATTCTGTTGGTGTTTTTTGCACTTTTTTGAAGATATCCTCTCCTGTTGTAATGTAATGCATACTATGAAATGATCTAATTACTATGTGACATTAAGTTCATCGTCGACACTGCAAAAAAAATTAGTAATTGCAAGGTATTACAAACATCAATTGGTTCATCCAACACAAGAGAATATTGAGTGAAACATTGTGCAGTACAATACTATTTCCATTTTCCATCAGGATGTGCAACAACATTTGGTCCAAGACTTATCATTTCAAAAAAGATTGTTTTTCTAGATATAACTACTTCTATCATGCACTTTTTGAACGTAATGCTATCAGTAAATAATTTCTCTCTTTTAGCCAACACATAAATAATCTTATAACTTATCAAGGTTAAAGCTTCATTCGGCTTACTAAAAAAAGTTTTATTCAGAATGCAGACAACAACTTATTGATTCAAATTTATCTGAACACTGCATTCCTTTAAATTGTGATATCATTGAAGCACATTTTGTTTCATAGTGACAGTGTAAATTGTATTTGTTTAAGACAGTAATATTATCTTTACAAATTAGACATATGGCTTTATCCTTTGATTTTGATTGTATGAAGAAGTATTTACATTCCATTCATCATTAAACAAGTGACATTTCATCATAAATTTTTCTTTTTCTTCCCAACTCATATTAAAACTTAAAAAAGAATAAATTTATAAATAATTATGGAATTACTAAAATTATGTGCTCTGTACAAGCAAATATCTGAAAAAGTGAAAACACAACTTTAAATATAAATTTATGCAATTATAAATAAGTATTACACTGAACTACAACATTGAATACTGCAAGAATTTCTTGTGGATAATCAATTGTAATGCATAACAACAGAAGCAAAATACCTAAAGGTTAGCAACAAACTTATAGATTCAATTTAAAGATTAATGTCACAGTACAAGAGCTATCTACATCACCATAAAATGACACTGTCGATCAAACCAACAACAAAGAAATACCATAATATATACAATGGCGGTTCAGTATTAATAAACTTATGAATTATATTAATTAGTCTAGCAATGCTGAAAGTTGCCGACAAAATGTGTATATAAAGACGAAATTAAATACATTTATAATTTTCTAAAAAAACAATGGAGTAAGTGAATATTAGATAATATTCCAATGAGAAAAAAGTAGTTAGCCAAAATGGTGATTTTGCTTATCATTTTACAATTTAAACTATGCTGTGATACCATGAAAGAATGCTGGCATGAGTAATCATCTAAATTTATTTACTGCAAAATGGCAATCTATAATTTGATTTAGAGGAAATGGAACAAACACATAAGCACCAAATAGAAAAATTCAAACAAACAAACTTTCAATGTTTGAGATTCAAAAAAAAAAAAAAAAAGGAAGAGGGTGAGGGGAGCAATTGTTTGAAAATTATAATAAATAGTGAAATGTGTTTGATTTAACTGACTTTTTGTTTTTTAAAACACAAATACTGAAAATTATGGTAGTTTATTTTGAAAATAAATTGCGTGATAAATAATTAAACATGTTTCATTAAATTGTCTTTTTTTTTTTTTGGAATCCCAAATATTAAAAATTGTTTGATTTTTTTTTTTTTTTGTACTTATATATTTGTTTCATTTACACTAAAATAAAGTTACAGGTTCAAGTATTAATTAAATTTGTCAAAAACTCCCTTGCAATCAGAAATTATTTTTCGAGATCTCAAGATCAAAATTTATTGCTTAACTAATACATATATCAATAAATTTTCTGCACAATTTTAATGCATTTGATATCTATCATGCTGCCATTGGAAAATTAATTTAATTGGCATATTTTCACACAATTCTTTCATGATCAGGATATAATCATAACGTGGGTCATATCCAGCCCACGGGCTGTAGTTTAAAGACCCCAGCTTTAGATCTTCAGGAAATATTGCAAGATTTATAAGATGGAAGTAAGAATATAGGATTAAAGGTAAATGTGAAAAAGACTAAAGTAATGTTCAATGGATTTTCTCAAATCAAAAAATAAAGATTGATAATGATGTGCAGAAGAAGTAACAACTACAAATACCTTGGTCAGATTATTACTACAGAAGGAAATATAATGAATAAACTTAATCATAGAATTAAACTTAGTTTGGGGTGCTTTTGGTAGAAATAACTTAATATTAAGAAGAAAATATGTCTATGTTTGAAAAGGAAGATTTTGTAATAAATATGTTTTACCAGTTCTTAGTCATAGATCTGAGACTTGAGACACTTAACAGAAAAGCAATACAGACTTCAGACCCATCACAAAGTATAGAGAAATACATGTTAAAAGAAACAAAATGGTTCAGAAAATATATAGATGTTAGTGACATTATTGAAAGAATTAAAAGATTGAAGTGGAGTTGGGTTGGACATATTTCTAGAAGAAATGATAGTAGATCGACAGTTGAAATCTTAAACTGGATTTCAAGAGATTATAAAGACCTAGAAAGCACATATGAGATGGATGTATGAAATATATATGTGTGTTGGGATGTGGGAAAGAGAGGTTAGAGATCGGAGAAGGATTCTGCAGTGGTTTGATAATAGTTGAAAATGATGATGATGATGATAAGATAACTCAAGATGAAAAATGGAAGAATTATATACACCCGGGTCTCTTTTTGTGTGAATTTTATTAATGTGATTCATGTTTTATCTTAATATCTTTTTATGCTATTTTCTTCTACGCAATAAAGAAGTTCATATTTCACTTAAAATTGGGATTTCCATGTTTTATATACACACATTATATTTTACATACTTTAAATGCCTGTTGAAAAAAGTTTGGCAATAAATTTAGATCCTGTAGAAGATTTAAAAAAAGATAATGAAAACAGAAGTGGAATCTGTTCGTTTCACAGCAAAAATGATTCGAGAAAGTCTTTAACTTTCTAATCAATTGGACAATCATTTTCTTGTTAATGACACGAACTATGATTGAGCTCTTAAATTGCAACAAGAGCTAAATAATTGTATGTCTGGATAGTGCAAGCTTCATAAACAATTAGTAAAATCATTGTCTCAAAACTTAATCACTGATTAGATTGTCGACAGAAAACCATTAACTTTTAGACTGAATATTTTTTTATTGGCTGAGTAAATTAAAGTTTTAAAATTTTGATTGGTTCAATTACAGAATCAGCAGAAAAAATATATTCATCTTTTAATATTAGATTCATTTGTAAAAAGCAAATTAATAATTTGTCAGAATATAAAATAAATGTTTATTTATAATTATAAAAATATTCTATAGCAGAAAACCTAAAGAGAACATTCATAACCTATTAGAAAATGTTGCCTCGTTGATTTCTTTCTCAATTTACGTTTATGTAAAAGTAAAGAATTTTTACTAAAATATTAACTATTTTCTAAAATAATTATATTTTCAGCATATTTTATCAAAATAATTTACAATATGTAAAAAAATACAAAAAAAAATACTCTAAAATATACATTTTCGTTTTGAATATCAAAACAAAAAACTTGGAGCTGTCAAAATTGTTGTCAAGCGCTCCCTTCAGTTCAAAATGAGAAACAACAACTCAGAGCCTTAGAGTATGTTTTAAGTTTTAAAAAGACGTAAATTCGCTATGATAATGCAAAAATTGACAGTTTTAGAGTGACTTGAAGCCAAGAACAAAAATTTTCAGTTGATGCACTTTATTAAACGCAGCACGAGACTGAAATGTTTGCTAATTGTATTTCCTCTGCAACGAATCTGATTTCTAATCAGTTCACAAATGTACCCGTATATTGTCAAATAGCGATAATGATTAAAATATGTATGAAAAAATGTAAAATAAATTACACATAAAAACATATTGTTTTGAATAAAATTAAATAGTTAATAAAAAAAAGTAAAAAAGTTTGTCTTCTATCAATTTTTTTCAAATATTTGAATTTTTTTATTAGTCATACTTTATTTCCTTTTTTTTTTAATGCGAATTTTAAAGTAATTTTACCTTGTTGCTTTGCTTTTATGCAATTTTTGAAAATTATGGAACGTATCCCACATTTTTCGATGTAAGTTAAGTCTATTTTTGTGCAATTTCTTTTAGGCGGGTTTTTTGCGAAACCTATCTACCGCATAACAAGAGACCCTGGTGTATCTAACTTTTATCATATTTTATATTTCCGCAATGTATCTAATACTGCTCACCATAATATGAAGCTATTTGTTTCAGTACATAAAGCTGAACTAAATATTAATTTATTCCATTAAACTGAATAGTACAAATCACAAGACTCCAAAGTGTATCTCTTATTTAAATACAGGAAAAATTGAAAGATTTTTGAAGAAAGATATTGAAATTCATTAAAACATTCAACATTTCAATACCAAACTTTAATCATAAAAGGAGACAAACAAAATCATTAGGATTATTATTCAAATCTGGGTTAAAGTTACACTCACAATAATTTAGTCTGGTAATGGTATGATAACGGTATGTTAAGTTTTCTATCTGAAGACAAATAATTACACACAAAGTATTATGACCAAATGACCATTAACTGTGTAATATACACATTTTAACAAAAAAATTATCACAATGTATCAGAATAAAAATTTAGATTACTTAGCTGAAGATCATCATCATTAATTAAAAGTTCTTTTTGTAAAGATAGCCAACTAATAATAAGATTAATTGACAAATTAGTATAGTTTTACAAATATTAATCTCCAGCTTGGTCAGAATAAGGATAATTGCAGTAACTTAAATAAAATCTTTGAAAATAATCAAACCAATTCTTTAAAAAGTAAAATTATCTTAAAGTACTTTAGAAAGGACCTATGGGGGGGGGGGCAATTTTTTGTTTTCAATATTTTTTTAATTTACGTTACTGCATAGATATAGTAATTAGCTTATCAGTTATCAATTCCACGATTTTATTTCCTAAAACTATATGAGCAATAAAGACGTGTATCCAAAATCGAAACGCTGCTATATATAATATTAGTAATCTTTTATTTCCATAATTAACTTTAATAATGATTCTCTTTTAATTAAATGACAGAAAAAACATTATCTCATTTCTTTGTTTCCTTGCACTTAAGGCAGCAACAATTATAAAAAGTTGCTCACAGTACAGTTACAAGGTCGAACCAAAATCAAGGAACTCAACAATCTATTTGGTTAAATAAATATGTTTAATATATATCTAATCAGTAATAGAGATAGCAAAATGACGTCTCTCTGTTCTAAATCAAACATACAGTTGTGGAAATCAACAATCAACAGAGCCCTCACTTGAAAAAAAAAATGATGAATTTGCAAGTTTTAATATAAATATTTTCAAAATCCATAACTGACAAAAAAAAAATAATAATAATACAAGGATGTAAAAAATGCATTTATCAATAAAACCTCACATAATGTGTTACAAGCATATATATATATATGAACATATATATTTAGTACCTGAATAAATAAAACAACCACAAGAAATTTTCTCAAATCTATGTTGCAGCTTTTTCTAAAAAAAAAATGTTTAAGGAGAAATTTTACTGTATGATGTATAGAAAAATTTCCCAGGCAAAACATAAGCCTAGAATAAATAGAGATATCTGGTATAAGATGATTATCCAATGACTAACAGTAATTATTAAATGCAAAAAAAATAAAATAAAGTAGTTCATATTCAATCTAGTAAAACAATGCAATCCTACTCATCTTGAAAGAGTAGGTCTAGATAAATTTGTAACCTAAAAAAAGGAAAAAGTATTCCTTTTTTTAATAAGAATAAAATCCAATCATATCCTCTTTGTCATTGTCTGCAATTTTGCACATCAGATAGAATGAGATAATTCAGATTTCACCTTAAAAACCGGTAAGAAGTTTTAATGATGATACTTTAATAAAAATGAATATTAAAATTTGTATAAATTACATGAAAGCAAAAACAGGAATATCATCAATATTAGCTTTAAAATTTATTAAGTTTCATCAAATCAATGGCAGTAATTCAACATGTGTAATTGCTTAAGCTAATTCTAAATTAAAATCAGTTTATAGCAGTTTGGAAGTCTTCAAATTTAATTATGGCAACTTTTAAATAGGATTTTAAAAGTAATAAAATATTGTACTTTTTTTTTTGTTTTTTCACTTTATTTTCAAAATGCCTTTTTTCCTATCTAATAGACTTCTTTTCAGCTAATAACTGATATAGTCATCAATATTTATCAAGTTCCATGTACTTTATATATAAGTTCTATACACTTGTATACATAGACAAACATGTATATATGTGTGTCTTCATATATATATACAAAAATTATATAATTTTAACTTGAATGCTAAACAAATCTTGCAAATCTGTAAACAAAAAAAAAAAAACATATACATTTATAGTTCTAACACAAATGTGCCCAATACCCTATAAAAAGTTTCTAACTTTTTTTTTATAATATAAATTAAAAGAAATTAATAATCAGAAAGAAAAATATTAATAATTACTTCTGCCAAGTCTAAACTGAAAATGCTGTAAAACAAAAACTGTGTCTATAAAATACCATGTGAATGTGAAAGAAAGTATATCGGTGAGACATGTCACCCTGTTTAACAGAAATTAAAAAAACACAAACTAATGGTTAAATGAAAAAAAAAAAAAAACAGATGTGTGTAAAGCAGCAAACTTTGTATGTACTAATGACAATATGTTTAACTGAAAATATAAAAATATTGGCTAGAGAGGGAAAGATGAAAAAAAATTAAAGAAAGCTCCTCATATGATGATGGCAAATAATCTTAAAAATCAACCATGTGATAATACACAATGTATGGAAGTCTCTAATTAATCTTGTTCTTGAAAAAAATTACAAAAAAAAAAAAAAAAAATCAAAGACTCCAACCCTCACATATGAAATTTCTATCTGTTGCCTTTGATAAAAGAGTTCAGTTGGTTAGTGTTCGCCTTAAATTAGTTCTTCAAGAATCTAAAGATGCAGGATCAATTCCTTTGCTAATAATGTCACTGGTCAGACCAGCATCATCTGAAGAAGAGTGAAGAATAAAACTACTTGAAACATTATGTGTCATAACTAACAAGCTGTATGCATATGAAAAGTTTAAATAAAGTTTAAAATTTGTTATACATTCAACATTTACTAGTAGATGATGGAAATAGTCCAACATATTATCACATCTAATATACAATCTTCAGGCAAATATGACTAACTGCATTTATTTGTTTTTCCTTGCAGTTTGATGAATTTCAAACATATTTGATATTCCTTAGTTTAGTGTTTTTATAAAATTGTTTTTAAAAACATTCCTTACCACAATAACATTCAACAATCCTCCTAACACAATCATCCCATTTTTTGTACAAATATAACGATATAAATTCTTTATCTAAATCTTTTCCATACCACATTACCTTTCTCATCCATCTTGTTGCCTGCGCTTTACTTGTAACCCAATTAAACTACTTTGGCTATTCTTTTATTATCCATAAACTGCAATCTACCAAATATTTTCATTTTACTTTTTGCATCCCTCATATGAAAACTTGACCATCCCATTTATCCTTGAATTGCCTCCCTTGCTGTCCATACATCTGCATCCAATGAATGTCTTCCTACTTCCCTTTGAATTTTTTCTAAGTAATTTAATACCCTTTACTAACACATAATGCATCATTACCATATGTTAACCCTGCCACAGCAACTCCCATATAATTCTAGCTACATCATATTTATTATATGAAAACACTGTAAATTTCTTTATCAATCCCTTTCTTTTCTTTGCTTCATTTATCAATTTTTTCTCCCATTCATCCAAATAATTTTTCTGATTACTTAAAATAATTCCCAAATAACTATATCTATTCACCACACTTAACTTAATATCTCCCAATAAAAATTCTACATCTTCTCTTTCTCCAGTATTAACCACCATTATATTTGATTTTTCTTCACTAAATTTAATCCCCATCTCTTTACCCACCCTTGCACATGCCCTCAGCATAACTTCCATATCTTGTCTTCTTTTTGCAC
Source organism: Epiperipatus broadwayi (assembly GCA_028023455.1). Classification (NCBI taxonomy): domain Eukaryota; kingdom Metazoa; phylum Onychophora; class Udeonychophora; order Euonychophora; family Peripatidae; genus Epiperipatus; species Epiperipatus broadwayi. The sequence continues at coordinate 373,176 of JAQFVV010006435.1, forward strand.
ACAAAAATATATCATCTGCAAATAAAGACCTGACAAAATATATATTCCCTTACCACCTATTAACGATATCTCTATCCCTCTTCCTACTCTTTCTATTGCTCTTTCCATTTCACTCAAATACAACACAAACAAAATAGGTGACATCCTTGCCTTAGTCCCACCCCATTTTTAACTTTAACTGATTCTATATTCCCTAATTGATATATATAATAATTATTTTTATAATTTCTTAATAATATCCACTAAAGCTTCATCCATTCCCAAATTTGCTAAACTTATCCATAATCCATTTCTATTTAATCTATCATATGCCTTCTTTATATTTATAAAACTCATATATTACTGTTTACCTGAATTCCTACATACATCCATAAGTTATGTAACTACAAATAAACTATCTCCTCCCTTCCATCCATTTTTACAACTCTTCTAGCAAGCCTTCATAATCAATAAATGCATCAAATTCCTATCTAGTGCCTACTCAACCAATATTGCCAGACAAGTTTCTAGTTTGTTTATTTTATCAATAAGGAGCCTTGGATCTGAAAGCACTATACCTAGATTCTCTTTCGCTTTTCAATTTTCTCAATCCATATTTTTTTTCATTTACTCTTTTCAAATCTTTTTCATTTGTTATTTCATTCATCCAACTAATATTTTCCATTCTTCTCCATGTCCACAGCTCAAAGGTTTCATTTCAATCTGCTCCTAATTTTATTACTAATTATGCATATTTCACAATGATACAATAGTATACTGACATATAACATTTGATTAATCTTTTTTTTTAAATTCTCTCTTCAAAGGTCTCAAAGCTGGTTTATATATTCTGGCCAAAAAATAAAGATGCCTATAGTAATTTAAAAAAACTAAGAACATACAAAGACTAAATAAATTTCAGATTTATATGACTAGACAAGTAATATTTTGGCCAATTTGCACTGGTAGTTTGATAGCAAAACAAAGAAATAAAAGATGGCTGCTCGTGGAAAAGTTAATTAGATGCAAAAGATACAGCTACACTGCTCCAAGATTCAAAGCTTTTTACTGATAAAAGCCCTAATCTAGAAACAAATCTATAAGGCAGTACTGGATAGAGACTTATTAATCACTACTATCTGGCAACTACTATTGATTATTTAAGCTTACATTAGATGATCATGGTGGATGAAACAAATGACTGGTTTATTTAGTTTTGAAAAGAATAAGAAATTTTCTCATCTATCTATGAAAAATCCAATTTGTATATATCCTGGAACTAATTTTCTAGTCAAATCTCTAATTCAGTGAAGCAATAAAAATGCTTCAGTGAAGCAATAAAAATACAGGAGCTGAACATACTAAACTGCCTAATGTGCATCAAAAAAACGTCAAAATTTAGAAAAAAATGTCCATGTTTATATGTAAAAAAGTTTTTATATAATAAAATGTTATAGAACACAACTTTAAAATAATAACAAAACAATAATAATAATTAGTCCATTATTTTTTCCCATGTGTCATAGCATCAGCCAGGACGCGAACCCTTGACTAGTCCATTATTTTTTCAAGTCGTTCTTTACAATTTATCCAAATTTTATAAACATTGTTTAGGTTTATTTGCTTTCTGACGAAATATAATGCTTATTTTTTATTAAAATAAGCAAGTGTTTATTATTTAGTTTATTATGGGCTTTTGATTTAATGATTTCATTAAACTAAAATCAGGTTCACATTTGGTGCTGGAAAATTGAAAAATAGCATAAATATCGAAAAAAGTTCTTTATATTCTTAGTGTTTTAAGATATCATGTAGCTAAATCATTAAATGATTCAATTACTTCAATTTCACATTTACTAAAAATATTATATCTTAAATTTATATCATTATTACTTATTATGGATTCATATTTTGCAAATAAACATTTTAGACTATCTTATCCATATTCTATCTTTAAATTAGTTTTTCATTACAAAAAGATTCAAGGTAATCTCTTCAAATTAGTTTTCATTACAAAAAGATTCAAGGCAATCCAGTTACTTATATTTCCTCTTGGTGTTTTAAGATATCATGCAGTTAAATCATTAAATGATTCAATTACTTCAATTTCACATTTACTAAAAATATTGTATCTTAAATTTATATCATTATTACTTATTATGGATTCATATTCTGCAAATAAACATTTTAGACTATCTTTTCCATGTTCTATATTTAAATTAGTTTTCATTACAAAAAGATTCAAGGCAATCCAGTTACTTATATTTCCTCTGGAAATCTAAAATTGTTTAAACTCACACTCCAGCAGATATTATCCAGATATTGCACTCTCAATTAATTTTTGCCTTTGCAAATTGGTGTGCCTCCTTTAAGGATAAATAACTTCTTTATACAGTTTTGTTTAATGTAATAATTCTGCAAATATATTTTGAGGAATCACATGTGCTACTCAATATTGTGGGTTTGTGAATGTTTTTTAAACAATATTTATTTACTGGGTCATTGAATTCTTCAATTTGTTCTATGCAGTAACTTATTAAAATATAATTTATTACCAGAGCATATAGTGCAAAATATCTAAACACTTATTTCATTGACAGGTATAAATGATATAACATCAATTTCTGAAGTGGTGGTCATTTCTTTTAAGTTTTTCAATTTTTGTAGAGGATCTACTAAACATTATACATATTGTCTGTAAAAGTTTCAACACCTTTAACTATTTCCATGCATTATCTTTCCTGTAAACAACACAGTGCTTTTTTGAACTAAATGTGAAGTATAAACTCATAGATGAGCAGGCATAGTATTTATTTATCCTAACATTACAGAGGTAAACATAACCACTTTTTGTAAACTCAAGTTACTGTCTCTATAAAACTTTTTTTATCCGCATTACAATGGAAAACGAGCACTTGAATTAAGCTTAATAATGCTGATAAATTTTGTCTAATAACTCAAATCAAATTTTGATCAGTATTTTATACATTTTTTTTTTCTACTGAAATATTCGTACTTTCATGCTTGAATTTCATTAATAATCTCCTTATGTATGATTAAATGTGTATATTCTATAAATTTCAAAGAATACTTCTTGCTATGTCATAATTCGAGAATATTTTCCTACATGACCATGTATATATTGCACAAAAACAACTGAAGAAATGATAATAATTGCTAGGATAATAATGGCTATTAAAATTTTAATTGATCTGGGTTTTTAGATAAAATTTTCAAAATTCTTCATTGATTTTATTTCAGATGGCAATAATTGTATCAATATAAACTTTTTGGCTTAAATGTTAGTTTAAATAATCTATTTTCCATACATCCTATTTTTTACCAGTAATTAATTCACATTTGAATTTGATCGACAGCAAATTTCACAAATGATGTCACCTGTATTGCTTTGATAACCAAAAACATCCCCAAATTTAATACAATTTAAAAACTAAACAATCTTCAAGTTTAATATAATAGTTATAATTTTTGATGATGATGCATTTCAATTTTTAATAATCAGGAGGAGAGCCATTCATATTTAAATTCATTTTTCTCTTATATTTCGACTGACTTAATGAAAATTAGACTGACTTGCTTAACATTTGCCATTTGTAGGGCCTACTAAAACAAAATGTTTATATGTTAAGATTTTTTTTTAAAAATTACAATTAAAAAAAAAAAACTCATTGTACTCAAGTTGCAGTTCCAATTGTGTCAAATATCCTGTCACAGCAACCCCAGCAGAGGAAAGGAAGTGCTTGGTCAGTACTGTTATATATAAGCCCAAATGTAATAATATTGAAATCTATTTTTAGTTGTTTTGGATAAAATATAACACTATTTAACTCAAGTCCCCCTAGCAATATCCCTGCACCCATAGCATGTACCGATCAATTCTATTTATTAATTCTTTTTACTATACAAATTAAAAAGTGTATGAAACACTTGAACGAGAAGCTATAAAGATTCCACAAATTATTATACGCTAAGCACTTTCGAGGCCATTTGCCTCATATTCATAGCGGTAATTCTTTTTACCAAAATTATTCATCTGGATTCAATTTTAAAATGTTTAAATGTAAAAACAAATGGATAAATACTTTGGATAATGGAATGTCTAGATTGTGCAGAAGTTGCTGAGCTTTGCACAGGCTTTCAAACTTGCTACACAATAGTGCAGTGCACATTTTAAAGGAAACATTTCTACCAAATAAAGTCTATGAGTTCCAAAATAATTTAATGGTTTATTACTCAAGTCATCATATGATGCTTAAGTACAAAAAGTAAGTTAAGCTTAGATGCAAAGGCTTTTAGCACTTGAGTCCTTAGTTCTTAAGTTCTTCACTCTATTATTGCACTAAACAATATAAGACATTTTAGTAATTGTAAGTGTATTTTAGTACGTATTTTACCATCTTATATATCTATATTGGGTAAAATAATTACATTCAACTTTGTAAACACCAACACATTTTAAAACATTTTTCTAAAGCATATAAAGTAATATTGTAAATTTTATATTTTCTCTAATCAAATTTAAAGCACATTTTTAATAATAAAAATAATAAAAGCTCTGGAATTAATCTTTGAATTCATACAAAAAAATATCACAAAACTAATCTCTATCTAAAATAATATGACATGATACAAAAAATTTTATAATTATATATATATATATAATTTTATAATATACTGCTTGCTGATTTACTTTGGTGCAACTGTATTTTGACAAATTTCATACATTATTAACCAATATAATTTAAACCTGTTCATTTGGAATTTACTTTTTAGGCTGTATCCTAAGTGCTGAAATGTGTGCACTAATACCTATTTATTAATTACACATTATTTTTAGTTTAAAATAACTCCTATATACTTATCATTTAGAAATATCAAAGCTTTAATATTTATTAAAAATTAGTAATACATAAAATTCTACTGCTTTTCTACAATGTATTATGTATATAGACTCCTGATATAATTCTATTTAATTTTTTATTTTGTTTTAAAAATATAACACATTCTCTCTTTCAAGAATTATTATAAGATTGTCATCTCTTTTACTATAATAGAAAATAAAATAAATATATATATATTGTAACGATCCGGAGAATGCGACTTAACGTCAACTGCACTACAGGGCGCCATCTAGGCATTTGAACCTAGAAAAATTTATAAAGTAGGCAGATACGTAAGTCAAAAAAAAAAAAAAAATTTTTTTTTTTTTTTTAATATTTTGGTTCCGGTCGTTAGCCCATGTCACTAGCTCAGGGAGTAGCAGAGATTTAATAATATCATATCTTATCTAATTAGATTTCAACATTAAAAAATAAATAAAATAAGCCACTGCCAGTAATTAGCATACAAACATTTATTTATGCACATATATATAAGATTTAAAATTATTTTAGTATTAGTTTTACATTTTAACATTTAACATTATTTTTAACTTTACTTTAATTTACATTTAATTACTATTATATTATAATTTTACATTTTAATTAAGTTCGCACATATAAATTTATGAAAGCTTGTTTATAATGTTGAATATAGATCGGTTACATAGATTTCACGGTCAAAAACATTCCAAAATAAACATAAACGATCAAAATACAAAATTATTGATTACTGACAATTGCGGAGGGAAATTTATATGTAACCCAATAGTATTCACCATAAGATACTTGCATTGTCACCAATAATTTAAAAGACATCCGAATAAATACATTTTAGATACTCACCGTAAGGTATCATTATTTATCGAATGTCTATATATTTTGATCAAATATGAAAACCCAGAACATACTTAACCGATAACCAATCCATGCAAGCGTCTATAAACAACTTAAATTTAATGCATTTTTATTTAGGGTCAAGTATGAATAGACCACATAGATTAGCTTTTGAAAATAAACATTCTATCCCTATTTAACCTTAGGTTAAAATTCATAGTCAAACCGGCATCAATTCATCTGATATATTGATGTATTCAATGTAATAAAATACGGCAGCACAAAAAGTTAAGAGAAGAAATTGCTTCTCATGAGATAGGAATATTACATCTATCTGCAAAGAAGAGCAATAAAACAAAAAAACTCCATAGAAAGGAACTGCGGTATCCGACTTATAATTCCTTCCATAGGCAAACGGAAGTGTGCGGCGTATGAAGCGATTCTGCCCGTAGCGAATCAATATTACATCTACTAATCACACCAATATATCCAATCCATTGACCCAATTCAACAACGAAACAAATAACCTAAGATTACCCTCCCCTGATATAACTTTACAAATCTATACAACCATTCACGCCCGACTTAAGTTTAACATTTATATAATTTACCTTAACGGAAAACAGAAATCATAATAAAACTTAAAGAACAAAAAAGTAAATAACTAAATGGAAATGATTTTAAATATATATAAAAAAAGAAATACATCAAATAACATTATTAATAAATTAAGTTGGTCAGATAGGATAATATTGCAATCATTTAACTCTGGAAAGTTTAATTTAATGTTCATTATTTATAAAGTTCTTACGGTTTAAAACAGTTCCTCTTTATCCAATGCTTGCCATGAACGTGAATTCCCACGCCGTCCTAAGATTGATATTCTGTTCATTCGGAGGTTTTTTTTAGTTTTATTTGGTCCTCAATGTAGGAAACGATAGTTCATTTCTCTTTTCTTTAACAGCTGAAAAGAATTGACCGTGCGTCTGTCAATTCCTTCACCTCAACTCCATACTAATACATATAGTCACATCATAATAATCAATAATCAATCACTAACTAATAATTTCCAAACTTGTCCTTTTATATTACTTTGAAAGATTGACTTAACATTATGTCATCGATGTGATGATCCTTTTCGTTGAGGTCCGATTTCCCAATGGATTTATTTCATTTGCTAAAAGTTTCTATTGTTTCCCTATCTGACCGATGTTTTTACATTTAAATGCCCAAGGCTGGTTTACATTTAACTAATTAACAATCATTTCCATTTCTGATTAATTAACCTGTTTTCCAAATCAAAGATATATTTTTATCTCTAAATCTTTTTAAGTTTTTGTTTTTAAAATACCTTTTCTATTTTTAATACAGTTTTATTTTAATAATTTTTTTTTTATCTGTGCGATTTAATAAATATAAAAAAAAAAAACAATGTAACGAACATCTGTGCTCGTTACAATATATACAGTATATTTATTTATAAAGTAAACCTTGCCAATTGGTGTTGTCCTCTACTATGATTTTTTAAGTTTATCTTCCCTTGGATGATTAATTATTGCTCTTAAGCTACTGTTAATACAATCATCATTCTCCATCTCAACAAAAATTCAATTTTAAATTCACTAAATTACAGTATGAGCAAAAAGTCAATACTAAATTAAAATTCTATTAAAAATACAATTATAGATTGATAACTTTTATGTATAAATTATATATATGTCAACCATCAAAATCTGAACCAATATATTGTAACAATCAGAATCATCTAGCTCGCTAACACACTGCAGAATTCAAACCCCACACATGAATCTGAACATTCTAGGAGGGGTTGCCTTCTAGATATACTAAGTTTGAATCTAAAGTCCAAATTTTACAGCGCCACTTACGTGATAATGCATCTGATGCTACTATTAGTATAATCTTTACCGGTGCCTGGTGATCAGGGAGAAACAAAAAGACTCTATACTAAGATAAGTTTGGGTTGCTAATTAATGTCTATGGATGTACAAAAGAAATGCAGATTATATATATATAGACCGAGACAGTGATAGGAATCAATGAAATAAAAGATCAAAATTAGTTTTAAATGATTTAAAAATTTATTTTTATAGAAATATATATATAACGCCATTGTCTGCTTATATGAGACAGGGACACATATTAAATAATTGTTGGCATGACATTCCAATAAATTACAAAAGGTTTTAAAGCAAAATTATATATTCTATCCCTCGGGCTAATAGTATTACGATAATGTGCTTGAAAGAGATGGGAACATGTGCGAGGTGCTTTGAGTAATTATAAAAGTTTAATAAAATATTTGATATTACGGGTTATATAATATTTATTGATTTCGAGAATAGCACTGACAAAAGCTTACTAAGCAATAAAGTGAGGATGTGATCAAGGCATTTATTTGATAATAATAATTAAAGCAGATGGGAGGTCAGTATTTCTAGTACTGAATTTATTAAAGGATGGAGGGTGTGACACGTTTAAGTCACAGATGCTTTGTAAAAATAAATATATAAATAAAACAATAGTGAATATTTGGAATGACTATGGAGGGCAGCTCGCCGCTAACCCGTAGGAAAGTGTTGTCATGAACAGCCGAAACTTAGCGACTGGGTGACGACTGCGTTTAATTCCCAGATGTGACATTTGAGTACACACTCTGCCTGGGAACCGCAGGAAGCGAAGAGAACAGACTTGGCCGTGTAAAAATCCTTGGAAAAGCAAAACAAAGCAGTCTCAACAACCAATTCATTTACCAGCAATACTAGACTAGTGTATATAAAACATACTAAATGGGTTTTACTTGGATTAAGAGAAATGCCCAATCAAATTCCCAGAAATTCATTTAAAAGGGTCCGCACATTCTCGATGTCAATGATGAACTTTGTAATTAAAGTAGAACACAGTATTTAAAAATAAGAAAATGCATGCTTGCGGGTTTGAAAAGAAAGCATAGGTTTATTTATGCAATCATGCATTTGAGGACACATTTAAATCATTGACCTCGCACATACTCTCATATTAGGTTAAAATCAATAACATGTAGATTTTAAACTATGTGATTATTATATATATTAAAGAAGACTAGAATCACCCTCAAACGAGTGATTTGCAAGATAATAAAATTGGGAATTATTATAAATTTAAAATATGCCTTAATAGCGGCATCTTACTTTCAACAAAGGGAATAATTCACTCGGTCAAAGACGATTCTGACACATTATCATAATAAAATAAAAGAAAGCTTAATAAATAGAAAATATTAACCCAAGGATAGAGAGCAAAACTGTTGATTATATTTGAACACATTAAAGAAGTACATAATAAAGTTATGTGAAATAAAAGAAAAACAATTTAAAATAGCTATAGCATGTTAGTTAGGAATCACAAGAGCTCTTGGGTTAATTTAGGTTACCTCTGGAGAAGCATTTGCAGGTAGATTGATGGTCGGCAGGTTTTATATAACTCAGCAGCAAAATCTGGAATTGTTCATATTTTTGGCAGCAGCAGCAGTTCCAGGGTTCCTTACATGATAGCTTCCGATGGTCTAGAACAGCAGCCGGCCATTCCTGAGGGGAAATAGCCTTCTTGCTGGTTCTACTCAGTCATGTCACGGTTAGCAATAGGTGTGGTAAACATGGTAAATTAATTTGGAGACAAAAACTCAGCTTCAAATATAAGTTCGCAGGCACGTAGCTAAAATCTCAGAAAAAATATATTTTGAAGAATATTTTCAATAGAAAATGACTAGAATCATTTCATTAGAAACACCAGAATGGAGAACAAAAGAAAACCCTCCTTTTTATGGTGGAATTGAATAATAGAACTGCCCTGGAACATTACAAAAATATATCGGACTTATCAGCTGTAATTAAACCTATCCGAATGTCTAAAGGAATTTAACAAAATTTTAATTAATTTCTATTGTTAATTTCCTTGTCAACATTCGAATTACAAACTAGATTTAATTAAAAATTACTTTTACTAATTAAAGAAAACCTTAAGTGGACATCTGCTGTATTTTTAGATAAGCTTCTATAACATTAAATAATTAAACTATTGTCCCTCATTTATTTTAACAGAAATATTTGGAATGACTTTTATTAAATTAGGAGAAAATTATTTTATTTTTTTAAATTGCAATATTTGAATCTATCTACTAAATAAATATAAATTTTATTTTAAATCTAAAATATATTATGACTGTAATATATTTTTGTAAATAGATTCAAACAAAATAACTTTAATTAATGATTTATAATTTTGATATGTTTTAAAATGCATACTATAGTGTGTGCTCAATTATGACCTATATAACCTACTTTTAAATAAATCTAAATTATGTGAACATATACATAATCCATAATATTTTATTTATTTGGGCATGAGTTATACTTATATATAATATGAGCATTGTACTCATGGTTTAAAATTAGGAGGGATTTTCGGTATATAAGCATATTGCAGACACACTACGATAGATTGGGGTTCAAACTAAGGTATAAGGGTAGGAAATAGGTGAGAAAAGATGAAACGAAGATCTGCAAAGCAGACCTTACTGTTTCAATATATATATACAAACATTAAATTAAACATAATCCATAATACATACACACAAAGAGACTAAATCATCCTTTTTCAGGCGATGAATTTAAAGCATTCTAAACATTGAACAAAAGATTTAGAATAGAATGAATAGGTTTATTCTTGGAGCTCTGCTGATATTTATAAGCATAACTTTGTCAACATTGTTGGTAATTTAGAATGAAATTAATACATCAGTTCAGATGAAATATGGCATTTAATATGTATACACACACATACAAAACATAAAAATCTGTCAAACAACATTCTCTTTCAATCAACAAAATTATTACTTTTTCATATAATCTTTTAAATCTTGAATAACATAAACCAAGAATGCTCTACTTATAATTTTTATTAGCAATTCTCATAAAAATCGTTGAATCTAGTTTTCAAAAATTGATAAAAATTAAACTGTATTGGAAACCCACAAATCTATTTCTTACAACAATCATGCTAAAATATTAAAAACAAATGATTGTAATCCTTAAGATGAATTGTTTACTATGAAATGCCATTACAATTGTAGTAAGTAATAACACCTATAGTGTATAGCAGGGGTCAGCAACCTTTTAGTAGTGTAGTGCCGAACCTATATTACAATGTTATTCCGCATGCCGATATGATTTTGCCAATCTTATTATATTATCAAAATTGGTTCAGTTATAATGGGCTTCAAAGTTATATATAACATTACAGTATATAATATATACTACTATATACTATATACTTTTGAAGTCCATTATAACTGGATCTTATATTATTAGTCATTATAACTGGATCTTATATTATTAGTCATTCAGTATTTAAAATACTTAGAATCATGTGAAAAGTACCTTTTTTTATATTTGTAAATTTTTAACATGCTTATTAAAAATTATATTACAAATTATAAATTACAACTTTTTACCTATACAAAATATATAATTAAGTATTTATTTATACAGCGCTATGTTGATAAATTGTAAATGTAAATTAGCGACCAGGCTAATGCACATGCGCCTTACAGATAACTATACGTAAATAATACTAATATTCTCAAACACAAGATAAAGTCTTTAGAAAAGGTAGAATGAATCCATCTAACTTTTCGACCCAAACGTTTAAGTATGGGCAAATCTTAAGTGTTTGGATATGAGAGTGTGACAATATTAAACAGTCACTTTAAATTATTTTAATATGCTTGGATGAATTACGCTTGCGAAATTATTTAAAATTTACTATACGTCATTCTTGATTGAAATTAAACATATATATAATATATATACAAAATATATAATTCAAATAACAAAAAAATATCATGAATTCTAATATGATTAGCCATTTTTTATTATTAAAATTAATTAATATGAACCTTGCCCTTGTACCTCTTTTCTCAATTGCTCAATATCAGGTATGTAATTGGTTACTTTTAGCTTCACACATGCTTCTGAATGTTCAGGTGTTAGGCAACTTCTTTGTGAGCTCAAAATATTTTTCATATGTGAGAAAATTTGTTCACATAAATTGAACCAAATGCCAAAAGCAGAGCACAAGCAGTTTTTTTCCAAAGAATTAAATCTTTCAGGTAATGATACCAACAATTGAAAATGACAGTTGACTTTTCTAGACAGTTCCCTTCAAGAGTTTTCCGTAATTCTACAAATTTGGTTTTCCACAATTCTGATGACATTAATTCGATTAATTCCATTTCAAAACTATCAATATCCATCTACGCAAAAGGAGATAAAACAAATGGAGTCATCTTTAAATCAATTAAGTCAAGTTTGATGAGGAAATAAAATATGGGTGTGTGTATTTGGAAGTCTTCACATCATTTGGAAAATTCTTCTCTGAGAGCTTCAATATATTTTTGAAGTTTATCTTTGTTAACGTTAAATTGTTTTGCATGGGTTTTACATTTGGAAAGTACTTGTAGGTGTTAGTGGTAATATCATGGTAGAATATATCTAATTTTGATGCAAATCCTTTCCAATATTCAAAAAGTTTTAGTACTGTTTGACCCTTCCCTTACAAATGCAAGTTTAACTCATTCAGGTGTTGAATTATATCAGTCAGAAACATCAATTTGCATAACCAGTCTTCATCATTTATTCCCAGATAATGTTGTTCTTTTTCATCAAGAAACATCTTGATTTCTTTCAGACATGATACAAACCTGTTCAAGACATTACCTCAACTAATCCAATAAACATTGCTGTATAGAGGGAGGTCTATATATGCACTATTCATTTCTTGCAAAAAGGATTTAAATTGCATATGTGTTAATGAAGAATGAGAAACTATGAAATTAATTATTTTAATGACAGTGTCCATTACAGAATTCAAGCATTGTGATGAGATTTTTGCAACCAAATTTTCCTGGTGTATAATGCAGTGGAAATATCATGTCCCTTTGAAATACCAGTAAGAGGAATCAAGCAACACAATTCTTCATAAATATGATTGTTGTCACAAGGCGTGCCACATCATTTACATCAGTGCTTTTATCAACAGCAACAGCTTGTTGTAAATTGGTTTTCTGTTTTGTTATTACATCTTCAGCCATGTCAGTTATTCTTCTTTGAATTGATCTTGCAGAAGCTGGTATTTCTTGAATTCGACAGTATCGTTTGTTTATTTGGTAGATCACTGAATAAGATTTCAGCACTTTTCAAAAACATTTCTTTGATGAATTATCCCTCTGTGAAAGGTTTGCCTTTTGAAGCCACCCAATGACCAATTGTATAACTACATTATGTGGCTTTATTTTGGGTTCCAATTATTTGACTAAAATAAGTAGTCTGTTTCTTAAAGGCAGAATCAGCTCTTTTTATAGCTTCACTTTTCTCATCTGAGTTTTTGAACATGAACACAAGTTTAGTTTGATAATGTCTTTGTACACTTGAGGTGCAACACACAATACTTTCACAGCATAATGTACACACAGCACAATCTTTTTGCTGTACAAATCCATATTCATTTGTCCAAGAGTCTAATCAGGTTTTGGTCTTTTGTGGGATATTTTGGGAATCTCTCAGTCAGTATGCCACGAGAATCTTTTTTGAAAGAAGCGCCACCAATGAGTGTCGATTATTTACTATTCAACTACCGAAAATAGCTTTCTAGAATTGATAACTTAATAAGCTTTTTATTTGCATTACAATCGCATTTTTTAATATTATCAGAAGTAAAATGTGAATATGTAGAATTTATTTCACTTGCAAACAAAAATATATTTTAAATGAAGTCAAGTGTATTATTGTCTGATAAATAATGATTTCATCATAAATTCAATGTTGAATGTAAAAACAAAAAAAAAAAGATACTGTATTAAAATATATTTTTTTACTATTTCAATTTATTCAGAGTGCCATTGATAATCATTGACGTGCCAAACATGGCACGGGTGCCATAGGTTGCCGACCCTGGTGTATAAGAAAGGTCTTCACTTTTCATTATTGATTCCAGATATATAGCATGATGAATGTGGTAAAGGAGGACGCAAATTCCCATACAAATAATATAACACTAAAAAGATATTCATTTTTGTATTTTCATGTATAATACCTTTTAGGTGAAAGATTATTAATTTGTAATTTATATATATTTATTTAAAACCTTGACTAAAGATAGAAAAAAAAATAAGCGCAAAAATACATTTTATTTAAAAACATAATAATATAAATTTTTAATAAAATAAAATATTTATAGTGGATTTTTATTTTGTTTTTTAGGTACTGTTCTATTAGATCATGTCAGCCGCTTAATGGCACTACTTATATGCAAAAGGACATAAATATGCCATGTACGTGGCCGCCACCTTCTAGGTCTATACATTTATGCAAAAGCACAGAAAAAAGCCATTTGAAATGTGGCCGCTGGCGCCAATGGCATCATTTCTATGCTAAAAGCACAGAAAGATGCCATTTTCAGCGGCTGGCCTGCTTTGTGTTATACACTTTATCCCAATGCTCAAGTTCAAAGTTCACTACATTATCGTGTGAGGGTGTCTAGACTTCAGCCTGCCACAACCCTTCAAATATGCATGTCAAAGGAATTAGCTTACAATCATCTGACCTACTATTACCTCCTGACAATTGTCAACCCATCACCATGCTTCCCTACTCAACATGGAACCTTCAAAAAATTTAGAAAGCATACATCCAAGCAAGATTTGACCAGCTTATTCAAAAATTCAAGTTTATGCAAAAACACGTCCATGACAAATAAAAGGGCTGACTTGAAAAGTCAGTTTGAAATCAGGGCAACTGCCGTCCACAGAAGCGGGCGTACACAGCGAATTACTTAATTCTACTCTAATAGAATCTTTGCAATAAGATATGTCAATTGATAAAGTTTTAATTCTTGCAGATGTAAAAAGGCATACCATCTGCCTTACATTGCAGGACTAAGATGAAATTTTTGGCCACTTGTAGTTAAAAGCTTTTTAAATTTTTTGTAGCATAAAATTGTTCTCGACTAAATTACAGGAATTGATTAAGGAAATCAAATGAATTACATTAAGCCTTTGGATAAAATGTATGACTTAAAATTTCTCATAGTTCTATGCAGAGACCAAAAGAAATTGTCCAAAGAATACATTTATTAATCTTAAAACAAAAAAACAATCGAGTTGGAAATTATTAATCATTCTTAATAGGTGTGTCATTAATATCCACACATATATCCTTTCAAAGATAGCTATTGTAATAAATCAATAAATACTTTTGCTTTTCAAAAAATGACCCAAAAAAGTAAAAGACAGTTCAGTAATTAAAGCATTCTCAGCATTTTTTCCCACCACGATGTAATTAGTTATCTCTCAAACAATAAAAGAACTTTTATTAACAGTTTTTTTTTAATTCTGTATCTCTCTTTTTTATTCTTTATCTCCAAAAGGAAAAAAGCAGTGTAAATTAATCTGACTATCTTGTTTTCTTTTTGGCAATAAAAAATTTTTAATTAAAAAGAAAGTGTAAATTAATCTGACTAACTTGTTTTCTTTTTGGCAATAAAAAATTTTTAATTAAAAAGAAAAGTCAAAAGACTATGATTTTAATTTAGGTTTTTGACTTTGCTTTCCAATCTCAATGTTGAAGGTGGAAAATAGTTAATAATTTTTTTTGTCAAAATTGATCTAATCGGTTATTATTAAATTAGAAGACTGAATTGTGATTAGTTAAAGCCAGGTATGATCCAAAACAATGTGGGTTAATCAATTGACATCGGCGTCTTTTTAAGAAGCAAGCATTCCTGACCCAACTGTTGACAAGAACATTCAGTTCTAAGCCAGCTGCTGAAGAAGATAGTAGGAGGAAAAAGTTCTAATCAAGCTGTTGAAGAAGACAGGAGAATTTATCTGTGAAAAGCACACTATGAATTATAACTTTATGGTTTTAGTCCATACTGATTTCACTGCTCTTATTCACTGTATTCCTTTTATATTTATCATTTTATATTTGTGACCGTGGGGATCAGATGGTATTCCATCTCTCTAAATTGACCACCTCTACTCAATCTGTAGTGTTACAATATATAAATTATTATTTTCCACCTCTTCATTTTAAGTTTTTCCTTTTTTTAAAAAAAAAAGACAACTAAATAATATTTAGATTTTTCACCTTACAATTTTGCCTATTAGTAATTTTATCTTTTAAATATGAAAACAAGTTTAAAACATGGATCATTTTCTTTGCATAATACATTGTAGAACTTTCACTCTTATAAATGCAAAGTGACTTTTTTTAATCATTGTTATATGCATAACTAAGAAAAAAAATTTTTTTTTGTTTAATTTCCAAAACATTAACATTTTCTTTTGGCTTTTTCCCAGATTGTCTAAATTAAAAACTTTTTCTAGGAATGTAATGGCCAAGAGAAATCAGAAGTTTATTCTATATGCATAAACTGTTCATTTTTTTTCTTTGCATTATATTTTACTCTTCAATCTTTACAATTACAAATGCAGCCCTTTAAGTTGATTATTATTTCATTGTTAAGTTTAAAAGGTGATCTTATGTACATTATTTTCAAACTCAAATAGTTTTACATTTTACTCACCTTTGGCAGCTTCCAATTTCACATATTAAGTTTAGTGGTAGTAATGTTATACAAAAAGTGTATGTGATAGTAGATAGCTAATATTATAATAGTGAAATTAAAATGATGTTTTTTTAACTATTCACACATATTTTGAGCCTTTGCAATATGAAATAGGTTTATCTATGAATTTCTAATCCACAAGGCTTCTATTTTGTGAAGTAATCAAAGCTATTATCATGTTATTATACAATTACTCAAACATGATCATATGAAACTGTGTTGAATGAAAATGAGTTTAATCTCATGTATTTGTCATATAAAATGTACTATTTCTCATATTTAAAAAAGTAACTCTGTAGATGATAAAAAAAAATTTACTATTATTTGATCAAATGTTAAAAGTATGTATATATTAGTATTCACTTTGTATTAACTCATATTAACTTTCTTTTTAAATAAATTAGTAAATACAAGTTAGAAATATTGCTTTTATTTATTATTTCTCAAATTTAAATATGGATTATTCTTTAAAGAAGGTTCACAATATTTTCAAGAAAAAAAAGTGACCTCTAAAAGATCTTAGTTTCTTGCCAAGAACTCAAGGCATTTAGAGACATAAATAAGTTTTAAAAAAATTGGCAAAGAACTCTTAAACATATGGTTAAAAATATGTATATATGTTGATGTCAAAGTTGAAAAAGAAAAAAATTGCTAAAAATAATTTCATTGTCCTTAAAGGTTGAAAGATGAATTACTTAAATAGTAAAAAAAAAAAAAAAATACAATAAGATAGACTTCCTTAAAAGGTAAGTACTTAAAATCAATCATTTCATTCATAAAATTTCCTTTTACAGCTCTGAAATATATATACCAATATAAAAAAAAAATTCACGAAAAATGGTCATTTCTATGCATTATATATAATGAATATTATTCAATAAGTTTATTAATAGTCAATATATTCAATAAATTTATCAGAAATCAATGAAAAATATATAACATTAAATAAAATAAAATTTCAAGAATTGATTATAATGATATTTTATATAGAATATAATAATTTAATTATAAACATCAAAAACTTATTAGCAACAGTTCAAAACGACATATTACAAAACTCATTTGTCCACTCAAAATATAGCAAAATTGATATAGTACATTGAAATCAATTTTTTTTTTTTTTTTTTTTCAAAATAGCTAACACAATGTAAAATAACAAATATCAAATGTAAAATTCTTAGGATAATAAAAGTGGAGGATGATTAAATAAGATGGATATTTTATAGGTATTTGAAATATGGTGTGAGGAAAAATAAAATGAAAACCAGATTAATAGACTAACAAATGAAATGACCACTTACTATGAAACAATATATTTTTTTTTGAATGTCTGTTTTCTAAAAAATTTTACATCAACTATTGGCAACATTTTCTTAATATGATTCTTTATAAAAAGCTTAAAGGGAACACATAATAATGATAATGGGGAATCAATGCTGATTTTGTTTGGTTTTAAGACTACTATAGTTATGCCAAGTTTTTAAAATGCTTTCTGTATGAAAACTATTACTGAAAAATTCTGTTAACCATGCTTTAGCTTTAGATCCTAACATTTTTTTAAGAAACTCTGGACATACGCTATCTACTCTTGAGGCTTTTTCCAATTTAAGACAATCAAGGGCAAGTTTAAGTTCATTAACATCTGTAAGTTTTATAAGATTGCTATTATAGAAATATTGTGAAAGACATGCTTACAATTCTACTCTAATGTGCTATTCTTCATTCTATCAATCTTGGGGTTTAGAAGTCTGGTATATAAAATTGGCAACTTAATTATCAATGACAATAATGATTTTTTAAGAGGTACTTTTTCATCTACTAAGCTTTTGGAAAAGAACCTAGGCTTTATGACTAGAACTTATAAAGTTTTGTTTTTACATGGTTTCTCTCCACTTTACATTTCTGCATCATACAGTGGTTTTATAAGTTTGTCAGCAATTTCCAGATCTATGGAAGACAAAAATTGATTGTAAAGAGCATTGTTAAGTTTATCCTATTTTGGAATGAATTGATTATGATATCCATAAAAGATAAACTTTCTGACAGCTGTTATAAAGAGATTCTTAAGTCTATCGTAGCAAAAAGGAATTGATGAGATTCTATATATATTTTGTTCAAAATAACCAGTATATTGAGTTCCAGTTAGTTTTTCTTAAATTCAATATTGACTAGGATAGCTTTCTGTTATAGTACTACAGATTCCAATAATGATTCACATTAATTAATGATAGATGCATTCTAAGCATGATACAGCTATTTTTGTTTCAAATTATCTTTTAAAGAAAGCAACTTCCATTGAAGATAATTCATATGATATAATCATCATTCATATAGATAATTTATATGTGTGCAATGTTTACAAATCCCCCCATCATAATTTGTTCCTAGCTTCCATTTCCAAACCTTATACCACTTTCTATATATGCAGGCAATTTCAATTGTGAAAATCAAGCAAGTTGTCAA
The DNA here is from genome assembly GCA_028023455.1 of Epiperipatus broadwayi. Taxonomy (NCBI): domain Eukaryota; kingdom Metazoa; phylum Onychophora; class Udeonychophora; order Euonychophora; family Peripatidae; genus Epiperipatus; species Epiperipatus broadwayi. The sequence goes on from JAQFVV010006435.1 coordinate 392,036, forward strand.
CGTGTAGAATGGATTGAGTTAAGTAACATATACTTACTATGTGTGCAATGTTTACAAATCCCCCCATCATAATTTGTTCCTAGCTTCCATTTCCAAACCTTATACCACTTTCTATATATGCAGGCAATTTCAATTGTGAAAATCAAGCAAGTTGTCAACATGTAGAATGGATTGAGTTAAGTAACATGTACTTACTTTATGATACTAAACAAGGAGGAACATTCCATTCAGGCAGATGAGGATGGAAAATTTATTTTGACAAAAAATGCTTCACCATTACTTGCAGAACTACTTACTGATAATAGATCCTTTTCCCCATAACCAACATAATCCAGGTCTAATCATAAAAAAATTGTTGCTCTATTCTTGCACGTCACAGCTTTGTTTCCTAATGTTTGGAATTAAAAAAAATTACTAAAAATTATTTATATTCCAAGAGTTTAGAAAGATGCTTTATAAAATAGAATTTAATGATATTTGAGCATTCTACCCACAAACTGGCTAAACAATATATATATATATATAATTGTTATAAGAGAGAAGTGAATCAAATGATTTGATTATTTTCAATTCCTTTCCAGAGTGGTATATTGTTATGTTTTTTGTTCTTTTTTTTTTTTTATTTTTAAATTTTTAGACTTGATCACAAACATAATTATAATTGTATATATATATTATTAAATGAATTTTTAAAAAATACATAGAAAGTAATTGATGCATATCAAATGTGGATCACTATCATAATTTGAGGAAACAACTAAGTCATTCTGAGTTTAAATAGTCAGCCAGCTCAAAATATTATATGAGAATGTATATAAAGTCAAATGTATACAAATCAGTATCAAATGCATTAATTAAATAAATATATGATTAGCTGTGTGGGAATGATAGCAAAGTGAAAGGCTAAGTACAATAATAGTTCAATTGACTAAAGCGACCCCCCCCCCATTGAGAATTCATCCAAAAATCTTTTGAGTTAGTCTTACTATATGCATATGAATATATTTGAACAAATAAAATAAAACCATCGAAATTTAAATAATTATATAATAAAACAGCATTTCCTCCCTTTAGTTTATTATAACTATAAAAATTAATTAATAGATAGTTGCTTGAAACGTTAAGTAACATTCAAGAACTGGAAGTGACAAATTAAATTTTGATTGGGGAAGCTTAGGCTCTGAAGTCCATCACTTTAATACTGTGTTACTTAAGAGGTATTACTGCATTAGCAACACCTTTAGAATTCGACAATTAATCAATAGTACTCACTATATAGCACACTCAAAACATTTTAATAAATTTAAAATGTATATGTATATAAAAAACAATTTGAAGTTTTATAAATTATTAAACAGATTTAGTTTAGGATGAAATATGAAGCCTATTAAATGTCCACATATTACAATTATTAAATATAATTTCAAATTTCTTTCACCATTAATAAATATGTAAAAATTAATATGCTTGATACATATAGTGAAATTAAGTATTTAGTTGAAACATAATTATTCATCATGGCTAAGCGCTTTCAGAGATTTCTTTTCCATATTCAGCCTTCAACTATAATAATTTATGCAAATCTATGCAAGTCCATCTTTTCGAAATAGAAAAGCATGTATTTTTTTCCTGTTTATTTATTCCATTGCTATAAACCATGCCTCCTTAATTTTCTTCTTGATATCATTCCTTTCAGTAGGAATTATTGTAGCATTTGCAGGTTCAAATTCAGGATTAGCGACCTTCTTGTGGTCCACCAACACTGAGTCATCTTCATTCCTGCTCAACACCCTTTTGAACAAATATGTGTTGAGCAATTCTGTTCATTATAGTGGCCAGAGTTTCGCCGTAGTATACAGCTCCACAGTTTGCCTGAGGGTATATCATCCTATATACTGCATGTGGTGTTGTTTGTAGGTCTATCTTGTCCTTGAAATTGTTAATCATTTTATTGGAGTTGGGAGGAGTTCTAAAACCTACTTTAAATTCACCCTGTAATTTCTTTATTAATTCTCTTTGCGACACTAGGTATGTATGGCAGACATATATGTTGTTTCTTATCCTTGTTTGGTTTGTTTATATTTTCATAGAATGTTTTGATTCTTTTATTGATGGTTATGTAATCATAACCAATCTTTATTAGATCATTAACATACTGGTTGATATTTCTTCTTCCTTCTTTGTATTTGCACAAATGGTAATTCCGGAATAAAAAGGCAAACAGTCCTGCTAATTTGTGGGCTCTTGGAGTTTTAGATTTGGTATGGATGTATCCTTTAATGTGTAATGGCTTGACTTTCATATTGTAATAAAGCTACTAATGTCAAGTATTTTTATGAAAATTTGAGTAATTTGTCTTTCTGTTTGTTTGTTTGTTTGTAAAAAAAATAATACTCAGTGTCTGTAAAAATATTACAACAATCTTTATCAGCAATAAAGTCTAGATCATAATACAAAAGTATTTGTGGTTTTATAAACATTTCATCAACATTCATCTGACCAACACAGATTAATCTTGGACCTTTGCATCCATCTAATAACAGCCAGATATTTATTTAATAATTGGTGCTAGATATTAATGTGGGTTGATTACAGGCTAGCTACTGGTGAAAAACGACAGGTTTTCTTATGACAAAAAAAATTGTCAAGGTTTGCCCTAACCGGAATAGACTAAAAAACTAATAAAAATAGACCAATTTTAAGCCTTAAAATAAATTGACAAATCAATAGATTACTTTTTTTCATTTATAATACCCTTCAAAGCGAAACCTATAATGGAAACCTAAATAAAATATACGAATAACATTTTCAAATCTCTTAATACTTGATTACATCTATTTTATAACTAATCAAATAATTTAATGTTTTATATAAAATACATTTTTATAGTTAGAAATATTTAAATCAAAAATAATCAAATAATAAAATTGAAAGATAAACCAACTAGCTGTTGTTAAATTTAATTTCATTTGGAATTCTCAAAAATTTTTAGGATTCCAGGTCTGAGTTTTATATTCTAGTTTTAAGGATACATGAACTTCAAAAATATGGATAGATACTTTTCTTGTAAAGTAATCTTATAAACTATTGCAATGTAATAATTCAATCTTAAAAAAAAAAAATTTTTTTTTTTTTAAAATCTACTAATACAACATTAAAAAAAATAAAAATCAAAGTACAATTCATATGTTAATAATCTTTATTAGTAATTCATTAGACTAGAGATTATCACGTGTTTAAAATTCAGATTATAATCAGTTTTTTTTATAGAAAAAATACCTTTAAAGTTAAGAGAAAAATATATATATATTGTTTGAGGTTTTTCTTTTTTTTTATCTAACTGAATCTATCACATCAATGAAAATGAAAATGAAATAACGACTGCTAAGAATAACAACGAATAATTAATTATTTTTTGCCCTTACATATACATTTTTCCATTTACTTATTTTTTTAGTTAGGTTTCTTATAAAATACTTCAATCTTAAAAGAATAACTCAAAAACAAGAATGCATTTATATATTAGGAAACATGCTAAAATATCACAGTAATACCAATTTCATTTATACTTTTTTTTTAAAAAAAGAAATAATTAAATATGTATGCAGATGAATATTTGCATACAAATACAAACAGAATTTTATATATATATCTTTACATCAAGTAAAGATTAGTAGAAGCATGGTTTAATTCCCATAATATTCTCTCCAAAACCAGGTTCAAAGCCATCATCTTTCTGTTATAACATGCTCCAAGTCATCTTTCCAGTAATTTTGCCTCTAGAATACACTCCATTCTGATTACACTTCCTTCAATTTTACATAAGTATTTGGATTCTAATCATTTATGATTAATATACAATAATAATAATTCATATTCAACCATACAGATCAATTATCAATATTTTTTGATACAAATAGCAAAATGATATATATAATAAACACACATAGGTAAATAATAGCACAATTATGTATGTGTATATATACTATGATGAATATATATGTATGTTCTATGCATGTGTGAATACATCAGGTATGAAAAAATTATTTAAAATTAGTAAAAGAAAATCAAATCAAAAATTTAAAGATGTAAAATAATAAATGGCTATATTTTTAAAGAACAAAATGCTTTCTTTTATATTTCATTTTCTTAAATTATTATTACATTTGTAATTATTTTTGGGACTAAAAGATATATATATATATGCTTTCTAAAACTGATCAAATTACATAAGACATTAGACTGAAGGTTAAGTGATAATGTAATGGAAAAATAGAATTAATTAAAATTACAATTTATTTTTTTGTTGGATAAACAAGATTGTTAGATGATAAGAAGGCCCATACAGACAACAGATACGGTTTCTAAGACAGGAAAAAAACACAAGTCTGCATAGAAAAAAAAAAACCAGCCATTGAAATCTCAAGAGATTTTATCTTGGAAAATATGCCAATAAACTACATAATATGTTTGAATAGAAAGCCAAGAAAAACTAATCTCTTTGAAGTTGCTCTGCAGCTTTTATGAAAATCTCTAAGTCAACTCCAGGAATCTTTCATCAAGGTAAACCCCAGCAGCAAGATATATATTATTGAGAAAACCTTGATTGGCAAACTCTTTTATAAATTTTAAATCTATTTTGGATAAAACTAAAATCAGAGGTGAAATTCTCATATACATATATATAGACTTATCATATTTTTTCCCCAAAAATGAGGAAAATTGATTTAACTGAAAACTTTAAGTGCTCCAGAAATAAATAGGTCAATAAAAAAAAAACTTTTATTGATTTCCTTCTGCCAAAATTTTATTACTCCAATAATTCATGAACAAAATAATTAAGACCACACAATAAGATTCAGTATGTTAATTGTTTGGTTGTTTGTTTGTTTTTTTACAATATTAATAATTTTAATAATTATATTCATTTTTCTTTTATATATATCACATTTTCTTCATTTAAACTGTATTGATATCTAACTATTAAAGTTTTAAAAATATGGCTATAAACTTTTGATTATTTATCAATAAAAAAAAAAAATAGATATGTTTTTGTTTTTTTTTTCTCAGTGAAACAAATGAAATTTCAGGAACAAAATGGTAAGAGGGGACGATAAATGTAAAAGGGAATGGGGAGTGGAGAGGGGAAATGGTGTGTAGTTCAGCCTGGTTAGAAAAGCATGTCTGTGATTGAGTCCTATGGCAGAGGCTGAGAAAATGGGAGTTGGAGGATTGCCCAAGAGTCTGTGAGGAGTGGAGGTGGGGTTAGTTTGGTGTCTCGGGTTTTGAGAGTGTGAATTAGGTCCAAGAGCTTTTGATTAACTGAATGTACTCTCTGGTCAAGGATGATGGCACATCGGAGCAATTAGAGAGCATAGATGAGAAAAATTGAGTCTAATAATGGCAAAGACCCCTGTTTCTATGGATTCTTGGAGGTTGAAGATGGTATTTCTGTGTGAGGACAGGTAGGAGCTGATGTCATTTCTCATGCCAAGCAGAAAAGGACATTTAAGTAGAAAGTGCTTGATGGTTTCATTGTCAGTTTTACAGAGCTGGCATATGGGAGAGATCTTGGTGAAACCCCTATGGTTCACCAAAAATTGATTCGTGGGAAGGAAGTTAAGATTTATTTTGAGGAGAAAATCAAGGAATTTTGCTTCAAGGGACCACCTTTTGAATTTGTGGATTAGTTGGGCATTGGTAAGTCCGAGGAAGGTAGGGGACACAATGGAGTAAGTCTGCGGTCTGGTTGAAAATCTCCCAGTACTTTAGTTTGCTGTTGATGGATGGTATAGCAAAGTCAGCCTTTTGTAGGATGTTGGCAATGAGTGACGTCCATGACCTAGGCCTGCCATTGGGAGGAGGAGTGTCAGTGGGTGTGATAATGATATGCACAAGATTGGCAGGGAAGTGATTTAGGAGTGTGGGGATAATGTTGTGAGATTTCTGGATCAGAAGTGTCGATGGAGTGCAGGCCCAACCCATTGAGGTTTTTAGGAAAACAAGTTCTTTTTAGGCTAATGGCCACCATCTTTCTTCCCCAGAGAAAACGGGTACAAAGGGAGTTGATTTTGGATATAAAGGAATGTGTAGGTAGAACAATGGCGAGGTAGTATGCTATTTTAGGAAACACTAGAAGATTGAGGAGGGTGACTTTCCCATAGAGGGAACGGTAGATGCCTGTGACAGCATTGAGAGTGGATGATATGCTTTGATAGAGTGTGGTTTGGACCCGAACTTTCATGTCACTAGAAGACAGCATGAGGGGGAATCTGAGGAAGTTGTGTGGCTTGGCATTGAAGGCGGAAAAGATTTGTTTACCAGTCGAAAGTTGCCAGGCTGCTGATTTATCACTGCAAAATTTCAACTGGTATGTATTGGAGTACCAGAGGATCTGTTGAAGCCTGGGAGATCAATTGAGAGAAGGAAGACAACCACATCATCTACATAAGCAAGGCATTTGATGCTTTTGCTCAGTGCAGGAATGAAGATGCCAGGGAGGTCATGTTCCAGCCTGAGCAAGAGGGAATTCAGAAATGCAGTGAACAACAAAGTGCTCAGCAGAGTGAACAACAAAGTGCTCAGCGGAGATGCCTGGGGGGCGGATATGTTGGGTGTAAAGCCAGGGGCAATTTTCCCATCCAGGCTAACTAGGATTTCTCTGTTGGGTAGGAGATTGTGGAGGATGGACAGAATGGACTCTGGATATTCAGGTTTCTGAGGACACCAAGGAGCAGGTTGACCCTAACAGTCAAAGGCTGCCTGGATGTCTAGTTGGACAGCGATGGGCCTGCTATTTCGAGACTGCCTTACATGCTCGGTTATTTTAAAGAGTGTGGCAGCCCCAAGAGTGGAGCGCCCTCTACAAACAAACTGTGAGACAGAAAGGGCAGGAAGTATGGATTGTTCTAGTGACTCTTTAATGGTAGACTCAATCAGTTTTATGAGCAGAGGGGTCATTGAAATGGGCCTAAGACTCTTAAGCTCAGTAGGTGACCGATCTTTCTTAAGGAAAGGGACTAATGTTAGCGGATAGAGACCCTTGATGATGTAAGCATCTGAGGCCAGCTTGTTGATCATGTTGAGAGTAATGGGGATGGTGAACTGACTTAGGTGGAGAAGAAGAAACTTGGGGATAGCATGAGGACCAGGGTAGACAGGAAAGCTTTTCAGTTTGTTAAGTAGCATGGCCTGGGTGATGCCAGGATCAGAACCAACATTCAAGTTTGATGGCATAGTGAAAGGAGGGTTGTCAGCTTTGAAAAGCATGTGCTTGTAATGGTTTCTCAAATGAAGAAGCAATTCCTGACCTATGTAGGATTTGTTGCTGATTGTGATGGATGAGGCGGTGGTTTTCTTCCTGTGGGATCCAAGAGCCCACCCCAGGTAACTTCTGGTCCAACAATGCTGATTCCCCATATACCTTTGGGTGCGTTTGACTGAGATGTACTCAGCCAAGGCCTTTAGTATAATTTTCAATACACCATTCTCATGCAAAGTAGGAACTAATTTCTATACACTTTTAGCGCCATGTAGAAGACTGTAATCATAAACATATGACCAATGATATGTGAAAAAAATGTATGATCCCCCCAAGATGCACATTTTTTGCTAAACTAGCTCTCATCAGTTGGCACAGACCCTAATCTCTAACAGTTAACTGATGTGTCAAATATGCTGCCCTTAAAACTTTCATTCTTTTTTTATTAACATTTATTTAGTATGTGCATGCAGGATATAAAGTTACAATTTCGTATGGTCTGACTAAGTTAAATTCCTCATAAATAAATAAGAATGCAGACACTAAGAAATTGGCGTTAGAATGATTCCCACAACTTTTGTCAAAGGAAATTGATGTCTGATTATTGAGAACTATCAAAGTTTCCTAAACATCAACATACATAATGAATATACAAAAAAAAAAAAAAAATGTTAAAAAAAAAAAAAGCTTTGTCCCCAACCCTATGCCCGTGGGCACCATGGCGCCCGCAGACCATTTTACGTGTGCCCACCTCTATCCGAACACGATAAAAAATTATTTATCTGATACAAATAAATTTAATTTTTTAAATTTCTTATAAATTATTATATTATATTGTAATCAAATTGTAGGGAACACTATACTTTTACAGCATAAAAATATAAACATTAATTATGTTAAAATTTTTATTTTTGAAATAAATATTTTTTTGTACATTATGTGTATTATTAACAATATCCAACTATAAATTTACATTGAAACAATAAATGGTGCCCGCCATCTGGTTGAAAAAAATAAATGGTGACCGCCACCTGGCCAGTATTATAGAATGTGCTCTTAAGTGCAAAAAGTTGGGGACCCCCGGTGTAAAGAATCTTACTATAATTTGATAGATGCTGCCTTTCAGTAGGGACATCATGTCATTGAAGGCAAGTCCATTATTTGAGGGGAGGGGGTGGCTTAATTTGTTTCCATAATGAAAAATGAACACTATATATGCAAGAGCTCAAGTTACTCCATCTGATTGATGTATTAATAAATACTTTTGTTTCATCATTCATTGCAAGCAAACAAATTTACATCAAAAAACATGCTTGTAAAAATAACCATTGCATTTTAAGACACAATTAAAATGATATGCATAATCAATTAATAGATTATGCCCCCTATTGCATAATTAGTATTTTACTTAGCACTATATTATCATCAACTTTTTAATTTCTGAGACTCAATCAAAGATCAATAAACCAAGTCTTAATATTATTTACTAAAATTATCTAAATGTTGTCCATAGTTCTTTGGCTTTCGTTTTTTGGGATCTTTTGCGTAATCATCATCATTATCAACCACTATCAATCCACTGCATGATGAAGGTCTCTCCAAGTTTAATCCATCTTCTCTGATCTTTAGCTTCTCTTCTCCACATCATCCCTGCACTCTTTATTTCATCCATCCATATCACATGTGGTCTCTTTCTGGGTCTTTTACAATCTCTTGGAATCCAGTTTAAAATTTCCAATTGTGCATCTATTATCTTCTCTTCTAGCAATATGTCCAGCCCAACTCCACTTCAATCTTTTAATTTTTTCAATGATGTCAGTGACACCTATTTGTTCTCTTACCCATAGATTGCGTTTTCGATCTCTTCTTGTTACTCCCAACATTCATCTCTCCATACTTCTTTGAGTAGTCTGAAGTCTCTATTTTGCTCTTCTATTAAGTGTCCAAGTCTCAGGTCCATAAGTAAAAACTGGTAAAATACATTTGTTAAAAAACTTCCTTTTCAAACACATAGGCATATTTCCTTTTAGTATCAAGTTATTTCTACCAAAAACACTCCAAACAAGTTTAATTCTATGATTAATTTCCTCCATTATGTTTCCAGCTGTATTAATAATCTGACAAAGGTATTTGTAACTGTTAACTTCTAATTCATCATAATCAATCTTTATTTTCATATTTTGAGCAAATCGATTAACATTACTTTAGTCTTTTAACATTTATCTTTAGTCCTACTTTCATACTTTCATCTGATAACTCCTGCAACATTCCCTGCAACTCTGAAGCATTATTTGCAAAAACAACTACATCATCTGCAAAATCTAAATGACTTAAATAATCTCCATTTACTTTCACTCCTTTAGTTTCCCATTTTAATCCACAAAATACTTCTTTGCAGCACTGCTGTAAAAAGTTTTGGAGATATGGAGTCACCTTGTCTTACACCTTTCTCAATGTTGACTTTCCCAGTATCATTATGTACTAATTGTTGCTGTTGCATTTTTATAAATATTCTTTAAAATATGACAATATCCTGGATCTACACCTTGATGATCCAATGCTTTAACCACTGAAGAAATATTTATAAAATCAAATACCTTTTCATAACCTACAAATCCAAAACACATAATGACAACTCATATTCATTTGTCCTTTCTATAACTTCTCTCAATACCTGGATATGATCTACTGTACTAAAACATCTTTTAAATCCAGCTTGTTCTCTTGGTTGGTGGAAATCCAATGTTCTCTGTAGACAAGTTGTAATTATCTTGGTAAAAAATTTATATAAAACTAATACCCTTACATTAATAGCTATTAGATCTGATCTTGGTTTGATAAATAACTAATTTGTATTTAATGTGCTATAAAACAATTGATAGACATCAGAGTACTACATTTTTATAACTATTATAGCATTATTATATTCAGAAAATTTGATTACATTAATAAATCATAACAATGACTGACTTTTGAACAATTTTGCTAACTAAGATCTTGTATGTAAGTGAGTCTCATAACAGCATAATTATGCTTAAAATTCTATAATCAGAATTACATTTGTACTCTTAGCTGACTGGATGTAAAATTTCTTAACATGAGTTATTACATGTTGCAGTTTCTAATTTGATATCTCATTATGAAGATTTGATTGATAATAAGAAATACAATTCCAATTTTCATTTGCCTATTTTAAAATTTATTTTTAAATTAAATAATAATAAAATCTAATATTTTTTTGCCTGCTTAAATTAGTGTCATTTAATAGTGAGAGATAATTTTATGTGTCTTACAATGCCAATTTTCTTTTACATGAATTATTAGTAATAGTTATAGTAACTCAAAATATTTTTATTAAAAAAAAATTGGTTACTCATAAATTTAAACACTTAAATAGAAAAATATAGGGGATTTAAACTCAGACTTTCAAGCACCCTTCAACTATCCACACTATCTCATACCACTGATACACATGACAACACACATGTAGAAAAGATAAATAATCACCAATATACATATATTTTGTGATAAACCAGCACTCATCAGTTGTCCAGATTACCATCTCCCACACCCATATATATAATCAGTGCTCAGTTTTATATTAAGATAGCAAACCCTCATACATTAATGGACAGACTTCAATCTACTCCAACCTCCAGCTTTTCAGCCATCCATACCATTAAAATCTAACAATGGAAAGCTCAAATCTCAAGCTGATATCAATATTACTGCCATGCAACTGTAGCTCAAATTACTACCATGCCCATGTAGACTGAAGCCTATCCATTAAAGTATGAAGATTTGCTATCTTAATATAAAACTGAGCACTGACTATATATGTATGTGGGAGATGATAATCTGGACCAACTGATGAGTGCTGGTTTAGCACGAAAAATATATATATTGGTGATTATTTATCTTTTCTACACTTGTGTGGTCATGTGTATCAGTGATATGAGCTAGTGTGGCTAGTTGAAGGGTGCTTAAAAGTCTTAGTTCAAATTCCCTACATACAATTAGGTTCCAAGTATATGAAGAGTGCCTGTATTTCAAATATTTACACATTAAGCCTGCATCCTGCCAATCCTTCTTCTGTGTATTTAATTGAATAAGGTTCTATACATGAGGAGTCAGAGTGACTTGAGGTCAACATGGGCATGGCAATAATATTGGCATCAGTATAGGATTTGAGCTTTCCATCATCAAATTTCTATGGTATGGATGGCTGAAGAGTAGGAGGTTGGAGTAGATTGAAGCTTGTCCATTAAAGTATGAGGGTTTGCTATCTTAATGTAAAACTGAGCACTGATTATATATATGGGAGATGATAATCTGGGCCAACTGATGAGTGCTAGTTTATCACAAAATATATATATTGGTGATTATTTATCTTTTCTACATGCATGTGGTCATGTGTATCAGTGGTATAAGATAGTATGGATAGTTGAAGGGTGCTTGAAAGTCTGAGTTCAAATCCCCTATATTTACAATTAGGTTCCCATGTATATGAAGAATGCCTGTATTTTAAATATTTAAATAGAAAAAATAACTTTGAAGATATTTGTTAAAGAAAATAAATGTAAAGCTAAACTAAAAAAAGTTGCCAGTGGGAGGATACCCATTGGACCTAAATATTTGGGATATTAAAACTATCAAGAAAAAAACAGGAAGTGGTGGTAAACTTATTGGTACAAAAAAAAAAGAAAGTAAACTACTGTAGGCTTTATAAAAATAAGAAATGGTTTGATTAGAAAAATAAGAAAATATTTTTTTATTCTACAAATAACAGCAAATATAATAGATTGGTGTAATCTAGATCTATAAATAAGACTTATAAGTAGTGCTTTTTTTGAAAATATATATATACACAATGGATAGTTAGACTGAAATTAATTATAAATGATGATTTTTCCAATTTTACATGCGAAATAATCATGATGATGATGAAATTAAATTATGTAAAAAGATATTGAAGTAGCAATTGAATGTAATAATAATAAATAAAAACACTTTTTTAAAAAAAAAAAAATACTTGAAATGTTTCATAATTTCAAATAAAGTATATTAAAAAAATGTATTAAAAATTGATATTGAAAAAATGGAACGATAAAGAAATGACTTATATTACATATATAGATTTGTGTAATATTTGTGTGAATGTGCATATAAATAAAATTGGAAAAATTTCTTTGATTTCAAAGATTTATATATAACGGAAAAAAAGAATTATATGTATAAAATTACACTATTATAAAATTGTGCAACCTAATCATCATTTCTGACCATTATCAATACAAAATAGGATGCCAGTGTCTGCAAGTTTAACAAAGTTTATCTAATCTATAATTTTACATTTTCATAATACTGTAGAAACATCTTTGTATCATACACCCAATTCACTTGAGCTCTTACTAAAGCTTTTATCACCTCTTGAAGAACAGTTTAAAACTAATTATCCATCTGTTATCAACTCTTCTAAAAATTTGTCCAAACTAGTCTCATTTAAGTCTCTTAATACATACAATGATGACTCAGAATAAAGCTCATTTGTTCTTTCACTCATGTATTTCACTTTTTTCTTCCTTATCCAAAATCTCTGTACTGTTCTTCTGTTCACATCCACATATTAAACTAGTAAAAAATTCTTTTTTTTTTTTTTAAACATACATGTATCATATTTTCCAATTAAAATTAAGTTACTTCTAACAAAAGCATTTCATTGAACACTAAATCTATGATTAATTAATATCTATGATCCTATACATTAATCTGAGGAAATGTTTCATAAATATCTATTATTCTCTGTTGTGAAAAATCACTGAAGATTAACTGTTTCACATTTAGCCCTACTTTCTTGCTTTGATTTATAACATTTCCAGAAGCTCTGAATCATTAATTACAAAAAAGTGAAAATCACTCAACATGAACTTTTTAGCATTTAGTTCTATTTACTTGCTTATTGCTGTAAAAGGTTTTGGAAATATGGAATCATTCTATAGCACACCCTTATTAATGTTAATCCTTTTAGTGTTACCATGTAATCTAATCACTGTTATTGCATTTTGATAATGAATGGAGCAATATAACATGTTTATATAATTAATGTCACTAAGTTATAATCACAGTGAAAATGCTTTTCATAATTTACAATCCCAAATATAATGGCAATTCCTACTTATTAATTCTATATTTTTCATAATACTTGGATGTGATTTATTGTGATAAACCACTTTTAAAATTCAACCATCTTCTTTTGCATAATTGACTCTTAATTCCACTGTAAATGAAGTGTAATTACTTTGGCAAAAATCTAATATGGAGTGACATCTTTTTATCTTTCTTAAACATCAATATTTTTTCACCTTATATCCTTCTATATTATAAAATTATAAATAATTAAACAAATCCAACTATCTATATTATTTTTTCGAACACTTATTTTACATAATTCATTTAATATCTTATCTCTTTTCTTTGCACTTGTAATTTTAAATATATAAATGTTCAGACATTTATAAAAAAAAGATAGACATGTTATTTTAAAAATTGGCTTTATTCATGCTAAGCATAATTTCAGTACAATGCCATCCATAATCATAGCTATATTACATTACTATTATTGATATTATTTAAGTATACTTGCTTATATTCAAGTACATTTTAATTTGTTGTGTAGTTACATAAAATTTATTTGAATATTTCTTAGAGATAGGGATGCCGCTATCTTCTTTATTTATCGTGAATTGAGTTTTGGTTATGGTCCAAGACTCTTTAATATTTCATTTTTTATCCTCCCTCTCAGTACAAACAATTTTTGCTTTAGATAAATCAAATTTATGGTCAGGATATTGTTTGTGTTCTATGAAAATGAAGAAGTATTCATTACTTCTTTTAGTTCTATTATAGACAGTTGCGCTGGACCAATCTTGTAGATAATTAGATTTTGATTTACCATAATAAACATATAGACAATTTGTTTGAGTGCAAGAGATTTTTTAAACTATTTGATGCGACGATTTGGTGAATAAGATGGGGAAGAACAAAAGCTTATATTAAATTTCTCTGAAAAAATTCTTTTTTAATTTGCTATAAATTTTTGATACATTTGATAAGCTTATCCATTTCTTAGTATCTTCAGGTTTAAACTGCAGTGGTATTTTCATTTTATTGTAGAATCTAATGATCGTACTATAAATTTTATTAATATTGTATCCCATATTTTGTAGATCCTCAATTTACACCTCTACATTGTTTTCTTGATCAACTTTGAATTTACACAATTTTGCATTCCTATGTAGGAAGCCTTTAAGTCGAGTAAATTAGTGGGCGAAGAGTGTTTTTCATTTGGAGTGAATTGTAACTCATATTTAATGGTTTTAGTATCATTTTATAGTTTAATGAATGTGGCAAATTCAGGAATTTGATAACTTGGTTATCTTCTTTATCGATACTCCAGATTAACAAAGATGCCCATTCCAATTCATGATAAATATTTATGACTTGATTAAATTTATTTATTTTATCCCCATTCTGGAAATATTATTTGTGTCAGTTATGCATAACATCACGTCATCTACATATCTAAAGTATAGCATGTTGTAAGATAGAGAAATATACTTAGAAATATTTTTATTTTCGATCTTTGATAAATATAAGCTACATATAATGTTACTAAATGGAAAGTCCATTGGCCATCTGTATTGTATATGATATTTCACACTGGCAACTGCAACAATATCCTCACTGACCCATTTCAATGTTTCTATTATGAACTCTTTTTTATGCACGTTACAATCGACATTTTGTAGCATGTCATATCTTCTATAGATTGCAAACAAGGCTGGGAAATGTAAAACTCTTCAACATTTTCAGCTATGAACATACGAAAAGTGCCAAAGTCTAATTCTTCAATTAATTAGGCTGCAATCAAGAAGATTTCAAATAAAATTTACATAACTACATAACAAATTAAAATGAATTTGAATATAAGCAAGTATATCACCAATAATAGTAATGTAAAAAAGATATGATTATGGTATGCATTGTACTGAAAGTATACTCGCCATGAATAAAGCCAATTTTTAAATTAACAAGTCTACCTTTTCTTTATAAATGTCTGAACTGCTTAAAAATGGTTATTTTATTTTATTCAACCTTATCAATACTTAAAGAATGGTCAGCATTCTTTTTTCAGAATTAAAACATATATATAAACACATGAATAGACAAATAATTTATCATATAAACAATGCAACCAAGCATTACATTCCCTTATAAATTGATTCATTTTTATATCATATATATATATATATTGTAACTGGTTGGGCGCATGACACACAGCAACATAGTTTGTGTGTGTGCACAAGGAAAAGTAGAAATAAACACAGACAAAAAAATTTGTACATATTTTCTACATTTCACATGGAATAATAAGTAAAGGATTAAATAACTCTGGATTTAAAACAATTTTATTATAAATTAAAACATTTAAAAAGGTCTAAATAACTTAATACTGTATTCTGATTTTGAATTTAAAAATAAGCATGTTTCAGATAACTGTAAAAAATTTCCATTTATTTTTGAAGTCTTTTAATTAATGCTCTATCTAAGTAAAAACATGTAGATCGCACCTTTGGTAAAATTTCAAAGTTGCTTCAAAAAGTAGCTTGTAATTAAAATGGATTTGAAAAAATTAAAATTGATTTTAATCAAGATAAGGATTAGACAGAAAAAACTGCTTTCAATTAAGGTGTTTTATTACCTCAGATGACTCTTATAAAAAGGACTGATAAAAATATCAGTTCAGTTTGGTTTTAATATTTTTGAGCAGTTGGCCAAATTGATCAGCTGCAAAATTGGTTATATTTTGTTGCAGCTTGTTGACATTTGCAGCAATTGGTTTTAGTTGACCAGAGTAGCAGTTGTTTCTGTGAAATGATCATGAATAATATAAGGGCAAGGGCAGAAGCAGTGGTCTACTGGTTTGACTATGTTGGAGTTTATTCACATAAAGTGCAGGTCAACTTCTAATGAGTCTAGCCTACTTAATTGGGTTCTAGTAGACAGCTTGCTTGAAATATGCCAATCCTGGACAGAAGGAAACAGATCAAGGTCAATAAATTACCTGAATTATACCTCTATCAATTATGACAATCCTGGACTATACATTCCTGATGATGATACTTACCCATCAGCTTCCCAAAGAATTGTTAGATGTATTCTCCTATGTATACATGCAAGGAACCATAGACAAATGCATTGCACTGCATTTATATATATAACATGATTGTTTTAAATAATTTTTCAAATGACGTTTTAAATGGAGACATTTTAAAATTTATATTTTAAATTCCAAAAAACATTATAGTTAAGAGCGACCTGTGATGATCATAGCAATATACAGAATTATCTAAAATTTGTTTTAAAAGAAAAAACAATTTCAAAAATCTTTTAGACTAAAAAAAAAAAAAGACATTTTAAATTTAACATTGACAATATATTTTTTTTTAAAAAAAAAACTGATTATTAAAGATATAATTTGATAACTAATTTTAAATTATATCTATATTTTGTTTATACACATGTATATGTATGAAATTTATGCATGTTTTTCAAATGAAATTAATTAGAAAAATATAATATTATTATGACAAATTAAAATATGAGATATAAATGTCAATTTGCACATACATTTCTATGTACACAAACATATATGTTAATTACATGGTATAAAAATTAAAAATTCTATGATTTTGACAAATTTAAATATGTTCTGTTAATAAATTAATAAAATGCATGCATATATATATATATACGTGTTTAAGTAAACCTAGCTATAGAATATTTTATATCATTTAAAAATGACAACTAAAAAGATTTATTTGTAACAAGTCAAATATGTTCAGAAATTGCATGCATACATATATATGTATTCCTATATATAGCAATGCTTATCAAATAGAACATATAGGTAAAATTTAATCATTTTTTTTATTTTATTAAATGTTAATTAAAATGTATTCATTTCTAAATTATATAATACATGCCTGTGCAGTTATGTATATATGCGGTTATATAAACTCATTAGGAAATCTATAAATCACAATATAATAAATTGAATTTGGTTTTTATGTTAATCAACACATTAAAATGTATTCATTGTATACTATAAACACATGTCTGTGTGCATATCTATATATCTGTTGTATGTAACCCATTAACAAGTATTATCAATCAATGTAATAACTTGAATTTTGTAATTTTGTAAATCACAAATCTGATAATTTTATTTATGTATGTTAATGAAAATCAGAAAGCTTAATTTATATGTATAGCCATATTCTAAAGCAGTGTTCTTCAACCCTTGGTCCGTAGCCTGGTGCTGGGCCACGGTACTTTTCTACAGGTCCGCGTGCTAGACGGGCAGTAAAAAGTTTGTAATAATAAATAATAAGAGTTTAAACTTTTAATTAATATAGCCAATTTTTATTTATTTTTTCATCTCATTTTTACCCAATTAAAAAAAAAAGAAAACAGAACGAAAACAAAATCTAATCAATTGTTCATAAATTAATTTGTTTTTCTAGTTATCACAGATGTTTATGGGGGGAGGGGGATAGAATTAAATTTTTTATTACTTTTCTAAAAAAATTAAAGAAAAAGTTTTTTATTATATAAACTCCATATATATATATATAAACTTTATCATATATTTAACATTGTTGTTTTAATCAGTTATAACAATTATGCTTATCTTTAAGAAAATTTATCTATAGACTTCTGCCAGTCTGCGAAATCTTATCGTTATTTTTGCTGGTCCACGGAACCTTATTTTTACCGGTCCACAGGTGTGAAAAGGTTGAAGACCACTGTTCTAAAGATCTTAATATCATTTCTTTTTATTGTTGTTAATAAATTTGTATTCAATTGTTAAAAATTGTATTGCATCATCTCTTATTATCTTAAAAGTACTTTAGCTTGTATTCTTCTGAGCTAGATTCATGCATAATGGTCTGATATATAAATGGGGAATATTTAGTGCTTAAGGGGAGCCAGTATGCTTGATATATTCTGATTGGCACATGGGATTACATTCTTTAAAGCTTCTACACTACATTTATTTGATTTAGTCTATTAGAAACTAAGTTTATAGTTGACCAGTACACTAATGGTACTAAGTGATCAGATCATTAATGGTGATCAGCCTGTCTTATTATCTCAGCATTGTTTTGATTGTTATATATTCAGATGGATTAACACTTAAGATGGTGCATCCAAATTATGTTTAAATAATTGCCCCAAATTGGCAAGACTCAATAGTTAGCCTGGTCTACAGAAAACCCATTTCAAATCTAGTCACCAGTTGACTGTTTATATTTTGTATTGTTCAAATCCAGCCACAAGATGGATTTGATTTATTTGATTCATAGATCACTCAAGATGATGAATGGTTTCTTTTGAGTATTACTTATACTTACTTTTGTGTTTATAATGATAATGCTGTTTGATGCATGACTAATTATATTATTAGTTGAACTAAGAAGTTAACTGGCTGATCTCTCAGAGAGTTCTCCAATCTCATGCTCTCCTTTAATATATAAAATTGTTTATATTTTTGTGATATTAAACATATCTTAAATATTATACTTTTGTAAATGTCATTATTTAAAATATTTTGTATTTATGATGATTTACTGTCTCTCCAGATACGACTACCCTGAATACTTCCAACCCGTTATAATATATACCAAATTTATGTATACATCAAATATACTACATATATATAGTATGCACATTCATATACAATATATATATATATATATATATATATATACAAATATCACATTCAATATATTTAAATATAACATATATTATTAAAATTTATACTACATTTATGTCATAAAATATAAAAAGTCAAAAGTAATAAATCCTTAATATTTAATAAATTCTTTTATATTAATATTATCAAAATTATAAAAACTATAAAAAATAAAGATAATCTATAAAACTAAATATCTGTTATTATTTATTATTAATCTAAATATTAATGTAAAAACTTTAAATTTAAAAATTATTATTAAACTTATTAACTTATTCTTATTAATTTTTCTTATTATAGAATGTATTTACAAATATTACTTGAAATCTTATCTAAATAATATTAATATCCACTTTCTTATTATTATTCAGTTTTTCAACTGCCACCAATTGGAATTTTAAATTCCCATTTTTTTAATCATTATACAGTAGCACTTTGTCTAATTTATTTTATATCTCTTATAAATTTAATATTTGAAATTATCTCAATCCTATTTATATCAAGACAGTTTTAAGTTAAAATATTTAGTGTAGGTTCTATATTATTTATAAAAATAGCAGTGATTTTTCTCTTGTTATTTGTGTAGTGAATTATTTTAATACTTCCTTCACAAATACATGTCCTTTTTCCATTATATATAAACAAATTGCTGACTTTTTATTATACTTATATTGTGTTAACCTAATATGAGTTTTATGTAGTATAAATGTTAGTTATATATTAATGCATATATACGTTATATTTATATATATATATATTTAGTATATATATTGAATGTGGTATTTGCACATGGAAATGAATTGTGCTTTATATATGTTTACTACATACGATATATATATATAATGATATATATGTAATAGGATATAAAAATCAGTCAATTTACAAAGGGATATAATATTTGGTTGCATTGTTTATATGATAAAATATTTGTGTATTCATGTATTTATATATTTTTTAGCTCTGAAAAAGACTGCTGGTCAAATTGAAAAATTCAGATTGATGAGGTTTAACAAAATAAACATTGTAACAGTAACAGAAAAAATGGATTTGTTTAATTAAACATCAATATTTTTATTATATCCTTCTAATCATTCAAGAGATTTAGTTCTGATAACAAAATCAGATGCATTTTCATAATTTACGATTCAAAATATAATGGCAATTCATAATCATTAATTCTATAATTTTCCATAATATATAGTGTAACCAGTTAGCTACATAACTGCATTAAAAATAATTAGATAGTTGGAAGCAAGTTCGTTTCTCAGGTTTAAGTATAGAATTATTTAATTAATGGGGAAAGTATTATTTAATTTTCCCATGCATATTTTTTGTAATAATAAAGTTAATTAACTAAATATTTTAAATCCCAATATGATACAAGAGTTCTCAAACATTAAATATGTTAAATAATAATATGATTTTAATATATATTTTAATAAGAATTATAAATGATTGCAGAAGGGAGAGAAAATGGTAAAAGAATGTAAACAAGTTTTTTTTTCTCTCTCTTCAGCAATTATAATTAATTAGTAGTTTTAATTTAAACTATAAAAATGTACTACGAGGAAGTTTTTTTTTTTTTTTGCAAATTATTTGATAGATATTAATTTTAACCTTAAAATTAGAGATAAAGTTTTATTTTTAACAATATTTTTAAAAGGAAAAAAAAATAACATTTTAAAGCTTTTGGTAAAGTTTATTTTTAATTAGTTGTTTTTTTCTTTTCTCTTTATCTCTTTTTCAATGCAAAAAATCAAATCAGTGCAATTAACTGATTATTGTTTTCCTTACACAAAATAAAATTTATAGAAAGAAATGCAAGAATTTTAGGATCTTAATTTAAATTACTGATTTGTTTTTCAATGTCTAAGTTTAAAAAGGGAAATAGCAGAACAATTGTATTTATAAAAAATTTTATCTAAGTGGTTGTTATAAAAACTATCATGCTGGAGATAGATTGTGATTGCTTGCAGATAAACTATCATGCTGGAGATAGATTGTGATTGCTTGCAGATAAGACTGTTCTAGAAAAAAATTATGTAGGTGTGAATAAGTGAGGAGACCCAAGCAGTTTGGTAAGAAAAGATTCCTAACTTAGTTGTTGAAAAGGGAGCAGTCAAATCTTAATCCAGCTGATAAAGAAGAAAGAAGTAGAGATCTTTTCCAAACAAAAAATTTAATCATGATTTTAGAATACTATGAGTTTAGTCATAAAAATGGTTCCTACAATGAAAACCATGTGCTAAATTCAACTAAAAACTAAACATCATTTTCCTCCATGCAACCTGCCTTCACTGGAATAAAAATGTAGAGAAGTTACCATCTAAGGTATTCTACAACTTTGTCTTCAACCAAGAGCATGAGTCTCTGATCTGTGATAGTCTGACCTGGAAAATTTATTAAAAGAAAATGGATAAAATTTTGTTATTGTTAACCTGGAAATGAAATACTGCACACAAAAGAACAAATTAATCATATTCATGTGTAGAAGCCTTCAAAAAAAGGCAACTAGAAATTAAGTACTCTAAAGCTAAAATGTTTTTTCAACTCTTAGTTATTTTAGAGAAATAACTTGAAGATAATTTATGAATATAAAATCAACTGAACGGTTATAATTTTTATGAAAATATATTTTTTGATGAAATGAATGTTTAAAATTTCATACTATCATGTCATTATTTTTGTTTATTGTTAATCAATTATTGATTGTTTTAAAAAAATATTTTTAGTCTTAATTTCTTTATTCTATCCTTCCTGTTTCATAAATTGCAATGTGTGACTTTTTTATTTCATAACAATGTAATGAACTAGGATTTTTTTAAATGATCCCAATAAAACTTTACATATAATAGGGTAAACCTAAGAATTATTTGAAGTGAAACTGCTTTATTTATTTATTGTTCACAGTAATAGTTTACAATTCTTGCTTCCTGGGCTAGATTTGTGCAAAAGTTACATGCAGTAGGGGTTTATGTTTAATGTTATGAACATCTAGATGATGATTCTGGTTGTTGCAAAAGTATTATGGTGCAAAAGGGTTATCTTTAAAATCCATGAACTATATTTTCATTTTATGTATTATTTCTTTAGACATTTAGTTCATAGTTGGCCAATACTGAAGCGGAATCTGAGATTCAGATTGCGCTTCACAGCCCACCTCAAATCTTCCGCTACCAAGCTAAATTCAAACCCTATTCTTGCGTATATATTCCGTTCACTAACATTTTTTTGTTCTTTTTTTTTTTATTATTATTAACTAACATACTTATTAACGAAGATATATGCATAAATATCTGAATTTAAATACACACACTAAAAAATAAAAGTAATAAATATAGTATTTAAAGAGGAAATATGTGTGCGCAAAAGGTAATGGGGGATTAATTATAATGGACTTCAAAATATATTACATGTTCTGTATTTTTTTATTTTATAAAAGTTATAGTGATTATTTATTGATTGCAGCTCATATAGAGATATTGTAGAGACAAACATAATGAGCAAATAATTACTATAAAAAGTTCGTTATATGTCATTCTATAAAATTTTGTTTTTAAATTATTTTGCTATTAAACTCTACTTTTCTTTTAAATCCAATATGGAAGATGCGATTGTAATTAGTCAAAATTTAATTAAAGATGAGAAACCTAATCTTGTATAATATTCTAAAATAACTTTAATTAAAAGTTTCTCTAAAATCAAAATTAAAAACTAAACTTAATTGATTTACTTTTGTCACAAACATTTTTTTATCAAATTAATTTCAGTTTGAATACTTATCTAACAATGGCATCTTCCATCACAATGGGTAAATGCTTGTATAGAAATTCTTTTGGAAATTAGATTAAAGAAAATGATTAGCAATGACCAATCAAGAAAGGATTCCACAAATACCAAGGCAGGGGATAATTATGATTTAATTTAAGAGAGGAACTAAGACAGTCAAGGAGAGCAGTTGCCAAAAAATTTTGCGTTCGTTAATTTCAATGTGTTGTGAATAAATCCACTTCACCTTTCTCGCCATTCGAGATGGCCTTCCCTGAAGTCTGTGCCCATGGATCCCGATACTCATAGACTATAACTATATGCCTGTTTGTTAAATACTGAACTTACTACCTGCCTCAATAATTACGCTCCTCAAACTAGATCTAGTTCTCCGAGGGAAATCTGAAAAACATCAAAAGAATAGCCAAGGTTGTAAAGAGGTAATCATTTCAAATGCTGCTAGACTCTTAAAGTTATCGTGAGTAATTTTAACTCTCTCACCTATCTGTTTCATTAAACATTTTGTAAAGCCTTTTTTATTTGTAAAATTTAATATTAAGTATGAATTAATCTGTAAAATTCTTACCTTTTAGTTAATTGTACCTTGTTCTCTCTATATAACTTAGCTGTAATCTCTCCTACATTAAACCTCTCCTGAATAATTATTATTTCTTGATTTCATATCTATGGGGCAATACTTTATTTTCATTATGATATTTTATATTTTCATATACTAAATTATATATCGATAATTTCCCCCAGAATCACAAATGCTTACGCTATCTCTTTTAATAAAAAAAAA
Source organism: Epiperipatus broadwayi (assembly GCA_028023455.1). NCBI lineage: Eukaryota > Metazoa > Onychophora > Udeonychophora > Euonychophora > Peripatidae > Epiperipatus > Epiperipatus broadwayi. Next base: position 415,685 of record JAQFVV010006435.1, read on the forward strand.
AACTTCGTAATTTTTCAGAGGATGATTAATCTAGTATTTTTTAAAACAAATTTGTTATTCTTATTATAGTGGGTGCCTGCAAGTCTGGGGAAATAAAATCAGAATCTGATAATTACTGTATAATGTTATGTTCGAAAAAAAACTAAGCAAAAATCTGTTTTCTTAGAAATGTTTTTTTTATTAATTAAATAATAGTGCTAACTTCTAAAAACTTTAAATATATTTATATGCATTAAATTTTACTTTCTTGAAATCACTAACCACCACCGACTTTATATATATTTAATAATATGAAAAATATTTATTTATTAAAGCATTCAAAACCAAAGATTTATATTAGTTATATGTTGTGGGAAGTTTATGTGTAATTTAAAGTAATATAAAGGGAGGGAGGATATTCTAGTTCTCTAAGCTATTATATTAGCATTAAATGTAATTCTTCCATATCCACGTAGTAACTCAAATCATACCGGTACGCTGGGTTTTTATCAATAAAGATAGGCGATAATTCTTTATTTCTTAGTTTTAAGTATATATATTTATATTAATTCAAGGGTTACGTGTATACCGGCCTTTCGTTTTATATATATTTATGCTTCGTTCATTTTTACTTCCAATACCAAGGACAAGGTTTGGAAAACCCCTTTGGACTTCTTCAGCACTAGATATTATTGCATAGGGTTCACTCTGGCAAAAGTCCAGCCTATGGCAATTCAATAAAGCGCATTCTTCATTGTTTATGACCCGACCCTGCCAACGTTTGCAGAGAGTTGCCCTCTTTAACTGTGAATTGAAGCACCTTCTTGGATCTCAGAATAGATCTCTCCATTGCCATCATACACGTACCGCTCTCCCATATTTCATTCTCGTTAAAGCCTATTAATGCTCCTAAACCGTACTGTTATAATTATGCTAAATGGGTTGCCATTTTTTATATTTCATTCACACTTTCAGATACGATATTGCTGCCATAATTATTATTTCCTAAATTAGCTTCCCACATACATTCTTATTTCGCAAATGCGAATGCTATTTTATTAGTTAAACATAATTACTGTTTGCCATCAAACTCAATAAACTTATGTATTGGTTCAAGTGCTGTTGTTTTATTAATGGTGGATTCAAAGAATCTTAAGTAACTGTAGTCTAGCGCTATTATTAAAAAAATCTTAGGTATCCCACACAATCTGCAAATTATTGACATATAAATAGCCGCATTAGAACAAAGCCATAAATTATGTGTAATTGCTGATTAAATACGTTCGTTTTATAGAATTGTAAGAGAGGTTAATGTCGTCTAAGGGAGATAAATACCCATTTTTTTTACATTTTAACCCAAATGTTTGCAATCAATTATATATATATATCTCAAGTTAACTTAATAAATCTTATACATATTATTAAATATCTAAGTCATTGTTTCATTTATTGAATAGAAATAATTTTGATGTTATATAAAAGGTTTCATTTACTAGATGATCGAAAATCGCTAACAATAATATTCTATACATGAATAAAGTTTAAATAAGAGTCTTTTTGTGTCACGACTTTGTGATGCTGGCGGGTAGAAATAAATTAGATCAGTACCATTGGAATTGTTGCTCATAAGTTGATAGATCTGGAAAATAGGCAAATAGGGCAGAGTTCATGAGTGTTCCTGACTTATGTATCTTGCACATGATTGGACTTGAGGTACTTTTGCCTAGATGCTAGATCTTGTTATATGAACAGACAAAACCGACCGGTACAATACATTAATAGTATTAAGTGACAAGAGCACTGGTAATGGACAGGGTGTTTTTAGTATCTCAGCACTATTTGTCTTATTGTATTTTGATGGATTAGTACCTAAGTATGTGCATCCAGATAGTTATTGTTTATATTCCTGCACTAGGTTTAGCAGTGGCTAAATAATTAGCCTTGTCTCTAGTGAACCATTTTCAAATAGACACAAGGTTGACTAGTGATTTGTTTTTATTGTTGATCCCTCATGATTATAAATGATTATTACCTTTATGTAATGCTGGTGAACTTATAGTTAGTTCTGTGCTAATCTCTCGTGCGTATTCCTTTTATATTTTGTTTATTTGAGGATGATTACAATTTCGTATCTCATACTTCAGCCCTAATATACTGTTACAAATGGCTACCCAATTGTGGATCACTGTAACCTCAAATTCACCTTTATTAATTCCTGTTTCTCAGTACTGTTACAATGAATATGATCTATTATGAAGAGACCACTTCTAAAACAACTAACTTTTTTTTGCTTGTTTTGAGTTGAGTTTGAAGTTCACTGTAGATGAACTGTAATTATATAAAAATCCAATTTCTAATATCTTCTTTTTCATCTTTTATATAGATCAATAATATTACTATATTCTTCCAATTATAGAGGACATCTTTATTATTTAAACATTCATATATAGTTTTTCCAACAATTTTTCTATTAACTTCATTTCTTTTAAGACATCAGTAATAATTTCATTACTTTCTTGAGCTCTTCCCCTCCTCAAAGATTTAAGTGCAAATCTCACTTCTTCATGAAAGATGTTGGCAATTCTTCAAATGTAGCAATTGTAGTACTTAATCTGTTTTTTATTCTCCATTACTATATGTATATATATATATATTGTAGAATTCTTTCATACACGCTTAATGATAAACTTTCTATTTAGTATTGACTTCATCTTTTCCTGCTTATTAATGAAACAATTATTCTTCTAATAACAAAATGTAGTTTTATACTTTTGATATTGTTATTCTTGTCTATAGTTTACCTTGTTAATTTATGGTTAAATTTTTTTATATTATCATTAACTCTTTTTCATGCTATTTAAATCTTAGTAAATCATTTTAAAACATTTTCAAATTTATTTTTTGATATACTGCCTTGTTTTAGTTGAAAATTTATTGGTAAATTAGTTTTTTTTTTTTTATTACCAGCTAACTGCACAGCTTTAATAGTCTATGAATTCTTTTATTGATTTGAAGCTAATCTGAATTATCTTTGAACTCATAATATTTTTAAATAATTTGCAGTTTCAGAATGGAAATATCAACTGATAAGTTTGCCTTTTTTAATAGTTGTAATCTATAATTCCGCATTAACATGTATCCTATAATTCAGTGAATGATGATCACTAGAATCAATTAACAGCATAGTAATCCTGAAGTACATATTTTTTGTTAGTCTAAATATAATTCAGATCTGCTAGACCTTTATTTGGATGCTCCAATATCCATTTGTTTAAATATTTTCTCATTACATAGTTTTCTTTGATTGCAAATAACACTAATCTTTATCTTCTATCATTTTTGTTTAAATATCCAAATTTTCACCAAAAACACAGTCACCTTTCAATTATTTTTCCAATTCTAGCATTGAAGATTTCCAATATAATTTTAAAATGATGTTTTAATAAAATAAAAAAGCAGAAACAAAAATTTTGATAAAGAACATATAACTAATATATAGAGAGTAAAAAATAAAATTGTGAAAAAAGAACCTATCTTAAAAATTGAATTTAAAGATATTGATTATGTTAAAGAATGGCTAAATAAAATAAGATTACTTTAAAAAATAAAAACATTTTAATGACTTGATTACACAGGATAAGAGATAAAATATATATTAATGAAGCTTTAACAAAAATAAATAAAAAATTATTATTGAAAACTAAAAACGTAGCAAAACAAAAACATATATAAATATATATGGATTAAAAATGGCCAAATTTTCTACAAAAAAAAAAAAAATGAAGACAAAAATATATATAAAGACAATGAAAATGGGATGTTTTCCTGAAGGTTTGAGATGATAGTATTTTAGTTGTATTTTTATATTGGACTATTTCCATCATCCAATATGAGCATTAAATGTCATTTAGAAAAATGTATTTAAATATTCCAAAAACATTCAACTATTAGTAATTGTACATCAAACAGGTTAGTATATGCACAATGTTTCGAGAGGTATTATTCTTCTCTCTTCTTCAGGTGCTGCTGGCCTGAACAGTGACAGTATTAACATGGGATTCAAACCTGAACCCTTAGATTCTTGAGTATTAAATTTTAACATCAAACAGGTTAGTATATGCACAATGTTTCGAGAGGTATTATTCTTCTCTCTTCTTCAGGTGCTGCTGGCCTGACCAGTGACAGTATTAACATGTGATTCAAACCTGGACCCTTAGATTCTTGAGTATTAAATTTTAAGGTAATGCTCTAACCAACTGAGTCATCCTGGCAAAGGCAACAGTCAGGAGATATTGCATATACTTATCTATGAGGTTCCTCCTGATTTCTCTACTTATTCCTAAAAGCAAAGTTGATTAGTGGTTTTCGTACATTATGTATAATCATACTAGGTTGGCTTTTGAGATTGTTTCCCATTGTAATGTGAGCAGCTTCTTTAACTTTTCTTCTTTGTACCTTTTCTTCTCTTCCAATATTTTTTGTATTTCTCAGGTGAACATGTTTATTGGCACATACATGGTCTGCTATCTTAGTTACCTGAAATTTCTCTTCTAATCATCAGATTGTTTTTGCAAGTGCTTTTCAATGGGATGACTGGTCTCACCAATATATGTTCATCCACGTTCACATGGTATTTCATAGATGCAATTTTTTTTTTTCAGCATTTCAAGTTTAGGCTTTGTACATATTGGAATTCCTCATAGTGTGGTATGGCTGACGAAAACTGTTCTGATGGTATACTAATTACAGATCTTCCTTAATTTATCTTATTATTTTTGGAATGTATGGGTACACTACAGTAACAATATTTTTTTTCTTTTGATAGTTCTTTTTGTTGTCTATTAAAAGTTTTCTTAATAACAGCTGATGAATAACCATTTTTCAAACGAGTTTGTTATATATAGATTTTTTTCTTTTTTTTCAAATCGCTGGTTTCTGAAACAACTTCTTTTGCTCTGTTCCATAGTGATAGTACAACTCCATGTTTTGTGTTTCTGGTATGATTGGATGTATAGGCTAGGTATGTACATGTATGTGTGGGTTTTAGGTAAACTGTAGTTTTGATTTTATCATGAGAGAACATTGTCATGAAAACATACATAAGATGCCAATTTTTGCTCTTGTTCTGATTCTATTGAGAATTTAATCGGAATATGTTGATGTGTTTCCAGAAAGATTGGAGCAGTGCTTCACTATGTGGGGATACAACAAATGTATCATTTACATAGTGAAGCCAAACTTTAGATGAATATGGAAGTTTGTGGTTTCAAGTTGCTCCACATAAATATTACTGATCAGGGGTGACAATGGTAAGCCCATAGCCATTCCTTGATTTTGTTGGAAGAATTCTGTGTTATATTGAAAGTAGGTTGCTTTTATGCCAAATGTTAATTGTTCCATTATACTATCAATAGGAAGAGCTGTTCTGGTTACTAAACTATTATCACCATTTAATCTTTTCCTTATAATAGACAATGCTTTTTCACATAGTACATTCGTGAATAAACTTACCACATCAAAGCTTGCCAGTAAAGTCAGTTCTTTCAATTTTCATATTTTTGATTAATTCTACAAAGTCTCTAAAATCCCTGACAAAGGACTGGATCTTGTATGCCAAGGAACTTAAAAACTTTGAGAAGAAATCTTGACACAGCAATAAAAGCGAATTTATACAATAATTCAAGCTGTCACTTTACTATGACTAGTCCAGTATCATTACTCCCCTTTTTTAGATTTTGCTCCTTGTAAAAAAAAACAAATCTGTACTTTTTATAAATCTTATAAAATTTATACAAATATCATTTAAACTTATTCACCAAACAATCAAATCAAAAAATGTTACTATGATAATTACAAACCAGATCCCCAAAAAACCATTCAAATGAACTTGTACATAATGCCCACCTTTTCTTATATCAACGCCAATCTATTTATTAGTTAAAAAGCAACTACTAACAACTAGCTTGGCATTCATATAAGAAAAGGTGAGCATTATGTGCCAAACTCATTCAAATGAATCTTTGGGGATTTAGCTTATGAACTAACATCATAATATTTTTGGATTTAGTTATTCTAAAACAGGTTTATATTAACACACTGTTACATACTTGATAAGCTATAAAACTATTTATGAACTTGTTAAAATTAATAGAATAAATATCTTATTAATACATCATTCCCTCAACAGTTATTTAAAATTCTGTTATTCCTTTTATTATATAATTCAGTTTCAAAAAATTGTACTCTTCAAGTTATAATTATTTGTTTAATATAGAAAAAATATAATTTTTTCCTGGAAATTATTCGATTATATAGATTTTTGCAGATATTTATTATACAAAATCTATTAATAAACCTTTCATACCTATTATTATTTAATTTGTCTCAAATATATATATATTTAATTTTTAAGTTCAATAAAATGTTTATTACTTCAAATCTTTTACTTAAAAGCTCTATATAATTGTAATATGAACATACAAAATATCCTCATGTTTTCATTTGTTAATTTTACTATTTTATTGTATTTTCTGTATTTAATTAAAAATGATGTATCATTATTTCTTTGTATAACAGTCAAACCATAATATTTGCTGCATCAATATGCACTACTTTAATTATATTGCTTTAAAAAAAAAAATCAATAAATAAAAAAATATATAAGTAAACAAAAAATAAAAACACACTAAAATTCGTAAATTTAATAATTTTTCAAATTCAGATTGTGTATGTTATCATAAATATTAATAATGTTTCATCAGTTTATCTTGAAAATATCAAAACAACTGCTATTTTGTTTCAATTGAATAAATAAAAAGATATTGAAGGAATGTCATCCAGATAATATTTAAAAAAATAAAGATTTAGTATAGTAAGTTTATTTTTTTAAAAAATGTGAATAAGTGAACTCGCCGTAAATATGTTTGAAAATGTGCCTTCTCAATATATTATTAACTATAAGAACGTGAAAACTATACACAATACTTATGCACACATTGTGTCATTTGATACACATTGCGTCATTCGATTCAGCATCCATTTTCCTTTCAGACAATGTCATTTTCATTTCTCTATGCTAAAAAAATAATGATTTTATGATTATTTTTCCAAATAGTACCTTTTGTTTTCATTTTTGTTATTCTTATGATTTAATGTTTACAAAGAAATGTACAGCAGAGAATAATGGATTATTCAACTGATTCGAACATTGACTCTGATTTCTCCTCTTGGGACTGCCAGATTAAACTTTTCCCATAATTTTTGGCTAGTGAGACAGAAAATAAAAATAGTACTTATTATTATTAATATTTCATTAAATCTAAACTTTTGTTTTCTGTTTAGCTTCACATGTAATGATGTAATGTAACCAAGTCATTTCCTTCCTAATGACTATTTTAGTCTTGTTCTTCTCTACCACTTTCTCTGCATTGATTATATAAATGCCTGCAAGGAAGGAATTACTAAGGAATTTCTAGGAAAAGTGAAAAATATCAATGTCTTTACTTTTTATGCTTTTGAATGATGGATTGTCTTTAGATAAGTCATGTATACCATTTTATTGGAAATTTTCTAGCCTGTGTTAAAATTTAATGTTTATGAAGAAATATAAAAATAATAATTGTTAAAAATATTTAAAAAAAATTTTTTTTTACTATTTTGAATATGTCTATTGTTTTCAGCTTTATTACATTCATTGATATATTACTTTTCTGATAACATATACAATTTGACTTTTACATAACACAAAGTGAAATTATCATTAAAAAAAATCCAAAGTTTCCAAAAATACAATATGGCTGTCGAGACGTGTAAAAGTTAATTAATATATGCATACTATAGACAAAAAATATCTTTATTAAAAATAACATATATGTATTGAAAAGTACTATACTTATTCAGTTCAGTAAATAATATGTATTCTATATTATTTAAAGCTTATCAACAAAATATATGAGATTACATATAATGTACACAGGAAAATGTAACAAAATATAGTAGATATCATAGCTCCATTGTATATATAGCTATAGTGAGACACATATTAATAACTTTCAAAAAATGATTCTGTACAAATGGTGTTAAATATCTAATTTGGATTAATATAACATGTGTGTGCATATATAAAAGTGTGTGTATTGTAACAGTCAGAATCGTCTATCTCGCTAACTCACTGCAGAATTCAAACCCCAAACACGAAACTGAACATTCTAGGAGGGGTTGCCTTCTAGATATACTAAGTTCGAATCTAAAGTCCAAATTTCACAGCGCCATCTACGTGACAACGCATCTGATGCCACTACTAGTATAACCCTTGACCGGTGCCTGGTGGTCAGGGAGAAACAAAAGACTCTAAACTAAAAGAAGTTTGGGTGGCTAATTAACGTCTATGGATTTACAAAAGAAATGCAGGAAATATATATATATAGACCGAGACAGTGATAGGAATCAAATAAAATAAGAGATCAAATTTAGTTTTAAACAATTTCACAAAATTTATTTATATATATATAACGCCACTGTCTGTTTATATGAGACAGGGACGCGTATTAAATAATTGTGGACATTATATTCCAATAAATGACAAAAAGGTTTTAAAGCAAAGTGATATATTCTATTCCTCGGGCTAATAGTATTACGATAATGTGCTTGATGAGATAGGAACATGTGCGAGGTGCTTTGAGCAATTATACAAGTTTAAGAAAATATTTAAAAATTAAGTGTTCTAAAATATTTATTGATTTCGAGAATAGCACGGACAAAAGCTTACTAAGCAACAAAGTGGGAATGTGATCAAAGCATTTATTCAATAATAATAATAATAAAGTTACATTGGGAGATCAGTATTGCTGATAATGAATTTATTAAAGTTGGAGGGTGTGACACGTTTAAGTCACGGATGCTTTGTGAAATAAATATAAAAATAAAACCATATTGAATATCCGGAATGATTATGGAGGGCATCGCGCCGCTAACCCGTAGGAAAGTATTTTATGAACAGCCGAAACATAGCGACTGTGTGACGATTGCATTTAATTCCCAGGTGGGTCATTTGTGGACACCCTCTGCCTGGAAACCGGCCGTGTAAATAATCCTTGGAAAAGTAAAACAAAGCGGTCTCAACAACCAATTCATATACCAGCAATACGAGACTAGTGTATATAAAACATACTAAATGGGTTTTACATGGATTAAGAGAAATGCCCAATCAAATTCCCAGAAATTCATTTAAAAGAGTCTGCACATTCTCGACGTCAATGATGAACTTTGTAATTAAAGTAGAACATGGTAATTAAAATAGGAAAATGCATGTTTGCGGTTTGAAAAGTAAGTATAAATTTATATACGCAATCATGCATTAAGGGACACATTTAATCATTGACCTCGCACATACTCTCATATTAGATTAAAATCAATAACATGTAGATTTTAAACTATGTGATTATATTATATATTAAAGAAAAGAATCGCCTTCGAACGAGTGATTTGCAAGATAATAAAATTGGAAATTATTTAGAAATTTATAATATGCCTTCATAGCGGCGTCTTATTTTCAACAAAAGGAATAATTCACTCAGTCAAAGACGATTCTGACACATTATCATAATAAAATAACAGAAAGCTTAAGCAATAGAAAATATTAACCCAAGGATAGAGAGCAAAATGTTGATTATATTTAAAAGAAATACATAATTAAGTTATGTGAAATATAAGAAAACAATTTAAAATAGCTATAGTACGTTAGTTATCACAAGAGCTCTTGAGTTAATTTAGGGTTACCTCTGGAGAAGTATTTTTAGGTAGATTGATGGTCGGCAGGTTTTTATATAATTTAACAGCAAAATCTGGAAATGTTCATATTTTTGGCAGCAGCAGCAGTTCCGGGGTTCCTTGTGTGATAACTTCCGATGGTCTACGGCAGCATATGACTATTCCAGAGAGAAATAGCCTCCTTGTGCTCTACTCCGTCATGTCAAGATTTACAAATTACTACAATAATTTTGGTTAGAAACATTAGACCTCAGAATGATTTCTCTTAGAAACATTAGAATGGAGAACAAAAGAAAAACCTCCTTTTTATAGTAGAATTTAACAATAGAACTGCCCTGGAGCATTACAAAAATATATCGGACTTATCAGCTGTAATTAAATCTATCTGAATGTCCAAAGGAATTCAACATTTTTAATTAATTTCTTTTGTTAATTTCCCTGTCGACATTCGAATTACAAACTAGATTTAATTAAAAATTCCTTTTATTAATTAAAGAAAACCTTAAGTGGACATCTGCTGTTTTTAGATAAACTTATATAACATTAACTAATTAAACTATTGTCCCTCATTTTATATTTGGAATGACTTTTATTAAATTAAACGAAAATTATTTTACTTTTAAATTGCAATATTTGAATCTATTTACTAAACGAATATTTACTAAATGAATTTTATTTTAAATCAAAAATATATTACGACGGTAATATATATTTGTAATTGATAAAAAATCAAGTCATATGACCTAATTTTAATAAAGCTCCTATTTACAAATGTTATATATAGAGTAAGTTAAAAACAAACTCTTATGAAGCTTCAAAAATACCCTCAATCTCAGACCGTGGTTTCTGCCTCTAGCGTCATCAGTGAGGTGCTAGGGAATAAAAATACTAGAACTAGTCCAGCATTTTATCAATGCCTAACTATTGAGAAGAAAATCTGAAACTTTCAGACATTTAAATGTCCAAAAATCCAGCTATCTAACTCAAATAGCCGTATGGGACTGAACTAAGTTCAGATACACCATATATTAATAGCTCTAGCAATATAAAATCGCCAAAGCATTAATAGCAAAAAACTAAAATTAAATTGATAAAAAATCAAGTCATATGACCTAATTTTAATAAAGCTCCTATTTACAAATGTTATATATAGAGTAAGTTAAAAACAAACTCTTATGAAGCTTCAAAAATACCCTCAACCTCAGACCACGGTTTCTGCATCTAGCGTCATCAGTGAGGTGCTAGGGAATAAAAATACTAGAACTAGTCCAGCATTTTATCAATGCCTAACTATTAGAAGAAAATCTTGAAACTTTTAGACATTGCTAAATGTCCATAAATATCTAGTGTATCTGAACTCAGATCAGTCCGCATAGGGACTGATCTAAGTTCAGATACGCTATATATTAATGGACATTTAGCAATGTCTAAAAGTCGCCAAAGCATCTCAATAGTTAGGCATTGATAAAATGCTGGACTAGTTCTAGTATTTTTATTCCCTAGCACCTCACTGATGACGCTAGAGGCAGAAACCGCGGTCTGAGGTTGAGGGTATTTTTGAAGCTTCATAAGAGTTTGTTTTTAACTTACTCTATATATAACATTTGTAAATAGGAGCTTTATTAAAATTAGGTCATATGACTTGATTTTTTATCAATTTAATTTTAGTTTTTTGCTATTAATGCTTTGGCGATTTTATATTGCTAGAGCTATTAATATATGGTGTATCTGAACTTAGTTCAGTCCCATACGGCTATTTGAGTTAGATAGCTGGATTTTTGGACATTTAAATGTCTGAAAGTTTCAGATTTTCTTCTCAATAGTTAGGCATTGATAAAATGCTGGACTAGTTCTAGTATTTTTATTCCCTAGCACCTCACTGATGACGCTAGAGGCAGAAACCACGGTCTGAGGTTGAGGGTATTTTTGAAGCTTCATAAGAGTTTGTTTTTAACTTACTCTATATATAAAATATATATTTGTAAATAGATTCAAACAAAATAACTTTAACAATTTATAATTTTGATATGTTTTAAATACATATCATAGTGTGTGCGCAATTACGACTTATATAACCTACTTTTTAATAAATCAAAATTATGTGAACATATACATAATCTATAATCTTTTATTTATTTGGGAATGAGTTATATATATAATACAAGCATTGTACTCGTGGTTTAAAATTAGGCAGAATTTTCGGTATATAAGCGTATTGCAGACAGACTATGATAGATTGAGGTTCAAACTAAGGTATGAGGGTAGGAAATAGGTGAGAAAAGGTGAAACGAAGATCTGCAAAGCAGACCTCACTGTTTCACTATATATATATATTAATAAGCAAAGTTTAAACAAACCAGCCAATCAATTTCTGATAACAAACTTTTACGAATAACTCTTAAATCATATTAAAATACTCAACCAATCAGCTTTTCCATGATAATTGTTTCTTGGCATACAACACTTCTCCATCCGACAGTAACTTCATATGTAGTATCCCAACGAAATTTAACAGATTTTTCCTTATAAATATTACGTCAAGAACTTTCCATTTAATTGTTGTCTTTCTACATTCCATTAAGATACTACCAATGGATTCATTGCCAACTGAAGAATGGTGTTTTAACCCGTGAAACATTACTCAAAAAGAGCTGGTTGCAGTTATTTTAATGTAAAGTTAAAGTTGGTAGTTTGTTATTCAGTGAATTGATTGGCTGAGATGCTTAAATTTTGTGGTCTTTAATTAATATTATTACCAGTTTAGTTTTACCAATTTAGTAATACGTAGAATAGCTTTATACACAATTTTAAGCAGGTAACTGAAAATTATATTTCCTAGTCATAGTGTCTTATCTTAACCTCCTCGTTCTTAAGCATGCATAATCCAGGCAAGCATTTTCAAAATGTAAACATCCGTTTTCAGCATAATATTAACAGAAATCTATGCAGTCTACGCATGCACTTTTTACACAATCGTTTCCATCTTTTTTTCTACTTCACACAAAGGTAAATTTTATTTTTCTATGATAAAAAATAAAAATTTTATGATAATTTTTGTGATCAAGTAAATTGAATTTTTTGTCTTTCTCTCATTTTTTTTGATAGTTACTGGAAAAGATTTCACCGAAAAGTTTTATTTTTCTCCTATGTATTTTGAAGACACTGTTATAAGGGGCCTAATGGGAAGTATTTATTTTTCTATATTTTTTAATTTATATTTTATTTATATATTATTTTTAATTATTATTTTATTTTTATATTTAATAAAAAAATATACAAAAAAATTATTATTGAAACTAACATATAAAAAAAAGTAGCTCGTGATTGTGTACATTTATATGGCGAATTATCTGCATTTTTTGATATATGGGTTTGGGCCCAGTATTTGAATTAGGTGATATGAGATAAAGATAAACATATTTTACAAATATTATGACCCATTTTAGATTTTTCTATAATGTCTTGTCTGCATTTTAATAATAATAAAAATATGCAAATGCTAAAAGTAAAGATTTTGACAGTATATATATATATATAGGCCAATTATAGACTACTGCAATGTAAATTTCAAAGCTGCATATCAAATGCAAAGAGAGATGGCAGTTGATGAAGCTATTACTAAATTTATGGTCATAGTAGCAAGAGGCAATATGAGCCCTCAAAACTTTTAAAGATAGGATAAATAATACTATACCACACTGACTCTAAATTACTAATTTATATACCTCAAGCTTAACTCTATAATGAATTTAGTATTTCATTCACTTTTTATTTTATTCTATTATTTTATTTTTTATATAGTGACTATTTTAGTAATACCTTTTAATAAATTACAAACTGTATATTCAAATTATACTAATTATTGATCAATATTAACTACTTGCTATTAGAAATGACATATCCATTGCAAACCCCTTTTGAAGGGCTACTGAGAAAAATAAAAGGTACTAATGTGTTTATTCTATGAAGTCTTTAATTGATGGATTACCTTAGGTAAGTGTTATTATATACTAATTTTTTAGAAATTTTGTGATAAATCCAATTAACCTGCTAACAAAAATATAATTTTAAGTTGTGTGTATGATAATTTCGAATTTATGAAATAATATGAAAATAATTATTAGAAATATTAACTTTTATTCTTTTTTTTATTACTTTGAATATCAATGACTATATTTTTTTCAGCTTAATTACATACTTTGGTGTTTCATCTTTAAAATAATATATATTATGTCATTTTTTCATAATACAAACTATATTATGATAAAATTTGTGGCTTAACATAATTTTTTAAATATTCAATATGGCTGCTTCACCAGTGAAAAGTTAAAATTTCTTGAAAAACATATTGATCTATATTGTATTTTTTCATTCTATATTTGAAGATGATTAAAAACTTGTATTTCAGAATATAATAGAATTATAAAATGGAGAGAGAAAAAAGCACTAAATCCATAATTTTTGATAATGGATATTAAACAATAATTGTAAGATTGCAATGTCTATATCTAATAAATAATTTTGACCATTTGAAGTGCCAATTATGATAATATCTCTGAAATGTTGATAAACATTAAAAGAATTGTTAGTTTCTTAGATAAAGAACATAACTAAATGCATAAATTCTTAGCAGCATTTCCATACATGGCTTTCCTGTATGTCAGGAATTGAGTTACTAAGATCCCAACATATTAATACTAAACTTTTATGCAGAATAAAACAATAAATACTCTTTTGTGGAGAATGTAAATTGAAAATGAATCCTTTGTTAACATCAGGAACAGAAAAAAAAACTTTAAAATCATCTTAGAGATTATATAAATATCAAAATGAAACAGGATTTCTTTATGTATATAATGGGGACACACATTAAAATACTTTAATTTAATGATATATTACAGAATGATGAATGATCTAAATGTAAAAATAAATAAGAAATAATTAGAACTATAAAGAAATGATAGCATAAGATATATAAAAAATGCAAAATTAATTAAGATCTTTTTCTGATATATTTTAGGTAGCATGACAAATAATCTTAATGTTACCAATAAACATGGCAAATATTTATTTTTAATTTGATTGCAAAATGTTTTTCACATCTATTACAGAAATTTTTTATTTTATTTTGCAACTTAAGTCACACAACTTATAAAAATAAAAAAGAATGATTGAAATCAAATACAAAATAATATTTTCAAATAAAAAATTAAAAATAGCAAGCATGGAAAACTTAAATATTAAATGATACTTTTACTTTATATTTCAAAATAAAATAATAAATAAGCATATATTTTACATGATATTTGTTCTCAGAATAGTTTTTGCTTCAATACAGCAATAATGATCTCAGGCTGCTAAATTATATAATAGCACATCTCAGTGAGAGAATTAAACCTTCTAATGTCAAAGAAATATAGATATATTTTTAATAAATAACAGAAAAATTATTTCTTATATTAATAAACAGATAAAGTGTGGATCCATTCTTATCCTAGAAGAAATATTTATGTTGCCAAACTCATATCGTCTTTTAAAAAAAAACATTATGTTTTGGTATCTCAAAATATGTTCTTAATTCAGTTTTTTTAATGCAATGGAAGTAATTACTGTATAAAATCCAGATATTTATTATAAAAATTCATGACTATATCTTTTTTATCAGAAAGTTTTTTGTGATTATTGACATTTGGCAATGAAGATTATTTAAAAAGACAGATAACTTTAGAATTGTGAATAAAATTATTTGATTTTTTAAACTTGGCTAAAGCTGTTCATTATGTTAGTGATAAATAACTTGTAATTTTCCTTAAGGATCTGCAGATATCCAAGCAATTCAATGTTTTAACAATTAAAACAGGCAAAACTCTCTATACATATTGCCACTCAGTGCAAGCCAGAGTAATTGATGGATGTCAGAAGGCTTGTTCATAAAATCCCCATCTAGTGCCTACTCATCAAATATCCCTAGACTAATAATTAATAACAGAGAACATAACTAGTTTCATTGCCATCATAATATAGGCAAAGAATATTAATTAAATGAAAATATTTTCCATATTTATTTACAATTTCATTGTGGAATGATGGATCAGGATTTAACCATTTCACAAGGACAAAAGGTACACTGCCAGACAATTACAAGTACATACATGTTTCATTTGGTGACAATATTACTGATGGTTAATGGTCCACTATCTGCCTAATTCATAATAATTTTATTCAGTATTTCATATTCATAAAAATGAAGTTTTAAAACACATAAAGTGTTATATATATATAATAATTAAATGATAAATATTATTTAAGATAGGAGACCATGCAATGCAGTAAAGGAGTTTTACATTTCATTTTTAATAGTGATTGTATTAGCATCATCTGGGCTTTTTTATTTTAATATACATTAGAACTTTGTCAGTACCCTATTTACATTATATTTTGTTAAGTGTAAGTACACAATATATATATAATAACATTTAATAAATGTAATTTCAAAATAAACATGATATTTTTAGAGTCTGATATCAAACAGGAAGGACGATTTGTTTCTAAGTCAGTAAAAATAAATCAACAAATACACTTATAAATTGTAATGCATATTAAATTCCTCCAATCAACTTTAACTATTATTTCCTAAAATAAAATTATCTAAATACATATAATTAGAATGATAGTTTTAAACTCTTCAATAATGACTAACGTAGAGATTACCTACATGCAATAAATTCTTTGGAAACAGAAAAACAAATTCCACAGTGATTTCTTTATGGCAGTTAATATTAATTAAGGGTTTTAAACAAAGTTAATAAAGTTCCTAATTATAAAATGAAATCAATTACCTCCAGTCACCTGAGATAACAATGACAATAGTCACTGAAATGTGCTAATTCAACTTTCCAATTCATTTTAATAAAAGCTACAATACTTTGAGATCTGTTCCAATTTAATCAATTAGCTGACATAAAAAAGGAAGAAAAAAAATGATTTCCTGCTTATAATAATTATCTAAAATATAAAACGTAAAGCTCCCTGAGCAACCAATAATTGTTCTCAATGAATAATTTAAAGTATTAAATTTGATAAGTAGAAAGCAGTTTTTTTTTTTTAAAAAGTTACAAATCTTTTTTTTTTTTAAAAAAATCAAAGATATACATTAAAAAAATTAATGAATATAAAAGTACCTTCAATTTATAAACTATAACAAAAAGGAAATTGATGTGATTGTTCTATTTTTAATAATATAATATTTATGTTTTAAAGGATTTTATTATTTTAAATGTTTCAATGTTACATTATTTTATATTATAAAATCATACTTAGGAAGACAATAAAAACTGCAAGTCATACATACAATTAATAATATATAGAATTATTTTATTATATATAGTTACAAAAAAAATTTTTAAAAAAGTTCTCTTTAGTAGTGCATCAGATTATTAGAGATAGCATCCTATATTCTATTTCTATTATTATTTGTCAATTAATCATCAGAAACTAAGTTAAGCAGTAATATAGTTCATAATATTGTTAAATCACCACCCACCGTAAACATTGAAAAATATTAAATAATACTTTAAACTTAAGAATGCTGCTAAGAAAATCCTTGAAAAGAAATGTTCAAATTAAACTAAGTTAAAATAAATATAGATCTATGTATATATTGATTAACTGAATAGAACTTATAAATTACCTTAAATACCTAAAACACTAATTAATTGAAAAAATCTAAAACCTTATAGATATGGAAATCAATTCCTAAAACTAATTAATTGTATAGACCTAAAACATTACTGTGTATGGAAATAAATTCCTAAAAGAAACTTCATAGTACAAAAACAAAGCAGAAGTAAAAATACTCCAGAAAAAGATAAGAAAAGAAAAGAATAGTTATAAATTGATTGGTAAAAAAGGACTGGACACTCTGTGATTGCTGTTACTGTCACTGTTCCATGAGAGAGGACTTCACTCTCAGGATCTCAGATACTGTAGGTCACTAGGCCAATATAATCTCCAATATATGTACTTCATGCTGAACCAGCACTCATCAGTTAATCCAGATCATCTCCCACATGTAATCAGAGCTAGGTTTGTATTATAATAGCAAATCTTCGAACTTTAATGGGCAGGCTTCAATCTTCCCCAATCTTCAATTCTTCAGCTACCCTATATCATTAAAAATCTGATCATGGCATGTTCAAAGCCCTTGATTACCAATTTTGTTGTCATATCCATGTTGACTATAAGTCATTTTGACCCATCATATGCAGATCCTTAACTCCATTTAAATAAATACTTCAAATTTAATGGACAGACTTCAACCTTCTCCACTGCACAACTTTTCAACTGAGCGGAGAAGATTGAAGTCTGTCCATTAAAATTTTAAGAATCTTTCTGTGTATTTAAATGAGCTTAAGATCCTGCATATTATGGGTCAGAATGACTTACGGTCAACATGGTATGATAATAAAATTGGCAAACAAGGGCTTTAAACATTCCAACATCAGATTTTCAGTGAAATACCCAGTTGAAGAGCTGGAGAAGACTGAAGCCTGTCCATTAAAGTTTGAAGATTTGCTTTCTTAATATAAAATGAGCTCTGACTATATATGTGAGTGGGAGATGATCTGGTCTAATTGATGAGTGCTGGTTCAGCACAAAATATTGTGCCGGGTTCGTACCATCGACAATCCAAGGTACTCTTCTTGCTATGTTTAACTGGGTTTAAATCTTATTTATCGTAAATTTATAATCTTATATTATAAACATTATGTGAATGAACCCGCCTGTCCGAGCAGATTGGAGAATATTGATAGCCAAGCTATCAATAATACTCATGATCAGACCGAGCTATGCAATGCATAATACGATCACATTTCCAAATCGTGGCCACCTCGACTGCTAGATTCAAACCCCCTACTATCCAAGCACTTTATTTGTTTCGGAGTAAACCCCGGGCACCAGCTAGTTTCTAGAACGTGTTTGGACAGTAGGTCCATAATCCAGCGCTCGAAAAATCCCTTAACTAGCTCAGTCTATTTTTAATTCAATATCAAATTATTTCAATTATTAATGGTAAAAGAATTGACTGACAAAATTAAGCTTTAAGTTTAAAAGACAATTTATTTTAATTAACATTTATTATACTAATTTTAAATACTTTTATAAATCTTAACTAACATAACACTTGTGTTTTTATATAATGATCACACACCTTCTTAATTCACACACTAGAATATCATATAACAAAGCATTAAATAATATTTGACATTTAAAAACACACATCAATAGTTCATTTTATGTATGCTATAAAATTCATTATTACTTGACCCTGGGAGGCTTCAAACTAATGTGATGGCTGCTTTAGAAATGAGTATAAGAAAAATGTTATTACCTAAAAAGATTTTAGAACGTGGACTTCTTCTTGCTGTTTGCTGTGAACTTTATTTTAATAAAGTTTTGTTTTTTTCCTGGTTGCTGCTTCAAGTGAGAATATTTCCAGCCGGCTGGATTCGACGTTTTCCTGAGGATGTTTAATTCTTATTCAGTGGCACTATTCTTCGAGACAGCTAAATATTTCTGGCGATTCTTCAAGTTGTTAGGCAATCATTATCCTTTTCCGGGCTGATTTGCTGTTTCACTGGACTCGGGCTAGAGAAAGTCGTATGTTTCCGAGGTTTCTAACACTGCATTGTCAAGTGATCGATTGAGCGATTTAATCTGATGTGATTTCAATGAACTGAACTGCACTCTTTCTCAACTGTAATGTCAACTGTTTGTCCAATGAAAAACTGGACTATTTATCCATAAGACCTGTTGTCATTTTGATATCCACCAGCAATATCTGTTGTCGAAATTCCTTCCTTGTTTTTAATTTCATTCCTCTGATAAGCTTTTAATTAGGTGTTTTCATTTAGTAGCCATTGCAAACTTGTTGTTTTTTGTTTAATTCATAGCCGTCGCAAAACATGTTGTTTTGTAGATTTTTAACTTAGTAGCCATCGCTGAGTGTTTTTAATTTTTAACTTCCATTTATTTCATTTTAACACGCAAGTATTTATGCTATGTTTACAATAGCATATATATATTTTAATAACAAGCTCACATTAATTCTTCATTTACGCGCCTGTATATTTTATTCTAATAAACTCAATATTAATTTTAAGATTACTTTTTCTTTCTTTAACTCAAAAGAGATATTTTTACTTATTTGTAAATCAACTTCTTTTAAACTGATGTTTCTATAGCAAACCCCCTCCCCTCTTCTAATTAATTAATTAATAACCTGTATATTTATACTTTATGTTTGTCTTCAATATAATAATATTAAATCGTGCTTTCACACTTCCAATGTAAAGCTATAAACAACAAATTGAAAACTAAATTAAATGGATGAGCGCTTTCAAGAAGATGTACTTCTCATATTCATAGCCAGTTATGATCCTTTCTTTAAAATCATTATATAAATAAATCTGATATGCAAATTATATGCAAATGAGTCACTAAGACCATCTTTTAGAAATCGCAAAACATGCATCCTTATGAGGCAAAAGAGTCCTCTGCTATAAAGTATGCTTCTTTTACCTTTCGCTTAATATCATGCCTCTCAGTACAAACTAATTTTGCAGATGTGGGTTCGAACACATCCCGACAATTTTTGATGTTGAGCAAAAATTGAAGTGCATTCTGGATTCGTATGTGCCTTATTGTATCTATACTTGGGTTGTGATATCCTAGTAGCTATGGTGGCTCTCATTTCACCATAGTATGATGCTTTGCATCCATTATGAGGGCATGCCACTCTGTACACAGCCGGTGGGGTCTGATCAGAAGCTATAGTGTCCTTAGTATTGTTAATAAGCCTATTAGTTGAGATAGGTGTATCATTTGCATATAATTTGCTTATCAGATTTATTTATATAATGATTCCAAAGAAAGGATCATAACTGGCTATGAATATGAGAAGTACATCTTCTTGAAAGCGCTCAGCCATTTAATTTAGTTTTCAACTTGTTGTTATGGCTTTACGTTGGAAGTGTGAAAGCACAATTTAATATTATAATTAATTAATTGTAACTTTTATTTCAAAAACTCTTTGACTTTTAACTTTTGTTTCGAAAATAAACTTCAATAAAAGAAACTCCTAAACTTTTACATAGTATTTTCTTTTAACAAACTGTATTTTATTTTAATAATTTTTAGACAAAATTATTATATGTACCAATACGATATTGGTACAATATGTATATTGGAGATTATTTATCCTTTTACATGTTTGTGATTGTGAGTATAGATTGAATAAGATGGAATGAATGTCAAAAGGGAGTTTGATTGAGATCTATAATTAATAATAATATATTATAATTCTTTCATATATTCTAATTTTCTTTTAGTAACATTGTTTTTGTAAATATTTCTTTGGATACATGTATCCTATATCATTTGCTGTTTTTTTTTGTTTTGTTTGTTTATTGTATATAATAAGACTTTTAGTTTTGTGAAAGATCAGCTATTCACTGAACTATAATATTTGCAGAATCATCAAAAATGACTACTCATCTATCTATTTTAGAAAAAAAATGATTGAATGCTGGTCAATAGAAAAAAAATCAGATCTCCCTAACTTTCTCTTAGAAAACTAATATTTATCATTCAGAAAAAAGCTTTACTCTTACGATACTTTATATAGTGCAAGAGTAAGACTCTAGGTCAGCGGTGGCGAACCTATGGCACGCATGTCACAGGTGGCACGTATGAAAAATTTTCTGACACATTATCGATTTTCAAATTGTATCTTCATTTTACAACGAAAAATGCAAGATTTCCAAAATTTAAGGCGCCATCTAGCCATAGAATACTAAATTTGAACAAACGCCCGAACAAAAATTTCTGAATAGTAACGATGTAATTGTGATATAATAGGAACTTTATATTCAAAGGGGAAGAAATGTGCGCAGACAAAAAACACATTCACAGAAAGTGATGTGGCAGAAGTTTTTTTTAATGGGTATTTTGTCAGGTATTTAATTAAGTTGCTCCAATTTTTGCAGTTTAATTCTCGTGCACCAAATTATTCTTTCATAAGTTTTATATTTATAATAATTTCCCAGCTTTGTGGCTATTAATTGCTTATTTCTTGTCCTGACTATAGTTTGCAATACGACATGAATTGGAACGTGTCGATACAGACAGAGTGCGTGCAGAGTAAGTCAGTTGACTTTGAAATTTGGTTGTGACAAGAATAATATTGTGCCTGTGCACTACATAATAATATTGCTTTGTAGCTGAATTTTAAAGGTCATTAATTTAAACATACATTAAAGCGAAGATTTTTGAAATATTTAAAAAAAATATTTTAGTTATCGATTTTCGTAAATTTCTTCTGGTTTTATCCAACGTGGCTAATAAAAAAACAAAAACTACTATTAAAAACAAGAAGTGGATAATTCCAAAGTTGGTGGACTCGAGAGTCATCATCATCATCAATAACAACCATTATCAATCCACTGCAGGATGAAGGTCTCTCCAAGTTCAATCCATCTCCGATTTTTAGCTTCTCTTCTCCACACCACCCCTGCACACTATCTTATTTCATCCATCCATCTCACGTGAGGTCCCTTTCTAGGTCTTTTACAATCTCTTGGAATCCAGTTTAAGATTTCAATTGTCCATCTATTATCATCTCTTCTAGCAATATGTCCATTAAATCTTTTAATATTTTCAATGAGGTCAGTAGCACCTGTTTGTTCTCTTACCCATACATTGCGTTTTCGATCTCTTCTTGTTACTCCCAACATGCATCTCTCCATACTTCTTTGGGCGGTTAGAAGTCTCTGTATTGTTCTTCTATTACGTGTCCAAGTCTCAGATCCATAAGTAAGAACTGGTAAAACACATTTGTTAAAAACCTTCCTTTTCAAACACATAGGCATATTTCCTTTTAGAATCAAGTTATTTCTACCAAAAGCACTCCAACCAAGTTTAATTCTATGATTAATTTCATCCATTATGTTTCCATCTGTATGAATAATCTGACCAAAGTATTGGTAGCTGTTTACTTCTAATTCATCATAATCAATCTTTATTTTCATATTTTGAGCAAATCGATTAAACATTACTTTAGTCTTTTTAACATTTATCTTTAATCCTACTTTCATCTGATAACTCCTGCAGCATTTCCTGCAGCTCTTGCAAAAACAACTACATCATCTGCAAAATCTAAATGACTTTAATCCACAAAATACTTCTTGCAGCACTGCTGTAAAAAGTTTAGGAGATGTTGACTTTCCCAGTGTCATTATGTAATCTAATTGTTGCTGTTGCATTTTTATAAATATTCTTTAAAATATGACAATATCAGAGATCTATACCTTGATGATCCAATGCTTTAATCACTGAAGAAATGTTTATAGAATCAAATGCCTTTTCATAATCTACAAATCCAAAACATAATGGCAACTCATATTCATTTGTCCTTTCTATAACTTCTCCCAATACCTGGATATGATCTACTGTACTAAAACCATTTTTAAATCCAGCTTGTTCTCTTGGTTGGTGCAAATCTAATATTCTCTGTAGACGAGTTGTAATTATCTTGATAACAATTTTGTATAAAACTGATAAACGGCTGATAGGTCTGTAATTTCTAATATCTTCTTTATCACCTTTTTAAAATATTAATATTATTACAGCATTCTTCCAATCATCTGGTACATTCTTTATCATTTAGACATTTGGTATATAACTTTGCTAAAATTTTCTCTATTTCTTTACCTGCTTCTTTTAATGTTTCAATTATAATTCCATCATTACCTGGAGCCTTTCCTTTCTTCATACATTTAATTGCATTTCTTACTACTTCATTTAAAATTCTGGGCAATTTGGAAGATATAATAACTATAGGAGGTACTTGTTCTTTATTACTATATAATTCTTGATAAAAGTCTTCCACCCATTTCATGATGTCATCTCTTTTTTTTTAGTAATTTATCTTTTTTTCTTATTGCAGATATAAAATTCCTACTTTTATTTTCTTCTACAGCTTTCCTTGGTAGTTCACAGTTATACTTTCTTATATCATTTTCAACTTTTTTCCACATCATTTTACAAAATTCGAGATATTCAATCCTTTTTAATACTTCATTTTGTATATCTTCATATTTCCTTGAGAAAAGCAAGGAAGAACAAAAGAAATTTATTGCTCGGGCAGTTAAAAACAAGAATATGCAGTCAGCACCCATAATAAAATTTATCAGCAGTTCTTCAAATATAACCGCTTCTAGTTGTATTTTTATATTGGACTATTTTCATCATCTAATATGTGTGTTGAATGTCTTTAGAAAAATTTAACTTTATTTAAATATTCCAAATACATTCAACTGTTAGTAATAGCACATCAAAAAGGTTAGTCCTATTTACTTACTAGTTGTTCATAATTACTAAAATAATGCCATCATATACAAATCATCGGTTTTTATCTTTTTATATATATAATTATTAAAATTAACAATTTACATATAAATAAAAACTTTGCAGAATTACATTAAATAAAGTTAAATTTTTTTAAAGAGATTCAATATGCATGCATATTAGATGATGGAAATAGTCCAATATAAAAATACAACTAGAAAACCATCATTGCAAACCTTCAGGAAAACATAAACGCTTCTACTTTTT
Source organism: Epiperipatus broadwayi (assembly GCA_028023455.1). Taxonomy (NCBI): domain Eukaryota; kingdom Metazoa; phylum Onychophora; class Udeonychophora; order Euonychophora; family Peripatidae; genus Epiperipatus; species Epiperipatus broadwayi. Next base: position 440,105 of record JAQFVV010006435.1, read on the forward strand.
TAAAAAAATGAAATAACTTTATTAACAAAAAAAAAAAAAAGATATTTACATATTAACAAAAAACATTTTTTTCTTTTTTTCTATCTTACGAGATAACTAACAAACACTTTTTAAATAAGAAACACTATTCCATATTTTACATGCAGTAGGGAAAAATCCACCCCATCTTTTTTCAATTTGTTTTTTTTTTTTGGCAGATATTTTATACATTGATAATAGTATTTATCTCAATCATCTAGTTTTTTAATCTAATTATATTTCTTGTTATCAAAAATTAATGAACATCTTACAGCTCACATTGCTAAACGCGGAAAACCTTTTAGTGACAGGGAATATGGGAAGGAAACATGGTTGAAAATGTCACCTATTCTCTTTGAAGACTTTGAAAACAAAGAAAAGATTATTCAGAGAATAAAGGATTTGCCTTTGGCTAGGAACATGATAAAAGACAGAATTCTGGACATGGCTAAAAATATAACTTATTAGCAAAAAATGGATATAAATTCTTCTGACTTTGTGTCTTTCTGTCTTCCATGAAAGTACTGATATAACTGGATCAGCTCGTTTAGCAATTTTCATTGTTATTGCGTTGGGAATCATATAAGAGGATTTGATTAATATAACATCATTAGCAACAACAACAAAAGAGGTGGATATTTGCAATGCAATTATAAATGCACTTACAGAAAAAAAAATTGATTTCAACAAAATTGTATCAATTACTACTGATGGTGCTTGTAATATGATTGGAAAGGAAAATGGTTTCCTCAATTAATTCACCAAACAAATTGGTCATTCAGTTTTTGGTTTTCACTTTATTATAAACCAGCAGGTTTTATGAGCCAAAGACTAGTTTCAAATCTTTGAAAGACATTGTGAGTTTTGTAACAAAAGTGGTGAATTTTATATCTGGATGCGCTTTAAATAAAAGAAATTTTTTGGAATTACTGCATGAGGTAAACTCAATCTATAATGGTTTACTTATGTACAATAATGTTCGTAACGGAAAAGTTCTCCAAAGATTCATGGACTGTTTTAGATGAAATTACTTTTTTTTCCATAATGAAAAAATTATGAAAAAATATAGTTGGTTACTGGATATCTAATGGCTTTGCAAATTAATGTTTTTCACTTATTTATGCTGACATTTGAGTGAATTAAATGTTAAGGTGCAAAGTATTAATATGACAGTTATTATTATGTTCGATTTAATTGAAGCATATGCAGTTAAATTGCAAGTTTTCAACCGTGACGTTATTTCTAACACAGATATTTCTCAAATATAAAAAATTCTTCTTAGATATAAAAACTCATGAAAATCCAGATCAAGTTAAAATAACATAAGAATTTTCTGCAATAATTCAGACAATAAGCAATGAATTTTTTTCAAGTTTCAAGACTTCAGGCAATTTGCAGAAACATTGAAATTTATTTTATGTCCTGATACCATCAGATTAGATAAACTCAATATAGAAATTTTTGAGTGACTCAACTTCGAAGATTTAGAAATACAATTAATTGATTTTCAGTCTAGTTTCATATGGGAACAAAAATTTGTTGATTTAAGAAAGGACGTGGAAGCAATTGAAAATGATCGGTTATTGGACACAATTAAAAAAAACACAGAATATGAAATGAAAAGAACTTGGAATGCCATTCCCAAAACCTATAACTGTTTTAAAAAACTAGCAACTGCTGTACTGAGCCATTATTTTCTGAAATAAACTTTATAAAAGATAGTTATAGAAATAAGCTGACTGATGAATCCAGTGCAGCATGTGCATTGATTAAAATTACAACTTATGAACCTGATATACAGCATTTATCATCCAAAGTACAATAACAAAAATCTCATTAATAAAAGTTATAATTAGTATTGACTTTTATATGGCAAAATGTATTGTATACAATTATTTTGTGAATTTTTAAGTAAACTCCTTCATTTAATTTAATAAAATTTTATAACAATTAAATTTTTACCGTTTATTTCCTACTAGAGGTTGAACAAAAAAATAATTGTAATATTTGGCATGCGCACATAAAAAGGTTCGCCACCGCTGCTCTAGGCTAAAGCAGAATGCTCAACCATCACATGATTTCGTGAGCATCAAAATGATCTGATTATTATACTCTTCATATTGCTATTACATTAAAAACTGAAAAGATTCTTATATGATGCATTAAATGGAAAAGGGGATATTTTTAAAATGAGCAAATATTGTTAAGAAATTTCTGCATGAAGAGATAAGATGCTTGTAAAATTAATCTCTTAGAAGGAAAAAATATAGAAAAAAAAAAGAAGAAAGTGGTCTTTCCTTTTGTTTTATTTAACTACAAAATCAAGAACAAAGTTAACAAAGAGAGGGAAAAGATTAAAGTAATATGTTATTTTGCCTGGAATTTGCAGATAATCAAACTAAATAACAGGATAGAAATATAAATATTAGAATGAATTTCTAATAAACATGATAGTTCAATAGAAGATTTAGATCAAGTTAGTTCTTTGAAAATATTTAAAAAGATGATTAACTAATGGTAGGGGAAGTGATTTAAAAACTGAGAAAAGTAACACTAAAAAAGGTTTGTTTTGGGTTTTATTTGGGGTAGTGTTTTATATGCATCAGAGAAATGGCTAATTAAAAAAATAAAGAGTAAAAATGAGCATCCACTAATTATTAGTGGTGTGAATTTGGATATTAATGGGAAAGATAAGTCAAAAAACAAATTAGCAAAAACATGTTGAAATGGTAAAATATATTTACAGTTGTAAAAATTGAAAAGAAAAAATGAACTATATACATAAATATACCGTATCCAGGAATAGAGTAACTTTGAATAACAATTTATTGGAATAGAAAAGAGTTGCTGATTTTTAGAAAAAAAGTGCTACAATTTCTGAACAGCAATGCAATTGATAAGAATGTTTGGAGAAACTGATCTGAAATGATGTCAAGAACCAAAATGATTATTCAAAGAAATTAATTAATAAACAAAAAATGAAAGTAAATAAATATATATCAACAACAGAAAAATTGAAACTATGTCCATCATATTGGCCTTTTTTATAACAATTGTTTCAATTAATTTTATAATTTAATTGGCAGAATCTGTGAAAAAATGCTACATAAAAATAACTTAAAATATTTAGATACCAAATTTTTTACTTAAGAACATACAATATATTATTAATCTAAAGCACAACATATTAGCAAATAATTAAATAGTTCAAACTTAGACATTACAAAATTCCTAGTGCAATGTTATAAAAGTATATTCACAGATGCCAATTTCTAGAGAGAAGAATTAGGATCTGCACAAGGATCAAAAAAAAAAAGTTATTTAAATATGCAATATAATTAATTCCATATTCATTTCATAATCTTTTACAATAAATTTACTTATATTATTGACATCAATATTAAAGCAAGCACACTTCAAAACAAGCACTCTTTAAAACCTCAAATAACTGTTAGATATCTCATAATTTGCAGTGATTATTAGCAATAAAAAAATAAAATCAATGAAAGAAGATGGCAAGTCTAGGATGTTTTTTAAAAAAATTATATGCTAACAAGCATCAGCGAGAAGACTTTTTATTTTTGAGTATATTATAATATCTTCAACTTTTTAAAGACTTTGTACAAATTAAAGTTAGAACTGTGTTACAATTTTATAATCTATCTACATGTTTGTGATATTAAGCAATACTATCAGTAATAGAAAAATCAATTATGAAAATGCATCGTATTTGAATCTTTCACCATCAAATTGCATGTATAAAAAAGATAAATGCAATGATCATAGGATGTCCTGAATCTGCTGATGAGATTCCAGTTGCTTATAAAAATTTCAAATCCAACTGGTTTTATTGTTCGATCTGAAAACAAAAGATATTTACTTGTAAACAAATAAAAATTTCATTTTTATATCATAATTCTTCTATTATGGATTCTTGGATGAACATCCATAAAAAAAGTATTGATATGAAACAAGACTTAGTTGATAAAACTTGACAAGTTCAATCTACTTAACACATTTTAATACACTTTCTGGTGAAAATTTCTCTTCTGATATTTGATGAAGGAATATATAAAAGAACAGAAAACTGCAAAAAAGTAGATTTGAGTGTATCCGTAACATTTCTTATGGTAATACATGAGTATACAGACATTTAGTACGAAAACTTTTTCTCTGGAACAGGGGCACGATATTCATCAAACAAATACACTAGTGCTAAAAAGTTGATATTTACAATTAATACAAATTTGGTTGATGAACTTTGTGGGGAAATTTAGGATAAAAATCAAAATATTTCAATAAAGTTTTAAACAATGATTATAGACAATAAAAGATTAAAAGAAACAGAAGGTCAAAAATTTTTAGATCAGATATAACAATAACATATAGTGATAAAATAGGTTTTAAATACAAAAAAGGCTATTTTATCTATTAAAAATTGAAAGAAAGAAAAGTTTTATATGAAACAGAAGTTTAACAATTGGAGAGGAGGAAAAAAAAGGTGAAAAGATTGTAGGCTTTTAGTAAAGAATTTGAAGATAAGAAAAAAAAGTTAAAATGGAAAACACATTTTAAATATTGAAATATTAAAAAGAATATATGAAATCATTTACTGGTTATGAAAATGAAAAGAAATTGTGTTGGGCATATTTCTAAAAGCAGACAAAATATATGTTGGCAAAATCAGATTAGATTAAGAGGAAGAAAAATAGAATAAGAATAGTTTGAATAATAATCTGATGAAGAATGAAGTTATGAATGCCTGAAAGCAAAAGAGAATAAGATTGGTTCGCTGGATCTATTCTTTCTAAAAGACAACTGAAATCCTAATCTTGATTTCTTCACACAATTATTTTCTGGTGTGAATTGACCAAAGTAATTACATGCGTATAATTTATGAAAATAATAATATTTAACTTCCCATGAATGTTACAATTTTAATATTTTTCTTATTGCAAATCTTTGTGTAAAATGCATTTATAAAATTGACATATATATGTAACAATGGAACCGCGGGGTATACCATAAGATGACGTGAATATGACTAAGTAGTTGGATGATTTGAATACAAATGTCAAATAACCTACAACAAGTCATATCCATGATTAGATATCCCATTTGGGTGCACCAGAGATTACCAAATCAGAAATAGCATAACAAAGGAAGCACATCTCACTACTGTCAGACCTAGGCCTTCGAAAAGGATGCTAACAATGTCACAATGAAATGCCTAGTTCCAAATCATATCTACTTTTAGTATGCTAACGTATAATTTACTTACAACATTTCAATGTAATTTAGATTAGTGCATATTCATTACATCTCCCTTTTTGAGCCCCATTACACCACAGTATTCAAATTCAGGGAGTTCTTGCAGTCAGCTCTCTTCAGGGATGGACGTATTTAATTATTGACCAAATATGCCTATGTATAAGCATAGATATAAAAAATATTGATGATAATCAATCATTTAGAGAACAATACATAATGATGATGATCATCATCATCATTAAACCTTTAATGATATAAATTCATGATGATAATGATGATGAAACTTTTATGGTATAAATTCATAATGATAGTGATGATGAAACTTTTAATAGTATAAATGCATAACAATGATGGTGATGATCAAACAGAGATCAGATTGGTTTAAACAACTCAAAACATTTATTAATAATCTACAAATATAGTAATAAATATTTACAAACAAACAAAAAAAAAAATTCAGTTAACAAGAATGGTTTTCTATCATATTGATGGCTTAACACAATACATTTCTTTAATTCAGATTTCATGATAGAAGTCTGTCCCTCAATCAATCTTTATTTACACTAGAGAAACAAAATAATTCAAAGTGCAGTATATACAAAATGATATTAAATAATTCACTAAATATATATATAAAACAAAAAGGAAAAGCAAAATGAGAAATTCAATAATTTTAAATCTACCCCATTAATATAAATACTAGAATGATGTTTATAGGTTGGGGGTAAATATATTTATACCTTTTTTTTTAAAATATATAAATAAACCCACTCCCATCTATATATGTATGTAAGTCATAGTAAAAATTAATGAAAGATAAGAAAAAAACCATTTACTCAAGTGGATTAATTGTGCACTCAAAAATAAACAATTACAAGTAAATATTATTAAAAACTTATTAGTAAATAATATAGTTTTGTTTGTTCTAGAGTTTGCACTTAATGTTAATTATATAAAAACCTTACTTGAGGTTGCTTTGTTGAATCAGAGTCGAATTTCCAAAGGGATCTGTAAATTTACTTTTATTAATAATTATACATATTTATTGACTATGATCCCTTTTCCCCTTTATATATATCAACATATGACACATATCCATTCACTGCTCCCACTTTTAAAATGCAGGTGATCGAATGAAACTTGAATATACCAATAAAAAAAATCACAATACATGAACATTTCAAATAGAGATAATAAAAAATAAATAAATAAAAAAATAAAAAATCACATGAATCAAAAAAGAAAATATCTATATATATATTCTGAGAAAAGCAAGCATTTTGTCCACAGCTAAGAGTTTATAAACTTAAATGTCAATCTCCATGCATAACGTTCTTGTTCACCAACTCTGTTGATATTTATATATTTCATGCTACTTGGTTAAAAACAAACACATACCAATTATCTCTTCTGAACATATAGCATAAATCCATGGAAGATTGATGCTCACCAGCGTTTTGTAAAATAAACATTTTGATGGATAATTTTATAATGACATCGAAGATAGCTTTAGAACGCCCATAGTATTGCCTTTACCCCAAACACATTGTAATGACCACTTTACTAATGATTATTACTTACATTGTGGCTTCAATATATATAAGAAAATAGCTTAAAGAAACAGTTAATTTCTAATAATTTCACATTTCTTTTTTCTTATTTCCATAACAACAAATTCAAGTTTGTAGAATACATTAAATCATTAGTTCATTCCTGCTATTATATATTGAAGTTTGTCACTTTAATAGCTAAGATTAAATTTCCAGTTTCCTTCTATCCAAATTATAAAGATTTTATATTAACTTTAAAATCCTTACATTTTTTAAATGCTGAACAGTTTTTTTTCTTTTTAAATAAAAAATAAAAGACTTTACGTGCTGTAGGTTTTCTTGTTAGCCAGCAAGTGAAGAAAAAAAAATGCCAAATTATTTTCTCGTGCTAGCTAAAACCTATTGTTACAAACTAACCAAGAAAGAAAAATAAATAAATTATAAAATATTATTACTATTTAGTCTTCATTATTTAAATTCGATCACCTAGCAACTATTTTGACCTCTTATATATTTTGACCTTTGATTATGTCTGTCTTATAAGTCAATTAATTATTATTTTAGTTAATGATATTAAATGAAGAAAAAAAAGTTAATTTCTACAAATAGACAAACATATTAGTTTATCTGTATGTTTACATTTCATGTGTATAAGCAGGTATGTAGGATAAATTATTTGCCTACCACTTGGCCTGAATTCAAACATTGTGAAAAAACTGGGATAGGTGTGATGGTTGGTTGTAAGTCATCTCTTACAACACCTTTCCTTAACAGAGTTAAAATTGTAAACTGGATTTTACATTTTAGTACTCACAAATATATTAAGAATATATCATTATTTTGAGTTTGGTGAAGGGTTGCTACGTCAATTTCCTTACTTTCTAACATTTTTTTTCTATTATTTAACAACTGGTTTTGGGAAGTTCAAATAGTGTGCCGAATTTAGGACTTTGATGGTTTTATAATGAAGGCATAACCAAGAATGTATCTCTATTACAAAAGGCATGTGAAATTCTTTATTTGCTAACCTTCTCGGTGCTCCTTTGAGGCTTATTGGAATCAATAAAGGTCTAACCAAATATAAAAACATGTCAATTTTAGTTAGCCTCTAGCTATTCCCATGATTGCATCTAAGCGGTACTTGGGAAATACCCTCATCAAACTTAATATCCCTAACCCTGTACTATATATATATACATTTATACACATATACATATATTTTTTTATTATACATTGCACCTGCTATTTTTACAAAGTTTACCCATTTCTTATTTTATTTACATATCTCAGCTATATTAACATTTTCTTGATATTATCCTGAATTGTTATTAACATCCAAAATAAGGCTACCTTGGACCTCTCCTCCTTGGTTTACCCAAAATGCATTGGGACCTGTTTACTTAACGATGGTATATGGTCCATCATACGTATTATTAAACTTATGATATTTACCTTCCTGCGGTTTACTAGAATGTGGAGTTTTTATTAGCACTGTCTCCAATTCTAAATTCATGTTTAGACCTTACATTCTGATTTCTACAATTTACTTTCATAGTAAGTTGCTTTTGAGCTTGCAATATATCGTTTATTAAACTCAGATTTAGTAGTTATGGAATTGTCTTCATGCTATCTGACTATTTGATGTATTCCATATGAGAATACTAAATAAATTCATTCACCAGCTTCAGACTTATCTTCTGTTAGCTTACAACTTATGTTCAATTGAGTGGCTCAGTAGGCTCACATTTTATATTTAGGGGGGAAATAATAATAAAAAACAATTAAGGTTTAATACAACAGATAAGTGTCTTCATTTATGATGTAATATCTTTGGAGCAGATCTTTTCCTTTGTCTGTGTCTGTATCATTGTTCAAATTTTTCTATGTACATATAAAATTCATTTCCTTCTTGTAACATCATGTGTGTTCAATTTCTATCCATATTCCTTTCACGTGAACATTAGAAATTTGCTCTGCTTGGTTTGCCTTATCAAAGCAGAATTAAACAACCTTTTCATTAATAGAAAATTCTTTTCTGCAGCCATTATATATACAAATCAATTGCATAAATCATAAATAATATCTAGCATATCTATAAATAGACCTTTGGTTTTTATATATAGTGAGTACAAGTATTGAAATTATTAATAATACATACAGTATGTATAAATAGACAATGCTCAATAAACATTCATATTTTAAAATTTGTTTGCATATTTTATCTATTCGTCTATTATTTTAGTCAACTAAAAATGGGAGAAGGGGTGTGTCTTTTTGTAAAAATCTGAAAATTAAAAATAAAAAAAAACGGTAGTGGGGGAAAAAATCGGAAATAATAAAAAAAAAAAAAAGACAAAATTGATTTTAAAAAAAAAACAGAAATGAGACATAGTAAATAAAAATAAAAAAAATTGAATGTATAGAAACAAAACTAAAATGAAAAATAAATTCTTATAGAAGAAAATTTATAATAGCAATTAGTAAAAACATTTTAAAATTTATAATGAAATCACAAAAATATTAAAAAGAAGCACAAGATCAAATAACACTGGAATACTACCATAACACCAGCATAAAGTTACAAGTTAAGCATAAAAATGCTAATAAACTAACTAGCTGGAAATGGAATCTATGACTACTATTACCACTACCTTAAGCTGTGTGGTTTGGTGCACACATGGTGACAAACCCAAGATCTAAAGATTTCTAGATGGAAACTTTCTGTTGCTCTACCATCAAATGACTTCCCAAATAACTAACTATTTAATTATTACTTTAACACTATACTTAAAATAAATCTGAAGATGAATATTTACAATCTGAATCATTCACAAAAAAATTACCACAATAACCAGCTAGTTTTAAAAGTAATTGAAGTTCATTAATTTACTTTATATAATTTTAGTAGGAGATAAAAACTCTAGAGAAACAAAAATAATACTGTTTACATTTTTTTTTTTAAATCTTAAAGTTTAAAAATATTTTATTCTACTTTAGCTGGGGAGGGGAGGGACAGATTGATTAATTATTTTCACTTCCAAACAACTAAATATTATTATAGATTAATAAAAATATAAAGCTCAATACCTAGTAATTTATTTATTCTGCTATTTATAAATAAGTTGATAAAATTATCATTTTTCTAGTCCAGTGGTATGCTATTCTCATCTCTTTTCTCAGTTGCTAACTACAATTACCATTAAAAAAAACTCAAAAATAGTATATTGTACACTTGACAAAAAAAAAAACAGCAAGTACTATTGGAATTATGCAATAAATTTGTCAATTTATAAAACAGCAACAAAAAAGATATTTTCCCTCCTACTTCTGCATTACAATACATAAAGTTTCAATAGCTGAATCTACCTTTAATTTATAATACATTTATACAGAAAAAAAAATTGTATTTCTTATAATACTAAAAGAGATTATTAAGAATCAATAAAAAAAAATATATATATATAAATAAAAATATCATAAAAGAGGACATTTTTTGTTGGTGGTAATGGCCATGATTTAACAATAAATTAATAATAGTAAGAAACAATAGAAATCATGGATGAAACATTTAATCCATTAAGTTTTCAAAATATTAAAAAAACTATTTTCTGCTTCTAATAATTTTTCCCCATAATCATGCATAATGAATATTAATATTTTATAAAAAATATAATAAAAAAAACATCTTAAAAAGCTTATACATCTGTAAATTAGACAATTTTTTATGACTTATTACTAATAAAAAAAAGATTATTAAAATATGTGAAAGAATATATAAATAGACAAAAACCAATAATAGTATTCACTAATATTTTTATTTATAACAATTTTCATTCACTATTGTTAATACATCCAAGTCATTTTTTAATTTTCTATAATAAATAGATAACATTTCTTTAATCTCTAATATAAACCTTCATTCCACTTAGCAAGGACAATTGTTTCCCAAAACTCATCTTACAGCAAGATCATATAAAAAGCAAGGGATTATAAAGATTTTCTACAAGGAAAAAAATTACCTCATTTTTGCAGATAAAAATTATACCTTAAATTGTGGATAATGTTTTAACAGCAAATAATTAAATCTAGTATTTATTTATAGTAACTTAAAAAATAAACCCTAATGTACAATATATGCATATATAAACTGTGCTATGCAAGTTGCACTTAAAATATGTATGTATGCGAGATAAAAAAACTTAAATTTATGTAAAAAAAAAAAAACACCTTAGCTTATAATCCACTCATTCAGCACTCATCATCATCCAGTTTTCTGAGTGATCAGTTCCTCATTCTAAAGATCTATCATTATCTTTTAAATCCTTTGGTGATCTTCGGTTTTTTGGAGAAAGTGTTTCAAATTTTTTGAAAGTGCTGTTTATGGCTCATAACAGGAAAATCAGTTCCTTCAGTTTTTTTGATATCCAGATTCTTTTCTACAGATTTTTTAATTTTCTTTTCTTTAACCAGTTGCATTAATTCATTGTTAATTTTTCTGCGATTGTAAACACTCTTTAATGTTGTATTCATCAATTTCTTATTGGCATCTTTAATACCCAACATAGTGATAAAAGCCTGCATTAGTTTTTTAAAATTATTACGATTCTTTGATCTATATGTCAAATAAGTGATGTGCTGTTCAATAGTATTAGTTGCTGATATAATTCCAGTTAAAAACATACATAGCTGTAAACTTAAAAAAAAATTCAATATTCTTTGGGGGGGGGGGACGTGTGGATTTATTATGCAAACATATAGCAAAATAGCCTGAGAAAGGTTAGAGTAAGCTTGCAATTGACAATTTTTTTGTGTTCTTGTACAAAATGATTAATCATTGCATTGAAACAAAACCGATACTGAATTTTTTTTTTATAAAAAAAAATCAGTCTTATATTATTTATGTGAAATTATTTAGAATTAAAGAAGCAATACTTAATAATATCTCATTTAACTGTACTGTTTAGCCAAATTATAGAAATGTACATTACCAAAACTTAAATGCATAATTAACTTCAAAAAAAATATAAAATTCTGATATTAAAAAAGTAATTTATGTATCTAGTTCTGTGCTTGCATATTTGTAAACAATATTTAAAGATGTATATGCAGATGTAAATAAACAAAACTTTATATACAAAATGCATTATCTGTGGTCTTTTTTACGGCATTAGAGATCACATTTTATTATATGCAGTGGTCATTTTCTTAAAATGATTTAGCAATTTTTCAAATAATACAATACATGATATGGGCCATTTAAATAAAAATTAAAAGCAGGAAGCTTCTTCAATTTATTTGTATTGCATTTTCATCATACAAAATTTATTATTAAATGTATACTGTATAAAATCATCTCTCCTTCCTTTTCTTTTTTTACTGAAAATACATTTACAATAACAGCAGCTTTTGATTTGATTGAAATTAGTATTTCTCAAGATTTTAATTTAAAATTGTTCAACTGAATAATTTAGCTAATATATATATACAAAACAATTTAAAATTAATTAATATAATAAGAACAAAATTTATTTTTAAGCTGAATGAAATTTGTATTTTTTACCTCTCCAGTACTAAAATTTTTAATGTTTGTGATTGCGTAGCCATTGTATTAAATAAGTCCAAGACAAAATTATTATGAGATTATGATTTAAAATCTGGCAAGTAAATATTATTTTTAACTTATATTTAATAATTTTTAATTATATATAATTGATAATTTATTACATAATTCATGAAATCATTTTCTTCTCTTTTTTTTTTTTTATTGAAAATATTTTAGATTTATGATGTAGCAGTTTTAATTTGAGAAATTTTAATTTAAAATTAATTGACTGAATATTATTGCTAACATAGTATATAATTTAAAATTAATTAATATTACAGTATATCATCAAAATTTATTTTTAGTTTTATGATGAATAAAATTTGCATTTCTTTTTTTTTTTTTAGCACTGTACACTGTTTTGTTTTATATTTGTGATAATATTTACTTTTGTCTTGTACATGTCTGAAAACGTTATCATATTATGATTTCAAATTAAGCAAATATTGCACAGTAAATGTTATTTTACACATATTTTGTAACTTTAATCATGTAAAGTTGATTATTAAATGCATAAAGCAGTATGCTTTTTTTTTCTCACAATAACATGAAATTATAATAACTAATTTTTACAATTATGATAATCATCATTTTTGCTGCAAGCAAAATATCAATGAGTGAATATAAATTTTTAAACTAATATATACATTTGAATGTTATATATCATTAAAATAGGCTTTTGATTATTTATTACGCTGAATAAGGCTTTTTTTTTGTAGTCATTAAATTTTTACTTTGGATATGTCATTAAAGAATGTAGTGATTGTCTTGCCATGACACTGGATAAAAATTAAATAAAATACTTTACATTAGTGCTATTTTAATTTTATAATCAAAATATTGTAATATTGTATACTGTACTGTGTATAATTAATAAATTCTGTATAGTACATTTTTAGTATGAATATCATTATTTTTCTTTTCAGGTGACATAAAGCCATTATTTTATGATATCATCAATTTTTATAAAATGGCTGTTTTAAAAAAAAAAAATGAGGATTTTTTTTATGATTGTTAGAATGAATAATCAGTTGTAAATTAAAATAATTGGTACAAATTGATGATAACGCTATGATAAATCCTCGTATAAAGATCCAGCGCTAAGTAGTATATAGATCTACTTATTTTCTCATTAAAGCTACTACAAACAACAAATTAGTTGATAGAATTTATGATTCAGGTGACTTTCAGATAGATATCAAGCAATTTTTTTTTTAACAGTTGTGATTCAATATAATAAAATATGAGAATTTTTAGAACTATTTATATAATATAGCATATTTTAGTATGCTATTCAAATGCTGACAAGAATTTTCGATATACTTATTTCTAACATCTTCAATTATGTTTTTAACAATTTAGTAAAGGTAGAAAAGCCAAAAATAAACTTAAAACTAGTACGAATATTTGTTGAAAAAAATACTAATAGAGAAATTAATATTTGTTTCAGTGATTTTGAAAGATATTTGAAAGTAAATTTGAATATCAGGCAAAAGATAATTAAAAAATTGAACGTGATTCAAACCAGAAAAAATATATATATAATGAGAGATATATGAAAACAGTGTATCAATACTATGATAATGTTATCAGCAATGGAATATAAGGTAAATGCAATAGTTATACTGATGCTGCAGTATGCAAATAATGGATTGTGTTTTAAAAAATATTGAGTTGGACTGACGAAATTTGAGAGAACATTCAGATGAAAATATTGCAACTGTGACTAAATAATAAAAATTAATGAAGATAAAAAATGCAATGCAGATTAATGCTTTAAACTATTTTAATATGCCAATTAAATGACAAAATGAAGGCAGCAAAAAACATTCATTTATATGGCCCTATCAATTAACTAACATTATTTCATTATACATAGACATCTATCTCCTCCTCTGCTTCTTTTATATACATATATACAGGCAAACCTAAGAAATGGAAATCAAACATTATATTACTTGTTTAAATCCAATTTCCATGTTGGGGGGAGGTGACTTTTTTGGTGAAAGTATATCTGAAGGTGACTATATTTTTTTCAGAACTTCGAACTGGAAACCAAAAAAATTTTGTGCCATCTATCAGAGATTTTTCATTTGCATTTACATTGTTTTATGCTTATTTTATTGTAAATTCATAGCTTTATTATATTTAAATTTAAATTCCCAAAAAATCCAGTATTGGCAGTATTTTTTTGCAAAAAAATTGATTTCTAATTGCGGTCTATTATATATAGACCCACTTCTTTTCCTTTATAAAGTGCCACAAAACACTGACTGTTAACTTTGATCATTGTTCTTCAGGTGTATCTAACTATCAAAGTCAGGAATCAAACCAAAATGTTTTATGCTTTCATAATAGATTTTGAGAGTAAATAAATTTATTTCTCGTAATTGTTTGCATTCATAATTAAGTTTTTATATTAATTTACCTAAATATAGTTTTATTCAAAAAATTTTAAATTTTACAAGAATAATCAAGGAAAAGGGAATAGCGCTGGACTACTATTCAAAGTGAAAAACTTTGACTGTTATTGCTTTCATAATAGATTTTGAATGTAAATAAATATAAATATTTAGATTCATGATTAGGTTTTTACATTAATTTATTTAAATATAAACTTTGATTCGAAAATTTTTAAATTTTAGAAGAAAAATAATCAAGGGAAAGTCAATAGCTTGACCACTATTTGCATATCAATGATATTCGGTGATAACTTAGCAAAATGCAACTATTTTTCATAAATATTTAGGGATTTTATGATTACTTTTTATACTATATTGACTAATAATGTGGTTAGATTTAGATTTTTATTTAAAATATTTAATTTTAGATGAAGAAAAGACAACATAAGTGAAGAATCAACTATCGTAATTTCTAAGACACAAGAAATCACCAGCATTTTCATGTAATGATTGGTTGAAATATAATTCCTTTATTTTACTGTAGGTTATTTTTCATATGTTCTTCTTCAGTTATTACATTATTATATTTAATCAATTTGAATGTGAAATAATTCAATTTTTAGAAGCTAAATTAAAACAATTCTGATTATTGTATATTAATATATTTCAGGAAGGAAATTGGCTAGATCCGTATTTAATGAAACAAATCACTCAATTTTTTTATTCAATCTGGCCAATAAGAAAATTCATCAGATAAAAGGTTAAATTATTTCAGCTCCCTCTAGTATTATAATTTGTCCATGTCACTTTATAAAATATTTATTAAATTACAATTTTAAATTGCCTACAGATAATTATTTTCTACAGCTGGTCCTGAATTTTAAAAAAAATTCAAGAAAAAAAAAAGTATTGTTTTATAATTATATTAAAATAGATTAGATGCAAATTTTACAAAAAAAAGAAATTACGCTGTCGACCACTGAACACTCCTGATACAGATATAATATATATTCACCATTAAGTGCAGAATATGAAAACACTCTCTTTTTGCAAATAAAATAATCACTAACATATAATTCTAAAAATGTTCATGCAGCATGAGAAACAAAAAAAGCTAGTATTGATTTACAAATTATATTCTTTGAACTTTTTAACACTATATATTTGCAGGAGTAGAATTCTGCTGATAATATACACAGTGCTTTGAAGACTTAATAATAATGCTTCAATTTATTTCATATATTCCAGTACCATTGCATGTATATTATGTATTTTTTTTTTTTTACATATGCTAGGTTATTTGAAAATATATATATATAATTATTACATAACTCTGTCTTATGTTTAAATGGGTCATGTTGAAAGAAATTTTAGTAAAATAAAAATGTCAAATTAAAAATTAAACTTAAATATCAAACAAATCATAATAGTAATAATTAAATATGAATGAAGTTGTGGCAATGATGGAAGGTAGCCCTGCAAAAATTGATTCCATTTTTATCTAAAGATAATGTAGAGAAACTGATTTGATATTGCTTAAATTTATTTTGTATATATATATTTCAAGATGGATATGCTAGTTGAACTTAAGGAAAGTATAAAAAAAAATCAGATATAAAGAAGTGGAATAGAAAATGACTAT
Organism: Epiperipatus broadwayi; assembly: GCA_028023455.1. Taxonomy (NCBI): domain Eukaryota; kingdom Metazoa; phylum Onychophora; class Udeonychophora; order Euonychophora; family Peripatidae; genus Epiperipatus; species Epiperipatus broadwayi. The sequence goes on from JAQFVV010006435.1 coordinate 456,590, forward strand.
ATTTTTGAGGAATAAATTATAATGTATGTTTTTTTTTTTTTTTGAGACAGAAAAGTATTTTTGGTTTTTTACAAAACTTAATTACTTAAGAAATTAGTTAAAAGTTATTTGATAATGTAATACATTAAAAATTTTTTTAATGAGTTACAATAATATGATGAAATAAAAAACCAAAGCAAGATATTTGCAGGCTTTGTTAAAATTTTTACTATAAAAACCCTAATGAATGTTTCATCAACTTAAACCCCAATAGCAAAAAATAAATTAAGAAAGTTTGGAGCTTACTTGACAGACAAATCAAAATGAACATCTATTTAGGCAAAAAGTGAAATCCTAGATGAAAATTTAAATATATGCTAGCATTACTTTTTCAAAAATTAAAAAAATCCATTTTAAAGGAATTGATTGAGAAATCTACAAATAAAATTGGGTTAATAAAACTAAACTTTTAATTTATTTCTGTCAAACTTTTAGAAGTGATTATAAGTAATGAACAAAATAGTTAATTTTATAAAATGAGATTCAACATTGGAATTGAACTATATTTATAAATATTTGTAAATTGTGTGACTATTTTGACAAGTTGTACTAACATATATTCTACTAATGTATTGGAAATATAATCATTGGTTATTTGTTAAGAATAGAAGGAATAATTGATAACAAAAGATTGTGATTTAAAATAAACGTAATCTTTTTTTTTCTTAAATATTTATTAAACAAGTACAATATTTACAATGACAATTATGTATACATGGTAAATTAAAAGGGAAAGCTAAAATTACGAACATAAAAAAGAATTACCTGAGTATAAATAAATATAAGATAGTATTATTCTGGGCAAGAGGTAAACCTGAATAGCCGGTCTACTGTTAACACACAAGTAGGCCAATTAAGCTCACCCAAGAGTCACTTAGTCAAACTAGAGTTCGGTCAGATCACCACTGGAAAAATCACTGCAACTATGGATGCTTAGGTATTGTATGCATTAATACTGTTATTAATCTTTATTCACTTTAATTTGATATACACATGCATGTTATAAACTTCCCATTTTTTTGTGTTCTAAGTTAATTAACAATAAGAATAACAATATTAAAAAAGTAGCATTTGATATAAAATAAATTTCTTTATCAGTTACTACAGCTTCTTCAACCATCCTATTACTATATATATATATAAAGAAAAACAATCTAAAACAACCCAAAGCAGAGCAATGGTCTTTCCAGAATCCTTCACTAAAAGATATACAAATTAACTCTATAAAGATTACTGGCAATAGCATCTGCTCAAACTATTAAAAAAAATCATCTGCTTATTGTTAGTGATTAAACCATATCTATCAATATAATATACAAATTACATAGAACTTTATACTGTAAAAAAAAAAAAAAAGTATTCTTTTGCCATTATGGTATTTCTTATGCATTTAAGCTATCTTGCAATATATCTAAAAATATTTTATTTTAAATATTAAAATAATTTTATGTAAATGTTAGTTCTTATACAATCATAGTAAAAGTTCTCATGCAAAGTTTTATCATATATTTTATTTAAAAGTATTCATACATTTTAATGAATAACAAAATGTAGTTTAATTTATATATCTACAATAGCATACACATATGGCTTAAAAATGGTCCCATTAAGATTATTAGACTAATATTAGATAATAAGTAAAACTTAAAAATCTCATATATTGTATATAGTAATTTTATAAATTATATATATAAATCACAATATGATTTTTTATCGTATGTTAATCAAAATCAGAAGGTTCCTAATTGTAGAGCCACATTATAAAGACTTTAATATCATTTTTATTGTTATTAATAAATGTGAATTCAATTGTTAAAATTGTTTTAAATCATCATTTCTTGGTCACATAATGGTAATGAGCTTGTGTTCTTCTGAGCTAGATTCAGGTATAATGGTTGATATATAAATGGGAATATATTTAGTGTGTGGGCATCCAAATGATGATGATAATGATTCCTGGGTTGGAGGGAAGAGGATATTCTTCAAAGTCTATGCACTACATTTTATTTTAGTTTAGTCATTAGAAATGAAATTTATAATGACCAGTACATTAATGGTAATAAGTGGCCAGAACACTGATGATGATCAGCAAGTTTTAATATCCCAACATTATTGTTTTGATGATTATGTACTCTAATGGATTAGCACTTAAGTGGTGCAGCCAAAGTTATGTTTAAATAATTGTCCATGCTGGCAAAGGCTAAATAGTTAGCTAGCTACACAAAACCCATTTCAAGTCGAGTCACCAGATTGATGGTTGATTTATGTTTTGTATTGTTCAAATACAGTCACCAGACTGACTTGATTTATTGCATCTATATATTTTGATTGTGAATCATTCATAATGATGAATGGTTTCTTTTTGAGTATTACTTACTTTTACTTATGATAATGCTGATTGATTTATAATTATGTTTATAGTTGCTCTAAGGAGTAAACTGACCTCTTTTGATCTAACTGATAGCTGGCTGATCTCTCAGAGATATATTGATCTCATGCTGTCCTTGAATATAAAACTTATATGTATTTTAGATATTAAACATTATTTTAATATCTTACTTTATTACTTTAATATTTAATTTTAAAATTTTGTTTATTATGTTTACTTAGGGTTGATAATGTTTTTCCATCACCCCAACTTCACCCTTTCTTCCCCATCCAGTTACAGTATATATTATAAGTATACATATACAAAAAAATACATGTTTGTATGTCTTATGTTATATAAGACAGCATGGGGCACATGAGAACTGAGAGTTGGATTGGCTTACATATTATATTTTTCAAAGATTTTGCATTCTATATAAGCTAAGAATTGTATACATAAGTAGGATTTACATAAATATAGGACTGCTTATACTTTTAAGATTGGGATAAATTAATTTTTCAAAAAAATAAAATTAATAGAACTTTATTAATAAAAACTACCATTCAGAATGGAGAATCTTCTTTTACAAATAATATACTGCAAATGCAGATTAAAAATAAAACTGGATAATATTCAAGCAGGAAGAACATTATATAATCAAAAACTTGGCTCTTAAATGGATATCAAGATAATTAAATCGTGTTTGTCTTAATTTGAAGAAAGAGAGAAAGAAAAACTTTGTTATCAAAATTATCAGCAATAACCTTTATCAATTTTTCTTTTAATGCTATTAAAAATAGCAACATCTGCTAATCCTGTACATAAATTTATAATTTTCTATTTAGATAAAATCATTGTTCAATTTCACAATACATTAATAAAAATAGGAATAGTAAATCATGTATAAATAATGAAGAAGGAAAAAATATAATTCACTCTTTTCTCTCTCCAATTATTTCTAAACAAGCTTCTTCCAAAGAGAAGTCATGCAAAATTTTTAAAATGTTAAGTTTTATATAATTATATAACGTAATATTAAATGTTACATGAAACCTAAACAAATATTTAAATCAATGTTTTGTAATCATTATCTGATATAAATAGTTACTCAACCTTTTATTTTTAAATGCACAGATAAATAAAATCAACTAAATAAACACACTAATAAACCACATATTTATAATATAAAGTAAATCAAATATATTATTTGGTACAAAACACTTTGAGCAAAATAATAAATATTTGTGATACTTTTAACAATAAGAAATAGCTTGACATCTATGTGAGATAAAATGTATATCACATATAAAGAGGGTATATAAATAATTAAACTATTTCTCATAGATAAAATCCTCAAATTCTTTAAAACATTCAGTAAAGAATATCACTTTCATCTCTGGAATAATATTCTTCAAAGAAGTATTTAGATTGGGCGAATTGCAAAAATTGGAGTACTATCATAGTGAACAATGAGAGCATCTTCTGGGAACAAATGTCTCCAAATGTAAGATTAATAAAATCTATCCTCTACAGACCAAATGTTCATACAGTCTGTAGTTGTAATGCATGCACACAGAATGAGAGATCAAAAGCAGTAATAATAATCTTACATTTCTAATAAATGTTTCCAAGCCTATAGTGGTTGTAATTAGATATGTTTTCTGTGAGAGAGGCAAGTATAAATAATGGTCTGCTTGTTTGAAGATTATGATTCCAGCCATCCATTATAAAGAATTAAAATCTTTTCATGAGAAAGCAAAGGCACTTTGGCTTTAATGCCAATTCAGCCATGAAAATATATTTTTGATGAAAGCCAAAATAAATGGTTTTGGCTGCCACTGGACTAATATGTTCCACTACATGTGTTTGATTATAATTTATCATAATAACTATTACTCATTTTCAATGTGACTTAATTTCTAACCATAAATGATATAATCATCATCCTTGCATTTGCCAACCTTAAAATATTGTGTAATTCATCAGTTTTGGACACCAATGCTTTTATTTTTTTTAATTTTTTTTTAAGTGTCATAGCATCGGCCGGGACGCGAACCCGCAACCCGGGCAACTGCCTGCAAGTGCAAGGCAGTCGCGCTGACCTCTCGACCACCAATGCAAGACACCAATGCTTTTAGCAAATTAAAAAGTAATAACATCAATTTTGGGTTAGAGTTTATTATTTTAATACATTACATTTCATATTTATCCTTTATCTTTCTGTGATTTTTTTTACATTGTCAATCAACTGCTTAACAACTCCCATTAAACATTCTAGACTATCTTCCCCAGCCACCTTGTGTTTTATTCTATTTTTTCAATATTTTCTTATGTTCATTTACTAATTTTGTATTTTGGGGAACTTTAAATAATTATTCTTTCATTAATGGTCTAAGACTAAAACCATGTCTAATCTTAGTCCTATATTTAATTTTGTGGAAACCATTTCCCCTCCCCCTCTTCTAATAATCCCTCTCCCCCTCCCCCCTCTCTCCCCCTCTCCCTCTCTCTCTCTCCCTCCCTCCCTCTCTCTCTCCCTCTCTCTCTCCCCCTCTCTCCCTCCCTCTCCCTCCCTCTCTCTCCCTCTCTCTCTCCCTCCCTCTCTCTCTCTCTCTCCCTCCCTCCCTCTCTCTCCCTCTCTCTCCCTCCCTCTCTCTCTCTCTCTCCCTCTCTCTCTCTCCCTCTCTCTCTCTCTCTCTCTCTCTCTCTCTCTCTCTCTCTCTCTCTCTGTCTGTGTGTGTGTGTGCTATCTATAAAGATGGGCACACTTTAAACAAAAATATATAAGCTGCATTCTTATTCAAATTTAATGGCTTACAAAATAACCTCATTTTTTTAATTATTATATATTCCATTATCTGAGATAAATATCATTTAGAGAATACCAGATAAAAGTTATAAACTTAGCTTTAAAGCTGACTAAGCAATTGAAATAAGAACACAAAATTTCTTTGGATATCAGAATCCATCCACTTTACATATATATAAAAAGATAATTTTTAAAATAAACATTAAAATGTCCCTTCAGGGGACAAGTTTATAAATCATATTCTGTCCATTCTAGTGACAGCTTCATAAAAGACATCTTATTAATTATTATGATAAAACCAGTTTAACTGTTACAATTAGTTTTTACTCACCTTTCCCCCCTTCCCACAACAAATTTTCATTTGTTCAAGAATTATCTATACACCAACACATCTTATTTTTTTAACCTGGTATCTAGTCAGGCCACTTTAATTTTGCTTTCATTTATTTTCATTTCATATTTATTACAAATGACAACATTATTTATTCATCATTCTGTTAAATTCAATTTCACTAAATACAAATATAATCACCAAAATAATAATAATAATTTAAAACACAAAACGTTTTAATGTTAAGTTCACTATTTCCTAAACAACACTAATTTATCATCTCTTAAATAAGTGTAAATATAATATTGTTTTGATTCATTAAAATTAAAAATAAAATTTTATTACTTCAGTATAACATGTTTTATTTAAACAATATATAACAATAGTATATAAACATTTTGAACATTGGCTTTAGAAAAGATTATTTTATGTTGATAAAGAAAGATAAAAAAAATTGTTTTGAATTAAACAATACATATTTTAGTTAATTTTGAATTTATATCCACATTAAGTACATATTTATTATACAACCGTAAAAAAATTAAACTATAAATGGATTTGGAAACAATTTTTTTTAAAAAAATATATAATCGATATAAATTTCATGTTTTATTTTTTTGGAATTTATTCTGATAGCTCTATTTAAATCACAATTTTGATTTTTTTTTAAATAGCTATGAGCTAATTACTTAATTTCATAAAGAATTATGAGAGTAAATATTGGGTGGGATAGGGAGATTTATGTGCATTCAAACAAAAAACGGAAGGAATTAAAATATATATATATGTTTATTTGGTAGTTATGATTTATGCTCAATGTGGCCATTTGATGGCATTCTTTCTCTGCAAAAGCACAGAATTATGTCATTAACGCGGCCCAACTTACAGCCTATAGAACAGTTTTATTCATGTTAGCTGTTAGCAGGCATAGATGGCATTGCACTCTGTGCTTCGCGTCACTATGAAAATAGTACATACTTTATAGATCGCTACCATAGGATGTGAGGGTGTATGGAATTCAACTGGCTGTAAGTGTTTTTATGTGCATTCGAAGTAATGACCTTACACCTTACCTGACGCACTATTACATACTAATAATTGTAAGCTCGTCCCTGTGTTTCTCTACACATCTTGGAAGGTGAAAACAATTGCAAAAGGGTAGGTCCCAGAACCATTTGACATAATTCACATGAAAAGGCACATTTGCGGGAGAACAACTATGAGAGTAATAAAATGACTGTCGTACCTTGTTTTGGAAATCATAATCTTGGTTTACTCATTGGGCGTAAGTCACAACAACCATTTATTTTTTATTATTACTAATATTTACATTAATATTATTACTTTATATTTACATTTATTAAACTAGGGGAGAAAGCCGATAGATAATCTGTATTAATTTTTTTTTTTTTTTATTACGAAAAATTAATACAGAGTGAATACATAAAACCATGTTATATATGGACTGGTTGTACACAAGGTTTGGCTGCTACCCTACGTCTTTAACCAAAGTTCTATATGATACCAAACTATATGCAGTCTTGAGTATTTATATTGGGCTTGACATATTTTGATTGGATATAACAAGTTTCTGCAGCTATGCCACGACGTCATGTCATCCACAGGAGGTATCCCTGTTTTGAGCTAGGGTTTTGCCTGCATTCTCAGAGAATCACCCTCTTTGTGATTCAGTTCTATCTGCTCCCAAGTGTCAGAAAACAATTTTCCCGTTACCATCCCTGGTCTTCATACTGCAGATGATTTCCTTGAACTCATCCCATGGACTTTTCATGTTAGGATGAAATTTTAGGCAGCAACTGGTAAACCATAATGCACCATATATTATAATAGCCATTCTGATTGAGGGGAATGTGCCACTTTTCAGTGCTCCAAATCCATCCCAAATGGACACTTGAGCTCAGCTTATTAACTTGCCAATGCTAGGCATTAATAATAAGCAGCTAATACCTAGAATTAAATATTGAACACTCAGGCCCAATTTTTTACTCATAATGAACTTGTGGTGATTACCAACATAATATTTCATGAGATATAAAAGAAACATACTTAACACTGATAATATATGTGAGCTGTGTCACAAATCAGAAGAGAACCAACAACATATATTCTTTGAGTGTTGTAGTGCCTACAACACACTTTATCTTATATTACAAAAATTTATCAAGAAAAGAATGCCACTGTAAATTCAACTATAGTTAGTCTTTTCCAAATGCCTGCTTGCAGAAATAAAAAGAACATTTGTATTATATACATTATAGTGCTCAAGATGCGCTTATCATTACAATAGTATAAGGAATTTTAACACTATTAAAAACAAATTAGAGACAATGAAACAAAGTGATAAAAAAAAATCACCCCATCAGACATTTTCACAGCCACTTGGTCACTTGTCCATCAGTGCTCTAACCTCTAGTGAGATGTACATTCTGTTTCCTATTTTATTGTACATGTTTTTAATAATAGTATAATTCACTGAATGCTGTTGAAAATACTTATTGTAGTATTCTTTGATTAGTTTTGTATTAATTTTTTTTCTGTATATATATATTTCCCCTTTAAACTGAAATACCTATAAATATATATTTCCTTGAATAAAATTTCTTCTAAAACTCTAAAAATAAGTCTACATATATACAACGATTTTTCTAATACTTATTTAAAACTATAACTTATAGTTTATTGATGATTAATAATGAGAAGATAAGAGAAAATATTTTAAGATTTTTTAAAAAAGTATACTTATTTCTTCAGAAAGTAAAACACTTTAATCGTATAAATTCTTAAGAATAAATTACTATTTAAAGGGTTGTTTGTAGTCAATACTTTTTCTTGCAAAACTCTAATAAAGTAATCTAACTTAGACAACATGAAATGCCTTTCAAAATCAGTAAATAAATATTAATCAAATAGACAACACAGGTTAGTAGATTACACAACGTTTTGTTTAGACTGGTATTATTCTCTGCTCTCAACAGATGACTGACAGCTACAAATCATTCATCTTTATAAACTCAAATTATTGTTTATTTTTATGTTTATTAAGTCAAATTATTGTATGAATAAAGATGCATCTAATTTACTAAAAAAAAAAAATATCCAGTTTTAAAACATCAACAAAATAAAAATCACTACACTTAACTACCCTTTCTTTTATTAGAATTATAAATGTTGATAAAAAAAAGCTATTGGCTTGTCATTCAAACATTATAATTAGTAGCTAACTCTTTTTTTTTTTTTTTTTGAGTCTCATAGTGTTAAACAATCAAAGGTGCATGTAGTTCATAATGCAGTGCAACTAGAATATTTGTCTCTTTATTGGGAATTTTCTTCTGGAAAAAGGTTTCTTATACACAATGAACCAGAGTTCCTGCTGATTAATAATACATACTCTAACACTCAATTTGACTCACATAGATGACATCACAGAGTCCCTAAAACAAAAATCCATAATTAAGTGTGCCAAGACCCACACAATAAAGCTGACTAGAAACATTCTAGCAAACTTACTTCATGAAAATCAATCAAACAATATATCACCAAGCAAAAAGATATTAGTAATCCATTACTGGATGGAGTTGATACCATTTTAGGCAACAAAATGCTGCACAGAATATTTTGCCAACTGATAACTTGCAAACTAAAGAGATACCATAATTTGATATATTTTAATTAATACTACTTTTTTACTTTAAAAAAATGTATCATAGTGATCTTTTCAATAAGATTTTTTTTGTTCTCTATTTGTCTGTATGTGCATGTGTTTAAATATTAAACATCACAATTTAAGTGTTTTCAGATTGTTATGAATATTTACGAATGCCATTTATTTATTATTTAATTAAGAATAATCAATTTCTATTTTAAATAAAATTGCATATACATATATCAAACCTATACCTATTTAAGTAATGACAAATGAATAAAATATTAATGAAATCTCCAAATTATCATTTTAGAAAATAAGGGGAAGAATTATATATTTAAAAAAAAAAAAAAAAGAAATAAAAATTATTAACACTTACATGCACTCAAGAGTGAAGGCAATATTTTCAATGCTAGGCTACAAAATAAATGAATAAATATTAGTATTAATTAATTTTTTTATAAAATGAACACATATGTTTATAACACTTATTATATTAATTCACAACTGATAAACAGATAAATAAAAATATCAATACCAAATCATAAAAACTCATAACATACCTAAATTACTAACAATAATATTCATAATCATAAATTGAAACAAAAAATTTATTTACCAGCACAAGCAGGATAAATTTTTCATTTTTATATAGAAAACATAAAAATTGTCTTATTTTTCCACATAAGATGAATAACATTTTTTTATATTAAAAATCTATTAAAATTGAATGAATGAAACACTTTATAAAAGAGATACTAGAAAAAAATGTGTGTACTACATTAGAAAATATCAAAATTAAACAAAGAGATCTTAATTTTCTTGTAATTTCATAGAAGTATTCAAAAAAATTGTTTTCAAACAATTTAAACCATTCCAGTATTTGATTGTCACACTTCTATGATTAAATTAGTTGCCAATATAATTTTCATTACCTCAAAATAATAAAACATGGGCATAAATTAATTTTTAAAAATTTTTATTTTAAATATTAGAAGGGAATTTGGACACATAAATTAAATATACATTATCAAAGTAAATAAGAATTACTAGTAAATTTATCGCATCCATATATTAAAAAAAAATTATTTTTCTTTTTTAATAAATGTTTTTATATGCATAGTTTGTAACATTTATATTCACATATTGTCATGTATTTTTTTATTACCTGTGAAAACTTTTAAAGTTTGTTATCCAGCTGTTCAAAGAAGTTTCCCGACTCCTTCTCTACATCATTAGAAGTTTTATTTCCAGGAAATATATTGTTTTTTTAACACTGCTCAAATCTATTCCATTAATATTCATTAATCCATTAATATCCATTGTTTTGATATTTCTATTATTATAATTTATTTATTTTTGTAATTAAGTACCATATCAAAAAATACTATTAGTTTGCTCAGGAATTCATAGATGCTCAAGTATTAAAATGAAGATTGAGCACCCTGTTACACTATTAAAAAGTTGTAGTTGTTTAGTTTTATTTGTTATTCTCAACTGGATATCAATCCAGAAATCCTTAGGTTTCAAATCTACCATTCTATTATTGCATTAAACATCACGTGTTAATTATTTTTTGTTTTGACAATGTTTACATATAATTCATCTTTCTTTACTTTGTTTTACCATTATTAATAATAATTTCCATATTTCTTAATTCATTTTAATAATCATTAGATTTTCTTTCTATGCATTCACAGCCATTTGGTCTTTATTTTTTTCTTATCTATTGCTCATTTAAATGTCTGATGGTTGTTCTTGGTGAGATTGGATATTCTTGTCTCATATTTTTTCAATTTCCAATGAGAATTCAATTTCCTCAAATATTATAACAGTTGTTTCTGAATCATAGTAAAGATTATTGAGAAAAAAATATCAGTTTACTATAAGCTCCCTACAGTTTATGTAATGCCCCAGACTTCTATTGGTCAATGCTTTCACTAGCATCTTGCTTGTAGAAGTTCTTTCTTTTGCTTTATACCTTCTCTACAGAGATATGAATTGATAATACAGTACCTCTGTTCTTTCTAAATCCATGTGATAAATCTTTTATTTGAACTCTGATTTAAGGTATACCATTAAGACTTTGCCTAAAATGCTTATTATTGCAACGATCCAGTAAATTTTACATTCCATTTTGTTTTCTTTTTTGTAAGGCTAGTAATAATGATTGTCAATGATTTAGATGTTCTTTCTTTCCATGCAATATTAAACAATGTAAAAAGTATCAAACTATATTTAATCATTTCTCCAGTTATATCAATTTTATTTGTGTGACTAAGTTTCGTAAATATATTTATTGCTCATTTCATTAATGCAATGTGGTGACGTAATCAGAGAAAGTTCTTTTAACTACATTTTATTGATTAATTTCATCAGTTTGCTTTTCAAATTTCAGAATAATTCTTTATCCATTAAAATTTCACCCTTGTTAGTGACCTCTGATTTCACTACTAATTTTGTAGTACCATTTTTAACGAAAAACTTCATTTCACTCTCTGGTTTCTTATTCCCTAATTTATACTGCCAGAATTAATTTCTTTATTTTTTCTTATACTGTTCCATTATTATTATTATTATTATGCAGCTAATATTTTAGACCTAACTAATTTTGTTGGGTGTAATATTTTCCTATTATAATGATATCTCCTAGTGTGTATATAAATTTAATTAACAGAAAGATATTTTTGATAACAGTAATCCAATTTAAACTATTCTATTCCAAATCTACAATATAATTATGAATAATTAGTAAATACATTATGGTACAGCCAAACATCCTTCAATAGCCAAACACCACCGATTACTAAATTTTTCAGAAACAGTTTTGCACATAACCATTCAGAATATATGTCTGTGCTACTAGATTGACTTATTTAATATGCAGATAAAACAATTCAGTTTTCAAAAGATTATACATCATAATATAAGAGGTAGTTATATTCAAAAAAAGTGCTTTTTGATCAAAGCTACCATCTACTTGGAGGATTTGTTTTGTAAGATATTTATTTATTAGTAATATCTTACTCTCTTGGGTGTATGTTTACTTTTGTTATGTTTGGGTTTTAATCGCAGACTCTACATTCATCTTATTAAACTCATTGAATTTTTCTATCTACACATAAACAGGAAGCTCATTGAATTTTTCTTCCAAAACTAAACAGGAAGTAAACAAGAGATAAATTAGAAAGGAAAAAATTCTATCTATTTTAAAATAAATAAACATAAACTAGAATATTTAAAAATATAAGAACTTCTCCACTGATTTATAAAATATGTCAATATTTCGGACATAACATCAGATCATATGATATAACTTGCATTTTATTGCAATAATAACAAAATATCAGTAATTTATATATCTCTGGTGATAATAGTAAATAACTGATTACTGCAAAATTTAAAACTGATAAGAAAATAATTACATAATCAAATTCATAAATAAACTTTAATTTCATTCTTAGTATATACAATACTACTTAATTCCAATAAATAATTGGGTTATTTTATTATTTATTTTGTGGATGAATAATGAAATGAATGGTCACTCAGGATATAATCAGTGAAATATTAATAAACATAATTATGTTAGATTATAATTCTATGTTAGTAAGACATTTATATTTTAACCTAAGAATAGATATATGTTTGATCAAAATTAAGAAAAGTAATAAATTCTTATTTATTGTGTATATTGTTGGGGTTTTTTAGTAGTAAAGTTAAATACTATTTGCAGGATTCATTGAACACTGTATGTATATGTTATATATAAACTCTGATAAATGTATAAAAGTAAATATATCCTTAGTTCAAAGTTCTAAATAAATAAATCACAAAAGAAGTTAGAACATTGACAATCTTGGTAGTGAATTAATAGAAAATATTCATATTCAGTACTGAAATAATTTAAATATAAATATTTTGATGGAAATATTTGTAAAAAAAAAAAAAACAAGAATAAATGTTTTTTGTTTTTTTTTCTAGAAATGAAAAGCATTGTTTACTTTATGTTCTAATATTAAGAATAGTTTAAGAGTAGTGAAAATCCAGAAACAGGATTATTTGTGTAATTTTGAGGATATGTTGCACAATAGTTTTTTTATTACATTTCTATTATGAAAGGAATATTAAATTCTGACAAATAAATATTAAAATCATTCTTGTAATGAGATTATTTTCCTTCTCTTAAGTAGATAGATATGATTCTAATAATTTTCCTAGCTTGGAAGATTTATTTACAGCTAGCACACTATTACCATACTTTTCATAATAAAGAAAGTGTGTCATTAATCATAAAGAATTCCTTTTTCAATTTTTCTCAATTAAGAATTGAGCTAATTGTTGCTCAACAGCAAATTTTTCCATCATTGAGACAAATACCAATCTATTATGATGATTGATAGATGTTCTTTATGATTGATTTCTCACCTAAGATAATTTAAAACATGCCTTCCTGGGAAATATGTTGCCTTCTGTATTATAGTAGAAAAATTGTCAATAATCTTTTATAGACTTCAGCTTCATGTTGTCATTTACTTAGTAATATTCTATACCAATGCTGAATATACACTAATATATTTTTAAGTTTTCCATTTCTTGAAATGGCTAATTATGATTTTATGAAACTAAACATATTTAATATTGCAATAATAAAAACTTATCAACAGATGAAGATATCCATACTAGGAGTGCTATTATATTGCCATATATATCAAACCCTGTGATGCAGTACTAAATATATCCACATAAGATAATTCAAATCATGACTGTAAAATACTGAATTTTTTTCCAGTTTCTATTAAAGTATAAAATGTTTCATTTAGTAGATGGATAATTTACCCAGATAATTATCCAGTAAGGATCAATAAATGGAAATCTAATTATTTACAGATAGAGAATATAGATTAGAGGATTTATTTTTATATATTTATAATTATAATACTAAAATTAATCAAGATTGGAAGACTAAATTGGAGAAAAGTTTGAAACAATACAATGAGATTTCTTTAGAATATTCAAATTTCAATGACTATAATAATCCATTTAAAAGATAACTTGGATTCTAAAATTGAAATACCATTAATATAAAACTTGTCTCAAAATAGAAATAAGATGTATTGCATTAATAAAATAATGATAATAATATCTATATGAGGACTGTTTCAAGAAAACTAGGAAACTCAATTTTAAAATTAGATACTAATTTAATTTTTTACAGAAATTTCTATGAAAATCTTACAATAAAAAACTATAAGAAAATACACTAATAAAACAAAATTAAGTATGAAGATAACTAATAATATCAAGATAATCTTAAGAACTGCAGCAACCAAATCTCAATTTTAATTTATACAGCCATCCATGAATTAAAGAGAAATTGTATTAATAAAACAAAATTACATATGAAGATCTAAATAGATTCAAATTAATTTTATAATTTTAATCTATGCAGCAAATTACATATGCAAACTATCAGAACAAATAAATTGAATATGTTACTGAAGTAATTTAAAAGCCAAATGCCAAAGAATCATTTTTAAATAAATCTGTAAATATTGCCTATCTTTTGATATACTAATGTCAATCTATTGAAAGTGTTTCAGTGCCAAGCAAGGCACACTGAATAAGCAGAAAGAGCAATTGAGAATTACGACAGTTACTGTTGTCAGTATAGAATCAAAGCACACTTAAATTGGTTTAAAAAAATTAACAATTTAAAAGTAGAGGAAAATAGATTTAATATACATTTACATGTATGTGCTGTTCCAAAAAACAAAAAAATACTTGGTACAAAGTAATTTCAAGAGAAATTAAAAGGTTAAACATATTCAAAATATTAAGAAAAAAAAATCATTTTTTTTATTAAATATTTAAATGAAAGAAAACTAAAATATTTTCATAGGGATTAAGATTGTTTAAATTGATTAAAATGTTAATTAATGTAATTAAGGTTGTTTTTAATGCCAAAAATTTTAGATAAAAATTCTTTTATGGCACTATTATTAAAAGGAAATAAACTAAAAATAAATTGTTTAGAGCAAAATTTTTGACAAATTGTTTTGATATTAAAGATAATTTTTAAATCCTATGATTATCTAGAAACAATTCTTTCATGACTTGGTTAGATTACTTTAAAAGGGGAAATCTCTTTTATACTTATTTAAGACAAGTTAATCCCCAACGATAATAATAAAATTCTAGAAAAAGAGAGAATGTGGTGAAAGAGTATAAATATGGTTTTAAATTAAGCAAAATGTCAGCAAAATTCTATCTTGTGAAGAAGTGTACAAATTTATTATCTTTCCAAATTCTAACAACAATCTATTCTGCATGGAAGAATAGATGAAAAGTTTGATTTCCCTGGGTTTCCTATAGATAACAATGGAGCAGATTCTAAATGCCAGCAACCTATGAAATGAAGAGATAAAGACAAATTTCCACCTATGAATGCCATATATAAATATGACCACCAGAAAGTAACTGATTTAAAATTCCCTTTAATCTCTGCAATAAAACATTGGAAGTGATCTTGATTTAATCGTAGTAACCTGAAGCTTTGACACTACCCAAAAAAGAAAAGAAAAAAAAATATCTAGCAAAACAACTACAAACTTATATATTTATGGGCCTGAAGATATAAAGTAAAAAATAGTTATACTTACTTTGAACTATAAATCTTTCTAAAAGAATTATCAAATGCTCTTTCTACATATATATGTCAAAAGCCAATCATACATATATTAATAGTTTAAAAGTATATTTTCTGGGAAAATTCCTTTTATGTATGCAAATATATATATATATGTAATAATCAATAAAGCAAGTCATATATAATGTGACATTGCTTTTAAAAGCTTGTATTTACAAATATGTAATATAGGGAGTGTACCAATAGCTCAAACTAGCTCTTATTTAATAAATGCGGTAAGAGAAAATATTTAAAATCTCTATCTAGAATATTCTTATCCCAGATCAATTGATTTCGATCTTATGGATCACCTCAGTGAGGAGCTAGAACACTGAGACACTAGCCAGCACTTATTTAATATGCAGCTATTGAGAAGAAAATCTGAAATTTTCAGGCACAAAAATGTCTTTAAATCCAGCTATCTAACTCAAATAGCTATAGGGGACTGAACCAAATTCAGATCTACCATATATTAATAGCCTTAGCATCAGCTTGTTTGAGCTATTGGTACACTCCCTATATTACACATTTATGTATATAGCTTTAAATTTGATTTATTTTTTTTACATTTATAATTTTAGAAAGAAAAAAAAATTATAATAAAAAAAAATTTTTTCTCATGTCATAGCATCAGCCGGGAAGCGAACCCGCTAATCTGGGACAACTGCTTGTAAATCAGCTGTTGCTGACCTCTCGACTACCAATGCTTGACATAATAAAATTTTATTCTCTCTTTATATATATATATATGTAATCTTGTAATTGAATATTAATAAATACAGTAACCAAATATATATAATACTATTAAAAATTTTAATAGGAAATATAAAAATATTAACAATAAAGTTGATTCTACTGCTAATAAAAAATATGGATATCAATACCATATATTTCAAATGAATAAGTAAATTTTATAAGGGAAATTTATAAAGGTATATGTGATGTTGCATTTTATACACTTCCTGCATTAAGCAAATTAATAAATAATTCAAAAGATAGAACTTCATTTGTAAACAAAAATTGCATCATTTATAAATGGAGATGTAAATGTGGTAGTGTATATATAGGGGAATCAAGATGTACATTAGAGAAAAAAACTAAAGAGCACTTGTGTTAATAAAAAAGGTTCAAAAAACCAAACAAATTATAATGGAAATAATAATGTTTCGACATCGGTTTTTCATATAGTTTTAATTTAAATTATAATAATGTAAAAATATTGCAAATTGAAAGAAATAATAATAAAAGGAAAATAAAGTAAGTCATGTTAATATATAAACATAAGCAAGACTTAATAAACAGGCAGGCAGCAAATGTAAAGATCACAGAACTTAGCCTTTGAAAATGTTAATTGACAAAGACTATGAAGATAGTCGAAAGCACTCCTAAGCAAATAAACCTTTTTTAAAGTTGTACTTTACATATATTTGGTTACTGTATTTATTAATATTCAATTACAAAATTACATATATAACTTTGGAAAAATACAGACATCGAATAATAATATCATTATACATATATAAGTGATTTTTGAAATTTTAAAAAAAAATTAACCATCCTGTTTTAATAATAAAAGAGAGGGAGAAGAAACCAAATAGATATTAGCAGTTAGAATGCTTTGAACACTGCACTTCAAAAATTCAGTTTTTAATGCTATAGCTTCTTTGTTTGTTTATTTTTTCCATTTTAGTCAAAAAATTAAATATACAATGCTTAGTCTCTTTTATATACAACTAATTTTTTAACCCTAATTGTGTAAATAAATATTCAGCTTTCCAGTGAGGTGTCTTTTTTTATATTTATTATGTTCAATGATAACTGCATCTATTTTCTAAGAATAAGCTTATAGTTAACAATAATAGCAAAACCCATTCTAACTAATAAACTAGTAATTTGGCATATTGAAATAATCATATGGCAAGCTTGTTAACCACTGGAAGTTAGTATATTATTAAAAAAAATATTTTTTTTTCAATAAAATCATTACAAGTAAAATTAAAATAGCTGTAATAATAAATTAGAAAATTTTCCATATGTATTAGCATGTTGAAGAAAATTGAAAGCTGATCATACTCTATTCATGCACATGTTCAGAAATGAAAATCTTATTTGAGAGTTCTATATGTGAAAGCAATATATTGTGCATTTGTAGGAAAAAGATGTCCTACAAATAATATTGATTAAATATTTCCTGTTTATAATTGGAAATATTTGTATTTATCAAACTTATTGATAAATGATGATTAAAATGGTTAACAAAGATGTACATATAGCTGAGACAATTTGCAATCTATTGCTTTTGGGATTGTTGGGTTTTTTTAAGATTTTTTTATTTTTTATTATATTCCATAATGCAGAAGATTTTAATACTTCTTTCAGAAAATGGTAACATAGGGTTGTTTTATGAGTATAATTAGAAACGATCCAATGGTTAAATAGTATCCAACATCAATTTTGCTAATGAAAATAAATTGCATTTCAGAATTAATAACAGAAAACTGAATAATACTGTTGGCATTTTGTTTTTTTACAAATTATCTATTAAGAAATATATATTGTTAAAATAATAGATAAAAAATTATACACAAACTAAATAAAAATAGTTCTATATACATGTAGTTCAAAACAGATTTTTTTCCCCCTTTCAAAATTGGCCTATTAATTCTGATATATATAAATTATTTCCCATATATTCATTTTCTTTAGACATTTGTTTTATTGCATAAGATAAAAAATTTCATATATATATATCAACAAACATTTCAATCTAATGTCATTTACTATAAATATTTTTTTGCTCCAATCACTGTAGAGAAAACTTGAAAATGACCAAAAAAATATGGTAAACATTGATAAACTGCATGTTTACATACATAAAAATAAAAAATAAAATATATAAAAAAAATATAAATATATTGATGAGGAAGGAAAATAGTTTCTGGAAATTGCAAAAATTAATGTATTTGTCATTGTGAATACTGTTTGGTCTCAAGGAGTAATTTCAATATTCTAGTCCCCAGATTCTTGTTACAATAAACACTTAAAAAAATCATCCCATCTTATTAAATGTCAACCATGCGTTATCATGTGAAACTGTTTCCACATGAAAACCAGACCTCATTTTAGAAACTTCTATTTGAAAACAGCCATTATAAAAATACACAATAAAGCTACTAATATGAATTATGGCAGTAGCATGCATTGTGAAAAAGAGTCATGCCATGCTCTAGAAATAAAAAATGACTACATGGTATTGGCAACCATGACAAACTTCAAACAGCAGGTACACCCTCTACAGTGTAATTTCTTCATCTAGGAAACAATCAAATTACTTCAACTTAATATTGAAAATATATCAAAATAAAAAATGGTATGTTGTTCAGCCCAACATTGATGTAATTTTACTACAGGATATATATAATGCTTATCTTCTTAAAATTCCAAGATCTACATTAATTTATAAAATGCATTATAAACATGCTATGGCTATTTTTTCAAACCTTCTTGGCAAACAACAACTATTGAAAATAGTTTAAATGATATTGCAATCACCATTTGAGAAGAAAACTTTTATATATGTAACATTTACAAACCTCCCAATATAAATTGGCTCTATCCTCTCCATGCAAACTGCCCCTTCCAAATCTTCTTACTATTTCTGCATTTGTAATTCTCATAATAATCTTAGAAATGGAACAATACAAACTCACTGTACAATATCAGGTAGGACGGAAAATTCCATTCAGGCAAATGGGAAATAGATACAACTACTGATTTATATTAGTTTCAATAAAAAATGATTCATCATTATCTGCTGAACTACTGCTTATATTCGATCAATTCCTCCAATAATCAGCATAAACTAAGTAAAATCACTTTGGAATCCATATTTTTATAGTTGAAAAAGATGAAATTCAAGGAAAGGTAACTGCAATTAATGTATTGGATATCTTGAATAGAATATTAATAGAATCTCTCCAGTTACCTCTTGTTATGATAGGGCTTAACCAAGTTATAACAACAGTTGCCACCATGTCTATCTTCCATGAACAGCAAACACAATTCATTCCAGGTGGAAACAAAACCAGCAGTACTCTTTATGGCTACTTTTTGTATATCAAATATTTCAAAATTTCTGAAAAAATTACAAAATCACTGGATGATGTCTGGAAAAGCAAAATGTTTCAAGGTCTAATTGTATGGTCTGATAACTTTTAAGCAAGCTTGGTAGATGCAAAATTATATCTAGAAAAAATTCTATTATCACTACTAATCAAACTATCACTCATATATCATATTTCCAAAAATCCAAAATAAAAAAAACCCTTAATATTAGAGCAGAATTACAAGCTTTTCTTTTACAATGTTTGCTGAATATCCATCTGATAAAATCTATAGAAATTGGTGAGCCAGAACTCTTAAATTAGAGAAATGCCTCATAAGCAGACAACATAGTTACATGATTTCTAAAAAAATTTAGGATCTGAAACCAAAGTATGGTTGGCAAAACTATTCACTAACATTATTCATAGAGAAACTACTCCAAAAATTTGGTATAAAAGCAAACTATAGCATTCTTAAAACCAAATAAAAACAACTATGATCCAAAAATGTATTGCCTAACATTATTATTATTATTCTCTACAAGTTTTTGAAAGTATCATATTAACAAAAATTTTGCCAAGTTGAAAACAAATTACCTATAGAACAGGCTAGGTTCTGACCAGAAACAAACTTCTATGAACAAGTTTATTCTTTGTCAAATCACTTTGAAAAAGATTATCCAACATAAATTAAAAAGTTGTTGCTATCTTTATTGACCTAATTTTCAGATCAAAATTCTGTTTGGAAAAGTAGATTTCTAAATTTTCAAATTTTTAAATGCATGAAAACTATTAATTCACTTAACAAAATGCTCTCCAATAAAAAAAATCAAATGAAATTAAATGACGATTGTAGTAGATATTAATTTTTGCAGAGCGGTCTTCAGGATTCAGTTCTCTTGCTTGAGCTGATCTTCAAGAAACTAAAGCTAATGATATTATTGGACTTCTCAAAATATCCTTTCCTGATATAGACAAGATTATTAAAATAAGAACATGATGATATTGCAAATCTTATTCAAATATGGAAGTCTTATTCATAATCTAATAAAAATAGTACATTCAATTTTTAAATAGTAGGGAAACATTTATATTCTGAATATAATCTTAGACAATAATAGTGAAACACAATGGTACTCCATGTTATTTAGGAATAATCTTATAAAAACAATTTATCCAAACCGCTTCAAACACTTTTTTTTTTTTTTTTTGCTAAAAAGTGTTTGAAGTGGTTTCGATAAATTGTATTTATAGGATATTATGGCAAAAATAAAGAAAAGTGTGATTTTGGTAATATTTATAGGAATAATCTTGTCTCATGGCCTAATTTATGTTCTTCCTTTATGTAAGATTAGATCAAAATTAATTTCTAAAAAATCTCCTTGGAAAGATAGTTGATACTACTTAGGATTGTGATAAAAAATAGCTTCTCTAGTATTAGCATATTCTTTGAGGAACATTGATACACTACATAAAAAAAAAAAAAGGTTCCATACTAATCTTCTGGATAGTCAATTAAATATTATCACAAGAAATATTACTGTCATTTAAGTCTACTCCTTTGCGATAGCTCATTTTTCTTTCACATATTCTTCTGATAAATAACATGAAATAAAAATTGTCTTACAGAAAATTTATAAAAAGACATTAAGTAGCACAGATTTGTCAATATGTAAGATATAGTTTCATCATCTAAAATTTATCTATTTATTTTTTTAATATTCAAAAATCTATAACCAAATAACTTTTGCCATAAAAAATGGAATGCTTACAAACTTCCAAATAAATTTCTCTTTCCAAATTTACCAAAAAAACCATCTGAACTTCATTTTTCTAAATACAAATTGGAATCTCATCAACATATTGAACATTGCACTCATCTGTTTCATTAAAGGAATGTCACAATGCTTGATCTATTTGTAAATATGGATAAACATAAACCAACTATATAGTTTATGATTGTCAAATCTATGACAGCAGCAATGGAATTCAAGGCCATGAAGCCAAAACTGAATATATCTCACTGTCGGAATAGCTGTTATGCTAAAGATAAATAAAAATAGATATAATTACTCTTGATGAACTTGTCTTGCAAAAAAATGAATTTGAACATGCAGACTATTGATTTTCTTTTTATAAAAAGCATTTTTATCAAGTGAATATGCTATGAAGTTTGACTTTATATTTTCTGTTTTTGGGATTCTTAGATGTGCTAATGAAATGCTAATGATATTAAAAATACTTCATCAGTCCTTCAACTCCAACACCATATTCAATCAGAAATCTCAGGGAAAGAAAGCCTTTATTGCTTCTTGAGTAATTACCACCTCAACATTGATAAAAAAAAAAAAATGTTTTTTATTTTATTTTAATACTTGTACTGGGGAGCTATTTGCAATCAATTAATTGTTCCCAAAAATATATTCACTATATAATCTGTTCATTCAACAAAAACAATGAAATAGATGTATTTAAAGGTAAAAAAAAAATCATTTAGGGTCGTAGTCTAGAACAAAATCACCATTCAATATAACTACAATTTACCCAAATCACTTCAAACACTTTTTAGCAAAACTTTATTTGCACATATATACATACATCTATGTTTCAACTGTCCTGTAGTCTTCTTCATAGCCAATTTACTTTAATCTTTTTGACTGTCCTGCAATCTTTTTCAGAGCCAATTTACTTTAATCTCTGATTAATGTAAATTGGCTCTAATATAAAGAGTTTTGCTAAAAAGTAATGTGGTTAAAATAAATTGGCTCTGAAGAAAACTGCAGGACAGTCAAAATGTAGGTATATGTATTGTGCCCTTTTCTATAGGTCAGTAATAGTTCATAACAGTCAATTACTAAACATTTTAAATTTTAGAATATGTTCTTTTAATACATTAATTATAGTTTGTCGATTATATCTTTAAAGTACAATTTGAGGCTAAAGCAAATACGTAGTATATAAAATTATAGCGAATTATTTAAAAAATAGTTATGAAAAGCTTAAAATATTGTAACTCAGCTATAAATATTAAAAGTATTAAAATATTGTAACTCAGCTATAAATATTAAAAGTATGTTTAATAGGCTCAATTTTAATAGTCTTAAACGTATAGATAAATAAATGTTATACAGTATTTAAATTTATAAACTATGTTTAATAATCAAAATTAATATAATATATTTTAAAAATAAACTTTATGATGATGAAAATTGTATTTAATTCTATATTTTCTAAATTGTTCTTCCAAATTTTTTATAATTATATTATTTAATATAATAAAGTGTTGCAATTTTATTAGTCTAGGCAGAGAAATAGAATGAAAATCGTCTGTCAAAATTATTAATCATGTGACTTGTATACTATATACTTTCACACACACGCTTGTTTGAATTAATAACAAGTTTAAAATATTTTAAAAGTTATATTATAGAATTGGATAGAATTATTGCCTATCATAAAAGCAAATAATAATAAATATTAAGTTAACTATCGTATAAC
Organism: Epiperipatus broadwayi; assembly: GCA_028023455.1. NCBI lineage: Eukaryota > Metazoa > Onychophora > Udeonychophora > Euonychophora > Peripatidae > Epiperipatus > Epiperipatus broadwayi. Next base: position 480,090 of record JAQFVV010006435.1, read on the forward strand.
ATGCTTAAATGATGTAATAAAGATGAATACAGTTAATAAAAAAAAATTAAATATTTTGTTTAAATAAAAATAGATAAATGGAATAGGTTATTAAAATTATTTTAAAAGTTACTTTAAATGTTTAAATAGTTTTAATAAAATAATAATTGATTTAAAGGTAATATTTTAAATAATATTTTAAGTTCATTGCGTCATAATTTTTTATTTTCAAATATAATTCTGCTATAAACTGAAAATATGTAAATTTGTTCTCAAGTTAAAGTAAGAATCAACCAATCAAATGAGGTATTCTTACAGACTATAAATATGAATTGCACGGGGGTATAGGAGAAGATTAATAATGTATTGAAACCAGAGAAAGGTAAATTATAGCTATCGAAGAGATAGTACTTTAAAATTTTTATTTTAGTCAATTTTTTTTAATACTTTCTTATAGTTTTATTTGCAAAAAACTAATTGATATTTTTAAAAGTATTTTGCAAAAGAGAGTTTAAAAATATATATATTTGGGAACTTCGTGAAAATGATTTTCTAATTTTTAAAAGTTACTTGCCAGGATTATTTTATCTGAAATTTGACCTAAACTTCGCAATGAAAAATGGATATACTACGAAATAAAATATGTTTAAATTATAATGCAGCTTTATTTGTGCTTAACCGGAGGACTGTTCTAACTCATAAAAGAACAATACGGACATTATGCTGGAAGCTTAAACAGAATACTATTTGCCGTCTAAAAAAATTTGTGACGCATTATTTATAAGCTTATCCAGGAGTTTTTTTTTAAAAAAAGAATAAGATATTTATATCGTATGAGTTATCATAAAATATAATGAAAGAAATAGAATGTTTAGTCCTTTTTGAAGGAAACATTTTTTTTTTAAATATATATTTTACAAGAATTAAAAAGAACTTATTAAGAAATAAAACCTATATAAAAAAAAAAATGAACATATAGTAGATAAATAAAGGATGGATCCATGAAAATACAAATATTGTGTACAAGTTTACCGGATAACTTAAGTTAAATTGAACAGAGTGATGCATCAGAGAATATTAAATAAACTTCATGGGAATAATTCTTTAATATTACAGTTTAATAATTTTCATTCTGAATAGTAAAGACCCAGGATTATTTTCTATAAATTTTACTAAATGGATTAATAATTATTTTTATTTTTAAACTTTAACGCGCTTGGAGGAGAACATTTTAAAACTCTAGAGAAAATAATAAACATTTTTGGATTTTATCATGAACTATGGTCAAGTGAAGACGTAATTATAGTTTTAAATTTTTATTTTACTAACTTAGTTAAATGTAAATTTTTCTATTTATAAGATTAGGAAAACATAAAACATTAATTTGTTAATAACATAAAATTTATAATATAATCTAATAATTTAGATAAGAATATTTTTAAATAAAACGTATGGATGTGTCTTTTCGTTTATGTATGCAATGTTTTTCTATATCCAGTGGATGGAAGAAGCCTACTAAAAATGATGACCAGATAAAAAGGGTTATTTGGTAATAATAATAACTATTAATAATTTATAATGTATATTTTTGTTTTCTTTAGATCATCTATGAATCTAAGAATGAAGTGTAAAAGTTTTAATTATATGTAACGCATTTTCATACAACATTTTAAAAAAACATTATGAGATAGGATTGATTTGAAAATATGCATACGACGATTTTTTTTTTATATATATTAGTGATATAATCCAACATAATAACAAATAATTATGTGATTCTTTTAGAACTTTCATGTTATTGGATATTCAAATATTGTCTAAGTAGATTGTATATGATTAAACATATAGAATAATGAAGTAAGCAAACTTTTCTTATGGAACAGTGAAATTGTTTTAAACTATCAATGAATTTTATTTATTGTTTTGTAAATGCAGATAGTTATTTATCGATGTAAGATGTAGAAAAATCTTGAGAAATAATGTTGAGATAGTGGCTTGGAAGTACTATAGTTAGCAGGAAACCAAGATGATGTATTTTTTAAAAAATAGGATATGATAAGGAATAGAAATAATATTTAGTCTTTATGTGGTTATCAGCATAGTTAACAAAGCCCTATGACTGATACACATTTTATTTGGACAGTGTTTTATATGTCTTTAAATATTTGATGTTTTAAATAAAGCTGAAGAAGTAGCTTTAACATCGTTCATGTATTAGAGGTTATTAGACAGGTAAAGGTCATACCTCTTTGCACTGTGCCATGATTTTTTGAGATATATTAAGAGTGATACTCTAGCTTTCTTCCTTAAATCCTATACATCTGTTTCGCTATCTTTATTTCATGTAACTGCATCGTTCAGTAAGATATTTTGAAAAGAAATGATAAATAATTTAGAACTTAGGTTATGCTATCGTTTTGTATAAGATTGGTTTATTTGCTTAGAAGGAATAGAATTTATAACTTGAAATTGAAGGTCCAAAGTATCCTAAGGAAAGGAAAGAATCATAGAATATATTTTGAATTTATTTTCGGAAATGAAATATAAATTTTTAAAATAGAGTATCTAAACAAGATATTTTCTTTAGAATGTTGATTATTTTTGAATGCTTTATTTTTTTTTTTTTGAAGAAAAATAAGTATTGCATATTTTTAAAATACAATAGTACAAAGTAAATTATATAAACAATATGCATAGTATATTTTTGTTCATTGAATAACAGGAATATATTGATTATTACACTTATATCATACTAAAGTAAGGCTAAATAGGAATGTATTATGATTAGTAAACATCGTGTGATAAAACACTAAAATCTAGTACTGAATTTTGGATGAATATTTTATGTAACATCTTTGACTTTGCAAGATGAAAATTTTTTTTAATATTTTGAGAAATCCGTACTCATTATAAAGTTAATTTTGTTTTTTCTGTAGAATGTTTTCCTATGAATTTTTTTTTTTAAAAAATAAGATAGTTTAATAATATTAAGGATGAAATATTTTGCTAATAAGTAAATATATTTATAATAAGTTAACCATAATGAGAAACCAAATGGTAACATTTTTTTTTATTTTGTCTTAAGTATAAATAAAGATATAACTAAACTATAAACTATTTTTATATAACTTAGTAGATAAAAATGTAAGATTAAAATAAGGATATCCATTGTAAATAGTGTACATAAATTGTTTATTTTATTTGTTGTTGTTAATAAACTTTGTTAAAATTTGTTTTTCAAAATTTTTGTGTCTTGATTGTTTATTTCTCCACTTCACTGCATGAAATCACGATATATTCATAACAATTGAAACAAATATATAATTTTGCACAAAAAGATAAATAGAGAATTATTTAAGAATTTTAAATATTTTATTGGTATTCTTTTAATTAAATAATTATAATTTTACATTGTTTTATTGGTCATAAATCAGTTATCACAATAGTATACTGAATTATATGCTATCAGTTGCCACACATCCTTTGTTTATCAGATTATCATATGCTACCACGTATTTATTATATTATTACATGAAGATAAAAGATTATATAAAATTATTGTATTATTTTATTATGGTAATAAAATTATAATAAAAGAAAAGATATCCAGTAGTAGTTAAACAATGAAGAATATTATTATTATTATTATTTATTATTAGTTTCAGTGTAGTAGATTATGACATAAAATCCCTTCTCATATTTTACTACCGTATTTTTAAATTAACTTAGAATAAACTTTATGAACCTGAGATTATTTTATTGAGCTAGATTATTACAAATAGAAGATTAAGACTTAATTATTAGTTTAATCTTAGTGAGTAGAAGTTATTAAAGTCGTAAGAATACTATGAGTTTGTTATTTAAAATAGTAATAAGGGGGGATAGTGTTCTTATGCCATTGAGGTAGTATCCTGTGGGATATTGGCTCAATGTAATCTATCTTGTCACCTGTATTTTCACTTCAAGTCTCATGAAAATATTAAATATTTATTTAATTTATTTTTAGAAACTGAACCTTATTCGTATTTTAAATTTGAGCTAGTGAAACATTTTAATTTTAATGCTGAATATTTTATTTATTAATTATTAACTGAGCTAGAACCCGTTTTATTTTATATCATATACTATTCTGAAGTGAGGATGCACAAGACAGGGTTAGAGTATATATGTACAAATAAAGAGTTTTGCTAAAAAATCTTCAAAGTGGTTTGGATATTACAGCAAAATAAAGAAAAGGGTGGTTTTGGTAATATTTTTTCCAATATAACCATTTAAATAGGAGAAAATATAATACAACATTAAAAATGTAAGTATAAAATAAAATGTAAGTATAAAATACATGCAGAATTATTTTATTGCATTTACTTTTCACACATTTCATTATACATATAAATTTGAACTAAAATTGGACTTTTAAAAACAGAATTAAAAGATTCTGTGATTTACCTTTTTTTTAAACCCATATTAATAAAAGTTTCCATCTGTTCCATGATGTTACAGCATGAATTGCTTAAAATGTGAATTCACTTTGCAATGTATGAATTCATTATTTCATCCTTATTTTTTTAAAAAGACATTCCATATAAAATATTTAGATTCCTGATAGTTTTATCTTTCTTTATTTTAAATATTGTTTCTTTCCTGGCATCCATGTTAGCATTCTAAACTCCAATTGTCTGTCCATGGCTAAAATTATCATGTCTTAATTATATAGAATTTTGAGATAACTAAATTGGTAGCAAAACCTTTTCTAAATCTGAGGAAAATGCCAGACAAACACGTGGAAGTGTTTTAAAATTTCATGCATATGTCCCCAATTTGTTTGTTTTTTTTATATTTAGCCATTTCATATTCAATATTTATAGCAGGAAGTGTTTACTTTATATTGGTAAAGCAAAAAGATAAATTGTTTTTTAATTTCTAAAGCTAATTTCATTGTATTAATATACTTTTCTTGTTTTTAACCTAATAAAATACTTTCACCCCACCATAAATTTTATATAAACATATGGTCATTTATATGAAAAATTCTAGAATTTATGTCTTGATTTAGTTACATTGAATGTTTAATATTATTAATTTAAAATACACTAGAAAGTGCATCAAGTATAAGTTTATTATATTTCAATGTTGTACTTTATATTTTATTATACATTACATCCTTAAATTTAAGTATTTCATTGAGAAAATAAATATTTCAAATAATGTATAAGACTAATTGTCTGATATTTGATAAAACAGTTACAGCAATATCTAGGGATTAGTGGGTTTTCAGAAGAGTAACCAATAATTTGAATTAGGTAAGTTACAAAAGAACATTATTGAACAGATCAATATTATATTATAAGAAACAAGAATAAATTATGGCATTTGCTATGAATTAAATAGTCTGCTATTATTAAATTTTTGCATAACATAAATTTTGAGTATTATAAGCACTTTATTTGGATAGAAAAATACTTATTAAAAAATATGTTTGCCTCCATGCTCTAAAGAATGGCATCCTATGGTTACATTACAGTTAGAAATTAAAAAGTAAAAAAAAAAAATCAGCACTTCTTACAGATTGTATGAAATAATCTTATAGTTTAATGGATAAACCAGATTGGTAAACTCAAAGTTAAAATGATGGTGACCTTAAAAATAGATCAAATTCCAAATGTGTTAGTAGAAAATTATTTTAAAAAAAAAACATATCAATAGTTGTTAAAACACTAAAATTACTCATTTAGCCTTCAAGAGCTTGTAATCCTACACAAGTATAGAATTTTCTTAAGAAATGAAATGAATTTGGTAACAATAAAAAAACAACATCTCAATTGACTCTTTAGCAGTATCTATATTATTAGTGGCATGATTAAAAAGAAATATGGTACAGCTGCTTGACTGAATAATAAAATGAATATGGAACATCATAATCAATAGAGATTTAAGGCAGGAATTCAGTAACTGACAAGAAAACTTAAGATATAGTCATTTGCTGATGGTTACTTCAGGTTTGTGTGTGTGTGTTTTTTTGAAGTAATAAAAATAAGATAAGAAACTAAAAATATCACAATCCTATTAATAAAACAATGAATAGATATTTTTTATATGACAATTCGATTTTAAACAGATGCAGGAAATAATAAAATTCTAAATAATGATACAAGAATTTAGATTAGTATATTTAATGATTTCTCAACCAAACTGAACCATTTAAATGTGAGCAGATGTCCAGATTGACACAATTAAAAGCACTTTTGTAATTTTAAAAAAGATTAAATAGAGATAATGGATATCAAAAGAAGTTTTAAAATAACGTTATGATATAGTAGCTTCAAAACTATTACAATTTTTTAAGAATACATGGACCCATAAATCTAAACTTTTATTATTTCAATTTATAAAAATAAGATTAAAAAAAAAAAATAGACTGATGAAAATTATCATTGATATCCACTACATTTTTCGCCCAATTGTAGACAAGTTATTATTTGAGACTCAAGTATGATTTTACTAAATCAAAAACCACCCTACATGTGTTTGTATTGCCATACAAATGTGAAATATGACCAAGGCAATGAACTCAACTAAGGTTTGTAATAATGTTTAAAGTGTTAATAAAAAATGATCCAAATTACTATACTCCGCTGTACATACCTCTTAGCCTGACCATTATAAATAATCATTTTCCATTTTATTATTCTATTCTTACCTAATTTTATTTTCTTATTTTTATTTCATTTTTTTATTTATAGTAGCTCTGATGATAACTTCAGGACAATCGAAACTAAAATTTAATGTTTTGGTATAAAAAATAGTATTTATTGTTAAGTGTATAAGAAAGTTGAAAATGGTAGCATATATAAGTTTTATTATTGTTAGTGAAAAATGTGAGGAATGTGAAATGAAATCTGGAATTAAACATGGCTTTGCTTTTAACTCCAATAGCCTTTTCTATTACTGCAGCATAATTTTTCACTATTTCTATGCCACTTATTGTAGGGCCTTTAGTAAGTAATAATAGATGCAAGCTGATAGTACTTATTAAATCCCTATCCTATGAAAAATTATGCTGCTATAACAGTAATACATAAGTTAAGGTCAGGTGATATAGTTAGGTGACATCTTATTGGTTTATTTTCTGTTATCATATCAGTGAGATTTGAAAAATGTATAGGTGGCTTCATAAAACAGACATCAAGGTTACATGTTTGATAACAATTTTTAACTGGGACTGATTAAGATCAACAGCAAAAATATCTTTTAGAATCCTAGATTTACTGTGAACTGATAATTTTGCTATTATTTTTGGTGCAAAGGATGATTATCAGAAGATTCTCACTGTTTCAAACACAATCTATAAATAATTTGATTTAATAAATGGAAAAAAAAAAAAAATCTTCAGTAATTACTGATCTGGGTAGCTAACAATTTGAGAATGCAATTTAAATATTTTGGTAGCTTTTTGGGTAGACAGAATTTATATGTTGTTGTGTAGCATGGATCCAAAGTAATTATAACATAGTGACATATAATTACTTCAACTTAATGAAATAAATCTATCTAAGTTTATACCAGAAATAAAAATGTATTTAACTATCATAACAGAAGAAAGTATATATTTATTGAATTAATTACCACTAATTCAGCTCTCCTGGTTTATTAGCCTATCCAGAATAATGCTTTTTGCGGCATGTAATAATTGAACAAAATACTCTTTAGCATCTTTTTACAATCTTTAAAAAAAACCAGATGCGCTGGAAACATATATAATAAAAGTATATATTAAAAATTAATTGTAATTACTAATTTTAAAAGCTATTGGATAATACAATTTACATAATACATCTTATTTTTATATTGCTATATCTCTCTCTAAAAAAAAATATCAATTACTCATTTATTTTTTCTCTTATCATTTTATTAAATGTAAATTGTCAACAATAGTAATAACAATAACTTAAATTTTATTACCAATTAGATATTCATTTCCAATATATTATATGAAATATTTTATATTGGTACAAATCTTCATACTGCAGTCAAAAACAAAAATTTACTAAATAATACTTTCTAGTTTTCATTTTCTTTATTGATAATGTTATATTGTTATGTAATATTTAACAGTTAGTGATGATTATCTTTTTTTGCTTAGAAGTAAAAAAAGTTTTATGAAATCTTTTACATAATCAGCACTTAATAAATGACAATAAACATTTGTAAAAAGTTAATGATTGAAGTTTTCAGTTCATATTTTCTAGATCAAATAAAAACCAAAAATTATGTAAAATAATTTAACAAACTAAAAAAATATATAAACATGGTATTTATATGCATTTATTGAAATGTCAGATTTTTTTTTTTTCATTATATTTTATAAAGTCTGTATATTACTATACTTATTGTACTTTTTTTGGAAATTTTTTAATTTGTATAGTATTCAAGATTAAACATAAATTGTTGCTTAAGTAAATTATAACTCATGCTAAAAATAATAAGACCTTCAATAATGTTGCCAGGGTTAATTAATAAAAGAGTTGCCAGAATATCAAAGGCTGGATTTTTTAATTAAAAAAATTGTACCCTTAAATTAATCAAGTACAATATAAGTATAACTGAAAATGAATTTTTTAATTTCTTGTTATTATGTATGTCTGGAAAAAAAAAAAAACAGGCCAAATTTTACTAAAAAAAAAAAACACAAACAATTTAAAATGCCTTTTAATGTAATATAAAATAATTACAATTAAATAAATACAATAATTAATTTGATTATAATTAAAAAATCATAAAACATATTAATTCTCAATACATACATGTAATAAATTGATTTATGCATGAGCAAATTTAATTTTAAATAAATAATTTAGAAGTTGTATTGTCATTTCAAATAAGAATTTAACATTGAATTTCTTTCACTTTAGCTATTTTTTTCTTTACTCAACAATGAATTATACCTCACTGACAACTTTGTTTAAATATTTATTTAAATCAAACATACACACACTATTACTACCCAAGCAGTAAATTATTTTCATTCAACTTTCATTTATATTTAAAACAAGAATATTTTTATTCATCACTTGTCATGTAATTTTTTTAACTTTTATAAATATGAATATTATTTATAAATAATTTGATATTAAAAATTAAACATATTACTGCACTTATATAAAATGTTCCTCATTGTTTAATATTTAAAAAATTCATAAATATATTTGGAGAAAAAAAAAAAAGCATGGTACATTGCCTTACTTCAACCAACCCAGGGAAAATATGAACACAAGTATAATACAGTATCCTTGCAATATATTAAGGCAGAATCATTAATGAATTTAAAACAACTATGTATATCTTTGAAATTCAGATCTGTAATTGTAGTAATTAGCCAACAATGGCTATATACCAATAATTAGCCAAATCTAGATTTGCCAGGTATATCAAGAATTTGCCAACATGTACATTTATATATAATATAATATAATACTAATAAATGAATGATGTAAATATTTAAAAAACTAGATATAGCATACATTGATTTCTTCAAGTGTATTTGAATTAATTCCCTACTATTTATATTAAACAATTTAAACACAACTTTATTGCTTTTAAAAAATAATTACATAATTTTGGCATATATTGTAATATTAAAATCTGTTTAAACTTTTTAAAAGGTGTTAATTGATTATCAATTTCTTAAAATTATGCAATATTTTTTATAAAAAAATAAATCAGTTATTACATAATTAAGTAATGTTGAAATGCATGCTGCATATTGGAGTAAAGAAATCACAGATTACAATCATCATAATAATAGCTGAAATACACAGGCTTATATATACCTGTGTCTATATATGTAATAGACAGGGTATGAGCACAGACTTTCACATGACCCACCACTCTCCACACCATCTCATAACACTGATACACTTGAACACACATATGTTGAAAAGATAAATAATCACCAATATACGTATTTCATGCTAAACCAGCAATCATCAGTTGGTCCAGATTACCATCTCTACACATATATGCTACAAGTGCTCAGATATATATTAAGATAGCAAATCCTCCTACTTTAATGGACAGGCTTCAATCCACTCCACACTGCAACTCTTCAACCGTCCATCCAATTGAAAATCTGATGATGGAACGCTCAAAGGCCACCCTGAGGCCGAGATTATTGTCACACCCATGTTGACCTAAGGTCAATCTGACCCCACATGTACAGGACATAATCCATTAAATACATATGCAAGGGATAGGCAGACATCTCTAATATGTAATAGCTGAAATACACAGGCTTATATATACCTGTGTCTATATATGTAATAGACAGGGTATGAGCACAGACTTTCACATGACCCACCACTCTCCACACCATCTCATAACACTGATACACTTGAACACACATATGTTGAAAAGATAAATAATCACCAATATACGTATTTCATGCTAAACCAGCAATCATCAGTTGGTCCAGATTACCATCTCTACACATATATGCTACAAGTGCTCAGATATATATTAAGATAGCAAATCCTCCTACTTTAATGGACAGGCTTCAATCCACTCCACACTGCAACTCTTCAACCATCCATCCAATTGAAAATCTGATGATGGAACGCTCAAAGGGCACCCTGAGGCCGAGATTATTGTCACACCCATGTTGACCTAAGGTGTGTTCAAGTGTATCAGTGTTATGAGATGGTGTGGAGAGTGGTGGGTCATGTGAAAGTCTGTGCTCATACCCTGTCTATTACATATATAGACACAGGTATATATAAGCCTGTGTATTTCAGCTATTACATATTAGAGATGTCTGCCTATCCCTTGCATATGTATTTAATGGATTATGTCCTGTACATGTGGGGTCAGATTGACCTTAGGTCAACATGGGTGTGACAATAATCTCGACCTCAGGGTGGCCTTTGAGCGTTCCATCATCAGATTTTCAATTGGATGGACGGTTGAAGAGTTGCAGTGTGGAGTGGATTGAAGCCTGTCCATTAAAGTAGGAGGATTTGCTATCTTAATATATATCTGAGCACTTGTGGCATATATGTGTAGAGATGGTAATCTGGACCAACTGATGATTGCTGGTTTAGCATGAAATACGTATATTGGTGATTATTTATCTTTTCAACATATGTGTGTTCAAGTGTATCAGTGTTATGAGATGGTGTGGAGAGTGGTGGGTCATGTGAAAGTCTGTGCTCATACCCTGTCTATTATAATCATCATAATAATAAGTATACATGTTTCTAATATTATACCTTATTTATAAACTCTTAATTCTTATTTCCTGAATAAATAGTGTATTTTCTATTCACTATTTTATAATATTATTGCATGGTTATTATTATTATTATTTTAAAACTACTTTTAAGTTATTAATGTATTTGTATTTTTTTTCAAAAGCCTATATATTACTATTATAATATAAAGTGAAATTAAAATTTATAATATCTTGTTTTTCTGATTTTTAATCTTGTTGACTTTTTAAATGATATAAGATTAATTTGATATCAAATCAATAGTCCAGTATCAGCAAAAGATTTTTCTGGGAATGAATATGTAGTAGTTTTTTTTCAAGAGTAAACTATTATTAGATTAAATAGTCAATTAAATTGAATCATGGGCAGTCTACAACAATAGCATTAAACATCCCATACAGGATTAAATAACAGACCATATGGAAATAAATATCAATATCATTCACAAACAACTACAATTTACTAATAGAACTTTAGTACTACTTACTTACTATGACTGGGGTTTTTTTTGCATACTCCATGCTAATTCTGAGATCAATAATTTGATAAGAACCTGTAAGAACAATTAATACTACCATCATAAGATGTAGTTCCATGTCAAATTTCTAAACTGAAATTTCATTCTTTCTTATATCTCTTTGCTTCTGAGAAATTAAATTGGAACTTCACATTTAATGTATCCTGTTACTTCTTAAATTGTATTTATATATTGGGTTATTTAAATATTCCAAATACATTCAACTGTTAGTAATAGCATACAGATTAGTAGTATATGAACAATCTTTCTAGAGGAATTAGATTCTTGATTATTCAAGAATCTAAGGATCCAAATTTGATTCCCAAGCTATGCAAGAATCTAAGGGTCCAGTTTGATTCCTATGCTAGTATTGTCAGTGGTCAGGCCAGCGACACCTGAAAAAGGGGAGAATAATAATACCTCTTGAAACATTTTGCATATATTAACCTATGTGTACTAACAATTGAATGTATTTGGAATATTTAAATAAAGTTAAATTTTTCTAAAGATACTCAATACTTATATTAGATAATAGAAATAGTCCAATATATAAATGCAACTAAAATATCATCATTACAAATCTTCAGGAACCTACTATTACTTCTTAGGTTGTGTTTTAGATTAATTTATTAAAAACAAATTTCATCACATTAAAGAATAATACCATATAATTAAAAGATGAAATAATGTTTATTATTAATACAAAATTATACATATAATAATTAGCATTCACTAATAACTATTATAAATATTGCCACTATTCTATCTACTACATCATCATAAACCACAACTTCAGTCAACATCTCTATAATAAATAACAAATTTATTTCTCATTAAATAGTTTGAAAACTTGCTTTCATTTTTAAATAATTAAAAACTCATTACTTCCATGACAATATTATCTTTAGTAAATTTATAATTACATTATATTTTATCCATAAATAAAAATATCACAAAAGTTTGAAATTTCTGTATATAGAGGGAGGAGAGTTCAACAATAAAAGATTAATTAGAATTTTTTATTTCATGAGCTATTAATTTACAAATTTATGCTCATTAATATAAAATAAATGTCAATTTATGAATGAACACCTACATGTAGACTTATTAATTCCTATAAAGTCTCTTGAATATTTGGCAAAATAATCAAGCAAGTAAAAAAAAAAAAAAAGGAATATTAATGGCTACTCTATGTGTATATGCAAAAATATAAGAACACAAAAGAAGCAGGAAATACATTACAAAAGAATACAATTGGAATCTATCTGAAAATTTGTTTGGTATCCAAATACAAAAAAAAAAATCATTTTATGATTTTCCAATAATAATGAGCACTTGAGATTTTATTATAGTTGAAATACCCTTTATCAAACTCAACAAAAATGATGATTCATACAAACTATAAATAAATTATTAAAAAATATATTTTTTATTTTAAAGAAAAACAAACTTACATCCAAAACATACAGTAAAAGCAATTTAATTTAAACACAGCAAAGACTACTTTGAATTAGATTGTTCATTTGTAAACAAACATTTTATTGCAGTGTAATAATATTAAATAGATATAATGGTATTAAACAAAAATAAATCACCTGAAATAAAATTAAATGGGCTGCTCAGATCAAATAATAAACATTATTTTCAATGAAAAAAAAAAAACATTAGAAAACAGTTACAACACTAATCCATTCTTAATGTCACTTTTTATAATAAAAATGAAAATGTAATATACACTCAATAACAATGAAAATGCAAGTAGTTTATATCAAATGTATCAATAGTAAACAAAAAAGTGACCAGTTATTGGAGAAACAGCAAAAAGTCAGTGGCAAGAAGGGGGAGAGCATATAACTACTTTCAATTTTTCTACCCAATTAATGTGATAAAAATATTCTAGTTTTTTATAAATATTCTAGTTTTATATTATAGTTATTTATTAATGAATATTTGCACACAAAATTATCTACAAATATTGATGGCTAATTGAAGATTAATAGAAAGTAATTTGAGAGTTTTGAAGATGCAAAAAATATTAATAGGAAGTGGACAGCTCACATGTGTATTATAAATAAAATTTATTATTGCAATTTGTATTTTAAAACAAGAACCCTAGAAAATTTGCTGCATCAAATGTGTCAAATGTAAATGAATAAAATTAAGTTAATTAATGCAAAAACAATAAATTTTCTCAAAAGGATAAAAAAAAAAAAGCATAAATTAGTTATAATTGTGTTTCTAAATGTTTTGAAAGTAAAGTTTATCAGTTTAAAAAAATGACACATTTAAGTGCATCATATCTGACCTTATCTTTAGAAGTGAACTATTCCAGATTCCTTGCTCGATTGGCTAGCACCCAGTTGCTATCCAATAAGGATAAATCCTTCATTGGGGTTCGCAAACATAATCAGAGTGTTTCCAGTAAGATAGGGGATCTGCCAATAAATAGCCATTTTGGAGGGAAGCCAGAGAGCAATTACTTCTGTCGATCTGAACCACTGAATGTGCTCTCCAATAAACCCTCTGCTATCAGCAAAGATATTTTCTTTAGTCATTATCGTGACATTCACACAATGAGACATGTCCACCTATGGACTGGAAACTGCTACATCCACAGCCAACTCAAGGCAAGTCGTCCTGCACAGCCGGAAGAATCTGAACTAGAGCTGACTCGAGGCAAGTTGTACTGCACAGGCGGAAGAATCTTACTTGAACTCGTGAGACAGGCTACTCATATAGCTGGAAGTGAGTTCCATTACTCGGCATGACTACCTCAGCCTCAATTTGTACAAACCATATTTATATGTTTTATTAACTAACATGTGTGTATATTTTTGTAACTAATAATACATATTAATTGTTCAGTAATTGTCATCATTTGTCTGTTGGTTTGGAACTGAACCTGTAAATTTAGCCAAGCACAATAGAGTGATATAAGACATCATTTGCCTTGTATATAAAATAACTATGAGTTAACGAATATTCAAGTACTCAAGTTATACTTTAGTGTATACAAATTAAGGAAACTCTATTCAACGGTCTATAATATATATTTGCAGAATATGAAAATGGATTTTCACACACACAAACTTATTATATTCAAACCCAAAAAATGAATATTTATATTATTTCTTTATTATCATTTACATTACTTTTATTTACTTTATCAACATAGATAATAAACTTGTTGAGTTTTAAAAGTTTGTTCTTGTGTTGGTTATTTAGAATGTAAAGCTTTCTTGACAATCCAACAGTAGAATCTGTTTGTGGAAATTAAGTGACAACAGAATGGGGAAGTTAATTTGTGAGAACAAAAGAGAAACATGGTAAGCCTAGTGATGGCAGTACAAACTCACAATATTCAGGAGTTTGCTATAAATAATTCAACAACATTGAACTTATACATTGAGTGCATCAAATGTTATATGGGTATTAATAAAGTTGAAAGATGATGAAGTCAAAGTTTCTAACTTTCTGCTTTTTGCTGGCAGTGAAGTTCTACAGACAGCAAAGCAACTGAGTGATCCAAGGACCTGAGAAGATATACCTTAAAAAAGCTAACTGAAATTCTAAATGTATATTTTCAACCAGCGCTGCTGAAATGAATGATCTTATGCTTTGGAATGAGGAAACAGTTACATCATAAACACTAACATGAATATAACTTGGCATTGTGAATAGCGGTTAAACAATGTTGATTTATGGATGACATTGATATATTGTTGGATCAATTTCTATATAGGATATCAGACCACAACCTTAGAAAGAAATTATGTGGATTTGACATATAAAATAGTGATTGCAAAGTGCATAGCACATGAGACATTATTAGAAAATGTGTCAATATTCCAATCCAAACCGAGGGAACTGAAAAATTCTACAAAGATCAAAAAAGCAAAAATGCTTAATGCACTCACAAATACTCTATAGGATAACTTTACATGTTATTGCTATAGTGCAAAAGGACACACAAAAAAGTTGTACAGATTTAAAATGAAAAAATGCCATGACATATATGTGACATTAAAAAACATCTAGTTTGTATTTGTAGAAAAAAGGATAATAATGGTCAGACTACACTGGACTTCAGCATTGGTGATATAAAAAAAATTAACATGGAAGTTGGCATGGGACTATCAATATTATCACTAAGATAATGGGATAAAATTAATGCCAAAATCAAAAATAAGTGGAAAAAATATGCCATCAGAAATAAAATACACATATGCAGAAAAGTGTTAGTCCCAGTAAAAGTCAATACTAGAACTTGCAAGTATCACAATTATTGTTAAAAGTTCAATTGGAAGCAGAGGTTCGAAATAAGTTTCCTTGCCTATTTAAATAAGAATTAGCTGAACTAAGGCTGCAGCTAATGAACAAAGAATTACTGAAAGATGTGTAGTCTACCGTATTCAAATCATGAAAGACTTCATATACATTAAAGCCAAAAATCAAGGAATGATTGCTGATATGATTGCAAAAGATGTGCTATCACTTGTGAGGGATTCATTGTGGGCTACTCCAGTAGTTGTGATTGTGAAACCTGATAAGACTATCTGCCTGTGTAGAGATTATCATGTCACACAAAATATAGATATATAAACAAAGAAGTGTACATGGGTTTGCTAATGCTTGGCACTGGATTCATTTTCCATGGGACTATCTGCTGAGCTCCTAGTACTTGAGTTAACTCAACTTCGAAATTTTTTCTTTGTGATGACTTTACATCCGCAACATCTTTCCTTGGTTCTTGGATGTTATCTGTAATGATACTTCTCTCTTCGGCCATTTATTGCTGAGTTACATTCTCCTACAGCTCATACACTTCATCTCTTATCTCACTCTGCATTTCCTCATGTTTCCTTAACTTACTAGTCAGGTTCATTCCAATTTTAGATACTTTCGCCCTCATAACCACTTTCTGTTGCTCAATCTATTCCACAACCACTTTAATCTTTCTTTCCATTCCCATCCTTACATACTTATTTTCCTCCTAACTCTGGTTCAACATCCCTGTAAACTCCACCCAAAATTCTTCATAGTTCTGCTTACAGCTGATTCTCGATACCTGCAATTCTCTAGTCTTTCCTCTAACCATCTATCCCTTTCCTCCAACCATCTTTCCTTTTCCTCCAACCATCCATCCCTTTTCTCCAATCATCCATCCCTTTCCTCCACCCATCTTTCCCTTTTCCCAACTGTCTATCCCTTCCCTCCATTTTCCGGTTATTTTTTGGTCTCTTTCATCTGCATCTAACTTAATTTGCTTCAGCAATAACTTCTTATCGCAGCACTCCCCTTTTATTTCCCCTGCCAGCCGAGTATTTCTGGGGCTGGCTCCTCTGAGATGGCAGCCCTTTCCGTGTGAGCTTCTCTATACTGACTAGTGCTCACTTCTATCTCCCTCTGTGCTGCTGCTGTCTTCAACAATCACTTCCGGAACTTAGTGATACCCCTACATTTCACTTCATTTCCTATCTCTATCTCTTCCCTGCACTCACTACTCCTATTTCCTCCTCAGTACTACTGTCCATTTTAAGTATCTACGCAACAAAAGTCACCTCGTCTATTCTCTTTCTCACAGGGAATTATTGTTTTCATGTAATCTATTACGGCTGTTTGCTACTCTCCATACAGCGAAAATGATGTCTACTGCCTTTCTAGCTTTATCCTATTCAAATGCAGGCAAATTAACTAAATTATAACAAAATTAATTATGGAACATGCAAGTTAAGTTTCTAATTTACTATTAATGCATAGATTGTGCATGGATATTCTATCAATAACGAGGATTAAATTGGATTTTGGATAAGAAATAACATGAAACCCAAGATATGATTAATATATATTTATTAATAAATAATATAAATGAAAATTTTAAAAAAAACATGATTCCTTAGTGTAGGATGCATACATAGGCGTTACAGTAAATGACAGAACCAAAATATGTGCTCTCACTTAGTAAATAAATAAAAATGTTTCTGCATACATAAATAATCACAGGGATTGTGCTGTTAATAAATAGGCCAACTCCTACCTCTCACTTGTGGTTGCTATTTATTAAGTAATTATACTAGCTTTTGTTAAACCATCTATAACATATTACATGATAGTCATCTTTTAATAAAAAGCATGAGTTTATAAACTAGCTTGACAATATAGACAATGAATTAAGACCAAGATAACTTTTTAGACTAATGCTGAACATTCAATGACATGAGGCAAAGACTTGGATACTCTGGTGGTAAACATGCTATGGCACAGGCAATTATTAGACATAATGTCACCCTGCAAACAGATTATTAGATTCAAGAGTTTTTGTGACAAACATCAGTACCCTCATACTGAGCTTCATGCAGCTTACAAGATGAACATTTAAAGTCCGATGGCAGGAGTGTTTTATATGTTTGCCTGGTCTTCTATCCAAGGGTTTGCTGATGCATTTCCCCCCAAAAGGAAAGAAATGGGATGGCTTAACCAGAGTCCCATCTTAATAAGAGGAAGCAAAACATTACTACTTATTTAAATATATTACTATCTGATCCACAAAGCAAGATGGCATATAACTTAAAATCATATGTACCCAAATAATAGCTTTAATGAGCTTTACCAATAGAAGCCAATTCTTAACTAGTGTTACAATACATATGCTTCTAAAGGGGCTAATGATATATCTTGTTGTCGCATGCAATCTGTACGTTATGATAATCGCAAATTTTAAGGAGGGAAAAGTATATTTGCGTAGTATTTTGTAAAAATGGCAGACCAGTTTGTGCACTCCAGAAAAACTAGAATTTATTTGAGTTGTTGTTTTTAGATCGCGCTCTGATAACTGAGGAATTTAATTAAGGCACCTACGTAATGGCGATCGACAATTCCAAGAAATATTTGCTGATTGCAAATATTTCTAGATAAGAGTCGTTACCTTATTGGATGTGTATTAATTGCTGCAGTTGTAGAAAGCGATAAGAAGACTGAGTAACAACTACGCGGTATTGGAGTAGCAGACAGTATTGACTGCATCTACAGTAGAGTTACTGTTCAATTCCAGTAGGAGATATCTAGCATCAGTGCTTGTGGTTAATGTCCAGCACCCAGTGGAAATGTAGTTCATGTGTACAGCTGAAGGAGACCACAGCCTGAGGAAACCGACTGGATAGCAGCTGAATAAAGAGTTGAGTTTCCAGCGGTTTTCAAGTGAAGTAGACTGTTGCAGAGACAGAAGCTTAAGGAGCTTAAGGTCAGTCGCAGTGCTTACTAAGAAGAGTTCGTGTACAGCTAAACTGGACTGGGGCTGAGGTATGCCCATTGTGAACCGTTTTTGTAGCAGCCAGCCTGAAAGAACATCGAGGGAATTGAACTTTAGCAAACTATAGAAATTAAGTTGTTGCGGACTATTCGCTATTCTGATTACGTGAAATAGTCTTTCATAGTATATATTTAATTGCTGGCTGCACAGTCACACTTGCGGATATAACAATTTGAAAGGACTTAATACTTGAATTAATAAAGAAATATACTTTATCATTGTCCCTAGGCTAGTCTAGTACTCATTACAATAGGCTAGTCTAGTTCTCATTACAATATAAATCAAAAATGCAGATTGTATTATTAAAGCAAGCCATATTATTATATCAAATAAATAATTAAAATAATAAAATTAATGAGAGCAGAGATTCGTTATTATTACTAGTATAGAATTTCGAAACAGTGTGCACAAATGGCAGCATAAAGAAAATAATTATATGAAGATATTTTGAAATTTTATATTCTCTAAAATTTACTAAAGTTTAGATACTCTCTGTTTTGAGGCATTGACATATATAATACATATCAAAAAAATGTTAAACAATCATAAGGAAAAGTATAGCACACCCGCAGTCAGAAATAAACAACTTATATCAGACATTAAGCAGTTTTAAATAGATTACAATTTGCACAGGTGTGTAGGCACAGTTATATAATTTCAAAGAATACTTAATTTAGACATGGTTTATAAAGACATTAACTCGAGCATTTAAAAAAACATACATTCAATTACATTTAGGTAGCTTGGGATTTATATTCAAAGTTTTTAAAATTAAATAGCAAAGGATATGGAATAAAGATATACACCAAATAATGATAGATACAGCGCTCTGTGTTTTTGACTTTTAGTTACCGGTTATTCATTAAGCTGGACGTACAGGTGCTCGGAGTTCAGATGTGGCAGTGGCATTTCTTGGGCTGGTTAATAGCGTCTTCTTCTCCATCTAGCAGTGCTGTTGTAAGATGATTCATATAGCAGTATTCCATTGTTCAGGACATTGGCTGACAATAAACTCCACCATTCCCCCCTAAAGAAGCAAAACTGGGCCTTACTCTAGCCAAACATTTAAAATTGAGACTCGCGTGGAGTAGGTTAGCAAACGCTTGTACCAAATGGTGTATGTCTCCTTCCTCCAGCTCAAAAATATGCCCTATTTATATGTTTACGACTCAAGTTCTTCCTCATGAGGAATTTATTTCGCCTGAAAATCCATTAACTCTAAGTTTTTACTTTTAAAATTCAAAGTTCTGATTCTGAAACTTTTGCTTAAGTTTTCAATGCATTAAAATTACCCTCGAGAATTACAATACTGCCGGTCGAGTGGCTTTATTGAATACCCGATTTATTGAAAATACATTAGTTTATAGCAATTACAAATTTTAGACTGATTTGACCACAGGTGTGATAGTTTTACCAATTTGTTTACATCTATTTCGTTTTTAATTAATAATAACCAAAAGCCTTTACTAAAACTAACTCATGTCATCCTATATACGTAATACTATACAGGGAGGATTATATGTCTATATACGAATTTATACTTTAAATAAATTGACTTTTAATATTAAATATGTAATATAAACTTCTTTCTTCATAAAATAAAATTTAGACAATTATATATGCTGTAACATCCAATATAACATATGTATACAGTGTTCATTCGTATGTACATATATAATGCTGTACAAGTAGCCATGATAGCCCATTTATGTCTGTTTTAAGTATTTATTTTGATAGGGTTTAAACCTAGCACTGATGGGTTCGAAATCAGATTGAAGATGAAATGATAATAGATCAAAAGGATGACTGTTTCAATATTAACATGAACTTCGGCTGTAAAAAAAGTGATGATAACTGCACCAAGACTACAGAGATGAAGTTTCTAAGCTCTTGAAAAAAAAATGACTGGAATATTTAACAACCATCAAAAAATTCAGGTACTAGGTATATGAAGTAGAGCAGTTAAAGTCAAAAATGGCAATTCCTTATACATGAGTTGATCAGCACAAGTTTGTTGTAATAGTACTTCAGAAGACTCATACTTTTTCTAATGTCCATTTTTTTTAAATTCATAGATTTATTTTCCTTATTGATTAGAATGCAATTTAACATGATATGGCTACTTTTGTTTTAACATATCATGCGAAAGAAACAATTTCTGTTGAAAATTCAAATAATACTGCAATCACCATTTAGACAATTTTTATGTAACAATATCAAATTGGCCTTGTCCTTCTTTTCAAGTTGTTCCTACACCTTTTGCATTTATGAAATAATTGAACTTCATAGCAGTTTTGGCAGATATATAAATATAGTGCAAATTATCAATTTGTAGAATAAGTTTAAACAATAAGCACTTAACTCTACAATGCCAAACAAAAAAAAAATTCAAGTAGAAGAGGAATAGAAAGAACTCATGATTTATGGTTTATTTTAACAAAAAATGTAATATTTCCTGCTGAACTACTGACATTGGATCATTTTCCCCATAGTAAAATCTATCCATTCTTGGAATTAACATTCCTATAACTGACAGTTGCCTTACTCAGAGATGGTTTTTAGTGTTTGCTAAAAAGTCTCAGCTTGTGGATATTGAAAACAATTCATCTCAGATTAGAACAAAATCAGCAGTGATTTTTTTTTTTCTGCCAATAACCTGGAAATTTCTGATAAACTTGTAAAATCATTGGCCGATTTAAAAAAAAAAAAGGGGGGGGGGTATAAAGAAACAAAAACAGCCAATGGATCTGATTACTTTTATGGAAGTTTGGTGGCTGTTAAAAGTATCTCTAAAAAAAACCTACTATTGTCACTGCTAATGAGTTTGCTAATCTTATACATTAGATTTTAAATGCAAGACGGAAAAAATGAAAAAAGCATCATTATATCAGTTTTGCAATCTTCTGTTTCACAATGTTTCACTAATATTAATCAGATAAAACTAATAGAGATAGTGGGGAACTTAGAACTTGTCCTGTTTTAAACTAGTACAGATCTCAAGAACATATAGCATACTATCAACATTTTCTAAACAATTTAGAAACCTAAAATCAAAATATTGTTAATAAAATTCAGAAATGTTTGTCTGAAAGTTTGAGATGGTGGCATTTCACCTGTTAATTATATAATGAGTAAAATTTATAAATGCTTTGTCTCCGCGAATGTAATATATATAAAAATTAGTATATGGTCAAATTTCCAATACAATTTATTTGTCCATAATGTTATCACAAAAATAAATAATCAATCAAAACAAGATTGAAATAAACAATTATTAATAACTATTTGTCTGAAGGTTTGTAATGATGGTATATTATAAGATGTGATATGTTGGACTATTTCCATCATTTATGAGTGAATGTTGAATATATAAAAAATTTTAAACTTTATTTAAACTTTTCAAATACAAACAACTTGTTAGTAATAATGCACAAATAGACAATAAAGGTTAGTAATTACACAACGTTTTGAGTAGTATTATTCTCCACTCTTCTTTAGATGTTGCTGACCTACATGCACAGTGACAATATTCGCACCTTTAGATTCTTGAATATCAAATTTAAGGCCAATGCTCTACCAACTGAGCTATTCTGAAAACAAAAAAAACTGCATCTATGAAATACCATATGAATGTGGAAGAATGTATATTTGATGAGACCAGGCACTCCATTGAAAAGCGATTGAATGAGCATAAAGTGATAATTAGAAAAGAAATGAACCTAGGTTTGATTGGGAAAATACAAAAATATTGGATAATGAGGAAAAAGTACAAAGATAAAAATTCAAAAAGCTGTTCACATGATAATGACAAATAACTCTGTAAGTCAACTTAATGAGTCTGAAAGCGACTAATTAACTCTGCTCTTAAGAAAAAGTGGAAAAATCAAGAAGACCCTCATAAATAAATATATGAAATTGCTACTGACTGTTGCCTTTGAAACAATAAGCTAATTGGTTACAGCGTCTTCTTAAATTCTATATTCCAAAACTAATGGTCCAGTTGCAATTCCCATGCTGTTACTGTGAGAGATTAGACCAGCATCATCTGAAGAAGAAAGAAACATACCACTCAAAACTTTGTATTATATTCTAACCTGTATGCAAGAATTAACAATTGAGTGTATTTTGAAAATTTAAATAAAAATTGAATTTTTCTAAAGATATTCAACATTTAATATTAGATGGTGAAAATAGTTCAACATATAATTATTATTACTATTATTATAGCAAATATAAAATTTTACAGACTGGTATGGGATCAATTTTCTCAACTACTATTTTAATATAGTCATCACTGACCTTCTGGAAATAGAATGCAAGAAATTAATCCACCAGATGACCCTACTATGACTTCTCAAAAGATATACTTTCCTGAAATAAAAATTTCTCAATAAGAATCTAAAATTATTGTAGATGTTTTTTTGTTTCTTTTCGAAAATTAGTTTTATTTCTAATCCAATGAACTGAATGCTAATTTTTTAATCTAAACATTAGGGAACTATCTTGTAAACTGAAAATAACTTTTTGCAATAATACACAGAAACACAATCCTACCCATTTTATCAATGAGACATCCTGGATAATAGCCCAACTTATTTTTCTCATTTATCTAATGTTACATTAAAATTAATTTCTAGGAATAACCTCTTTGGAAAGCTAAATGGCAATACTTGGGGTTGTCAAGCAAATAATTTTCAGAGAGCTTCCTTATTTAACACATTTTACAGAGGAATACTATGCCCTTGCTTGGAGAAACACTTCCTTCTATAAACTTCTACACACTTCCTTAAATATTATCATTAAAAAATATTACTGGCACAATTAAATTAAATTTACTTCTTTGCAGTGCTATGTTGTTTCATATATTCCTTCTCTAGATATCAGAAATTTCCTCATAAAAAATGTATAAAAATAGATCAAACATGCAATAATTCAAGATATAATTTCACAACCTAAATCAAATCTTAAATCAATATGCTTTATTTTAAAATGTTTAATCAATAATCTATAATCGAAAAATTTTGAATAAAAAAATAGAATTTTTATGAGGTTTCAAATAATCCCCTCCTCCCCCAAACCAACAATTAAGCCAGTTGGATTTGATCTTCCTCTGTGCAACTGGAGTCTCGTCAATAAATTCAGAATAATCCATGGTCAATGTATTCATCTTCAAAAATATAATTTAACAACTACTTACCTATGTAGAGGTGGATGAAAGATCTATGACCACAATGGCAAATTAAAGAACTAGTAAATGCATTAGCTATCTCTACAGGTTTTTTATATTTAATAAATAAGTTGTTGGAAAAAAAATAAATCCATATAAACAAATAATTCCAATATACAATATTTTATTATATCTAAATTTCCAAAAATAGGTGATGATTCCGACTTTCCAATTCCACACATGTGGAAAGTCTTGAATCATAATATATGAGCTAATAGTTATAATTTATTAGCACTCTAAATTAAATGGCTTCTTATCCATAATTTCTTAACAGACATTCTATTATACTTACATACCAATCATTTATTTTCTCTAATTCCTTGAGAAATGATGGATTGAGAGTCGGATGTATATATATTTTAAAAAATTATAAAGCATATACACATATTGTAAATGGTATAAAACACATAAAAATAGTAATTTTATTATACGACACAATTAAGTGTTATTAATAAGATTCCTATTAGAATTTGCATTCATTAATCAGAACTGTCATCCCTCTATATTTTCAGAACCACTTAATAAAAATTAATGAGAAACCTCTATATATACTTACACAGTTTATGTATAAATTAATACATGAAAAAAAAAAAGGAAATATTAAAAATTAAAAATTTAATAATTAAATATTTCAAAGTTTATCTAGCTTCATTGCACAATTAAATAAAATATCAATATTATTAGTAAAACAGCCTTAAGATAAGTAATTTAGGAAGACAGATTTCGAAATTTTTAAAACATTATTTTATCTTTATTATAAGTTCAAATATTTTAAACAGTTATAAGTTAAAGTTTATTTTTAAATATATACAAAGATAAGTAAACTGACATATTTGACTGCATTAATATGAAATAAAATATGTATATTTTGAATATATATAAAGATATAAATATACCATTATAAGAGAAAGTGCCTGCCAAAATAGATAATTACATTTTCTCTTATCATTGTATTTCTTGTTTCTTTCAATAAACTTGAAACTTAATTCATGAGCTTTTTTTTTTTTCCTTTTTTCTTATCTCCATTAAACTTATCTTAAATCTATTTTCCAATATGTTTATATTGAAGGATATTTCAGATTTTTTTTTTCTTCTATTCACTTGATACAAAAAAAAAAATCCTATAACTTTCATTTTTTTACAGAACTAGAATTATTTCTATTTTTTTTATTTTTTTTTTGGTTCTCTTTCTAAGTTACAGTGTCCATTGACCATATAATTATATTCAAATCATTTTTCAGCACTTTTTCTTATTATCATTGCTTTATTGGCACATCATAATAAAAGTATTTAATTACAAAATCTAAATTTTTTTTAAAAAAAAAAAAAGACAGGACTTTTTATATAATCAAAAACTTAATTGATTTTTAACTTACTCAAAAAAATATATAAATAACTGAAATTACTTTCTAATTCTAGACAAATGGTTTTGTGTATTTCATTACTTAGTTAGTTAATTTTGTTCATACTTTGTTATTGATAATTCAGATTAATAAGCTTATTACTTCTAAAAATGTCTTAGCTTGTCATGTGCTTGTCTTCTTTTTTTTTTTTGCTAATTCTTGACCCAACTACAGGTTGATTTTATAATTGTGAATAAAAAAAATTACTGTTTAGAAGATTTTACCATAAAATCATATACATCTATATAATTTTAAAAATTTGACTGTTTAAGAAATTAAGAAACATATAATATATATATTAAAATATAGGAATTTAAGAGAAAAATTAAAAATATATTAAACAAGAACATACAACAAAGTGGATGAGATCAGTTAGTTTTCCAAATGATCAAATACAGCAAAGCTTAGATTAGTCAAGTAAAACATATAATTAATTTATTGCAGTGTGTGTTTTATAAATAACAATAAAAATGTTAAACACAAACAAAAACAAAAGTGACTTAAGCAAAGATTTAATAATGAAAAAGATTCACATGAACTAATAATCACTTCAGAAATAGAAACTTTTATAATATAGATTGAGATTAGCAAAGCAAAAGAACAATTAAGTGGCTTTACTCAGTTTATCCCGCTGAAAATCTGAAAAAAAAAACATAGCACTACATTTACAGGCCTACCCACATGTATTATAAGTTCAAAGTTTGTAATATTAATAAGGATAAGAGTGTAAATAGTAAATATCATACAATTGCATGATGTGTAAATATCTCAATTTCCCACTAATAAGACTTATTGTCATATATTGTTTATGTTCCTCATTACAGTTAAAAATCAAATTTATTTAATTTTACTTCATTCTGGTGTCATTTTATTCTATTCAATATTCTAATCTTTTCATGTTTACAATTACTGTTAATAATCAGGTTTTGAATATAACATCTATGTAACAACTTTAATATTCAAACAATTATCTTAAAGACAACCATCAGAACATTAAGTTAATAAATAACACAATATAAAATCGAATAAAAAACTAAATAAGAAATTAAGCATACACAAATAGCAAAACATCTTTGAAACATAGGCTAAATCAATGTTATAATATTACAGGATTAGCAAAGATAAAATCAAATGTTCCTCTGGAAAAAAAAAAATCTAATAATGTATGATTTAAAAAGTTAGTTGCTATCCCACACAATAAGATGAGCTAAATATCCAATGTGATAAATTCTATTTATTATCAGTTATTCCCTCATATATTAACTATATATGGTTCAGTCACCAAAACAATACAAATTTGAAACATAATACCACTCAGAATTAGCCACCCTTCCAAACAAAAAGTCCTTTACTCAAAACTTCATGCTGCAATATTAAAAAATTATAGCTCTTCAAACAGCAATCAATCTAAAAGACAAAGCAAAAGAACAACACAATATTAAATGATTTTTAGTTCCTACACTAAGACATCATAGTTATTAAACTCATTTCACAGCATATAACAAATAATGCATTTTATTCTTTAATAAATCATTTAACACAAAAGTGGGTAATGCTCTCAAAAGCAAATCACCTTCAGTAAGCAAAAGAATATATCAGAAATTTTTTTTATCCAAAATTAGGATAGTTAAAAGAAATAGTAATTTTTACAAAGAAATATCTATTATATTCTTAGCAATTTATTAAAAATTAAGTTCTTCCAGTTCAAAGTTTATATTATAATACTTCATTAATCAATATTCCATCATTTTCTTTTAAAATACAACTGTATATAAAAATAACATATTAAAAATTACATTGATTTTATTAAATAGTAAAATAAAACAGAATTAAATAAATTGATAAATGTTAAAAAAAAGAGTGATTAGAAAATATGAATGATATTTATATTATAAATTGCTTAGATTGTAAGAGAGCTAAAATGTTTCGGGTATAGAAACAACAAAAAATAAATTGAAAATCATGTTAAAACAACATTTAAGAGAAATTCTAATATATATCTCAAAAACATAAGCATTTAAATTTTGAGATGAAGATGTTGAGGAATACACAAAAAAAAATAATTAAGGAAAATTTATACATAAGAAAGAGAAGAACAGTTTTGAATGGGAATAAATTAAGAATTTAGTGTAATTATAAAGAAGTAATTAAAAATAACTAAAGAATTTTTTTATGAAGTAAAAATGTAGAATGTAAAAGATTGAAAGCAAATATAATTTATTAAAAATATAATTTAAGTGAAAATATTTTATTAATGTTATTATTGTAAATTCTTTGCAAACAATGATGACCGAGCAAAACCCTCCCTCCGTTTCCCCCTGTTAAAGGTAATGATGGGGCCGGGGGGGTGAAAACTCCCTATCTCCCTCCCCCCCCCCCCCCATTGTTCTTGTGGTGGTGGTGGTTTTTTTTTATTTGAATGGTGTGGGGGTGTCTCCCCCGGGGGGGGGGGTGGAAAAAAGGGGGGGGGGGGGGGGGGGGGGGGGGGGGGGATATATGTATGTAATTTAAATATATTTTATAGTTCTAATTTTTCACAATGACTATGATATAGTTGAAACATAGGAAGAAAATTTAAATGAAAAATAGTTCATAAAATAAAATAAGATTTAAAAAGAAAAAGTGTGTGAAATTAATTTGTTTTATATACATTAAAAAAAAAGGGTAACCTTCATTATAAATCTTGCAAAAAAAAAGTCGGGACAGAAACATATAACTCACAACCTTGGTTTACACCAGTGACAATGAAAGAAACATTTACTCAAGTGAAACCAACTCAAAATCTGATGATGTACATGGCAAATCTAGTCCCAATCACAAGATTTTACATCATCGGACTCCTCAACTGATTCCGAAGTCCATCTAACACAAAAACTAGTTCAATCACTGCAAGTCTTAGCACTAGGGGACAAAAAGACAGGTGACCTTAATTAAATGTCATTTACAATGTCACTTAATATCAGGGGGCTCAACTGTAAAGATGGCTTCTGTTATCTCACATTGGCTCAAGCTTTAAAAATCTGATATACTTTTTCTATCAGAAACTAAACTCCACCTTCATACAGACCCCGTGATAATGAAAACAATTGAGAGCTTTGGTCACTTTATACTTCTCCACCTCAATTACTGCTGGCGTTGCTCTTGTCATCAATAGAAATTCAACATTGACTTCTTCAGAATTCTTCACATAGATTCCAACGGCATTATTGTTACTATACAAATCCGGGGTTTTGTATTTACACTTGTCAATGTATATTTAGTTAAAGATGAACAAATAGTACACAAAGTTATACATAATATAAACATAGTAATTAGAACCAATCCCAGTCCAATTATCTGGCTTGGAGATTTTAACCAGTTTGAAAAAAAATATTTAAAAATGGTTAACAAAGACATTCACAGTGGGAGAGCGCTCTTTCATGTCTATGCCTTCTCACTCTATACCAGAAGCACTCGCTCGCTCATAGACCTTACCTTCTACTCTACTGAAATGAACTCATTAATAGAAGTACACCTCTGGCCTATTGCTTTCTCTAATCATCTTGCAGTTCAAGCTACCATCAAATTACAACCTCAACCTTACATGCGAACTGACTTCCCACGGACAATGAAATTGCTCAACAGGCACAATGTGCCTCCCCAATTAATCTCAGACATTTACATCACCTTTCACGAGCAACAGATATGGCATGGAATGTCTTCATAAAAACAATATAAGGAATTATCAACCAATATAATAGATATCAGAAAGGGCCTTTTACAATTACTTTTCAGAACTTGACAGGATTAGATCTGAACTAAAACACCTCCAAGTTGAAAATACAATATCCCTGAAATCCTACGCGTAAAGCTTACATACAAACAATCCAGATTGGCCCCTGCTGAATATTTCGTATTAAACGGGCATGCAATTACCTGGAACAACAATATTGCTGGACCCCAGGCTACATTAGATGGACACTGGGGTCGGGGAAAAGAAACTATGCAAATTTGGGATTATTTTACCAAACTATAGCTCATAGGAACCACTGTTGGATGATATAAGTTTGTGAATGATTTAGCTACCCTCACAGCATTGCCGAAGCCAACATCAGTTTAAAAATTAAAAGCCTTCATGAACATATCCATCCTCGGCATGCAAGGAATCCCCAGATTTCTTCTGATGCACTTGGAAAAATTTACCATACATATTTTGATCTCTTGGTCGCTGATGGCTTACATCTTCCTGGGAGCCATTCTAGATCGGTGGCCCCTTTTATTAAAAATAAAAATCTACCTGTTGATCTAAATAACATTAGGCCAATATCTGATTCCTTTTCTGATCAAAATCATTGAAAGCATCATAAAAGACAAATTTCAAGAGAAAATCATACCAATGCTTTCCAGGCATCAATACACCAAGAGAGGTTCATCAAATGGTTATGATGTCAGCTGATTTTGCCTCATCAACCCATGTCCGTAGAAAAAGGCAATCCTGGCCGATCATAGTCCAACTTGACTTTCAAGGCAATCCCGGCCGGTTGCAGTCCAACTTGACTTTGCCGGAGCCTTTAACTCTGTCTGAATTGAGGTGTTACTTGGTGTACAGAAGGCCCACCAAGTTACTCCGGCCTATATCCAGATCATGGAGAATCTCCTTGCTAACCATAATATTTTTTTCTCTCTGGATGGGAGAACTGCCCATGGGTTTCAAACCCGGCATTTCCATCCCACAGGGCTCTCTATTGAGTGCACTCCTTTTTTTGATCTAAGTAAATCAACTTGCTCATGAGCATTGAGGATGCACTCCCTGGGATTTCCATCCATCTACTTAACGAAAACATCACCCACATCTTCTACATGGATGATGTGGTGGTGTTTCTCAAATCACATGAACAAATTAACATCCTTAAAAACCTGTTACAACAATATGGCCGGACACATGGGCTTATGATTAGCAGGAGCAAATTGGCAATTTGGAACCTTAAAATGCCCAATAGGATAACAGTTCACTATAAGCCATGCCTCAGCCTTTCCTAGGATTCAACACATCCTATTTCTTCCCATGGCAATGAGACTATTAAACAAAATAGACACCACTATAACATGTCTTTCAAGAATATACATAACCATGTTTGGAAAGGTATCACTCCTCAACTTCTCATACTGCCCAAGATCATATATTACTTTGCGGGCTTTAAACCAACAGCAACTTTCATCAAAAAAGTAGAATCCCACTGTCTTCGACTCTGTAGAGGTGGGTGCAGATCATCCATCAGTCTGTGCACCCCCAAAAGCCAAGAGACATGAATGGACTGGGACTGCACTCAATAAAAGTATTTGCAATAATCGAATCTTTAAACTATACTCTGACTGCAGCACCTTTCAATGTCACTCCCCAAAGAACAAGTTCTTCCCACTGATAGACCACTCCCTTTGAAGCACAGTTCCATCTGGCTTCAAACACAGATCTCAGACCTTTTTGCTAACATTATACCTTCTGTGACTATATTACAGTACAAAAATAACTTATTGGAAGGCCTTCAATCTATCTAACCCAAACACTCAAGGGACATACCGACCTCCCCATCGACATAAATAAATTGCTAGCCCATAAATTGAAACTGGCAACTGGCACCTAAACATAGAAATTTCCTTCTAAAAATTAACCTAGGAAGCCTCTCCACTGTTACATTCCTTTCCAAAAGAAGCTTTAACATGAATCCTATTTGCTGCCTCTGTCTTTCCAGCTGGAAGATACAGACCATATCCTTAACTTTTGACCAGTCTGGCAACATCTAAAACACAACTTTCAGAAACACATTAAAAATAATGGTCTGGATTTAATGTTACTTCAAAAGATTATAAAAAGAGGCATTTTCTCGGAAATAGACTTGCTACATTCACAAACTTTCGATGAACTTAATAACTGCTTCTTCAACTTAATTAAAAACATTCAAGAAACAGACGAGAGGCAGACCCATACCTGACCATAATAACTTGGGAACCCACAACTGGCTTAAACAGTACCTGAATAACCACACCTTAAATAGTCTATTAAAAAACAACAATTAAGGGCTAATGATTTCTTTACCCATAACTCACCAAAGCAAGGTTTTTTAACATTAACATTTGAATATAGACAAGACAAATGACCTTTCCACCTTGTAGTAAAATGATATAGAACTATATAATAGCACTTGTTTTGTAATTTGTTGATTTTTCAGATCATAATTTCTTTGTATATATCATTCTGTAACCTATAACGTGATTTCCCATTGTTTTCTCTATATTCACTCTTAGGTCAAATAAAATTATCTTGAAAGAGAAAAATAAAAAGACAAAAAAAATGTACATAGGAGATTTATGATAACTATTCAAGCTCCCCCAAAAAATAATGAATCTATTAGGCAAAAGCAAAAAAATAAAAATTACTAAATGATTTTTACAATTGGTTAAATTAGAATATTAAAAGTATTTTTTTTTTTAAAAAAAAAAAAAAATAACTCATAAAACAAAAAAATGTGTAAGTAGTTACTGACTGGTACTAGACTTTTTTTTTTGGCTTCTTGCAATGCTTTCTTCTTTTTTTTTTTTTGTAAACTTCTCTAATATGAAATTTATTCTTCATAAAGATGTCAACTATATCTAATTTTAGATTATTGGGCTAATTTTATCCTGTCATATTCTCACAATTATAGCATCTACTTAGAGCGTTCTTACAAAAAAAAAAACAATATAAATGAAATCTGCCTCTATCAAAAAAAGTATGGTGAAATGTAACGTAATATTTTTTAAAAAGTCTATTACTATTCATTTTTTTCACAAGTTTAATACAATTAAAATATTAAATCTATTAATGTAGGTTCAATACTATCACAGCTGAAAAACATACTGAAAGATTCTATGATCTTGCCATAATATTTTCTGAATCTTCCAAAGCAGCTTTAAATAAAATGTGCCAAATGGTTCAACATCATATTGATTAAAAAATGCATTTCTCACATCCATACAATAAATTTTATAAAATATTCAATCCTATAGTAATAAAATCCTCTGGAGTAGCAGCACATTAGAAGTCTCTCTTATTGTTTTGATTCTTCTTTAGTATGATGCATGGATTTAAAAATAAGTAAATAAATAAAAATAAAACAGTAGAAATTTTAATAAGTAAACAAAATAGAACACTAACAAACATTTATTGGTGAAAGTAGACCTTGTATAAAAAAAATAGTGAGGAGTACTAATTTAATTAATATTTAGCCTTCCAAACAAAATTATAAAAATACAAAACTATATGTGCAAGTAGAAAAATCTCTTTTAGAGAATATTTTTACACCAGAACTTACATACAGCAATCATTGAAAAACTACAGAAGCAAATAAATATCATTTTAATTGAAGTTCTAAAATCTAAGGGAGCTTTTATTCTAAATCATTATTTTCCAAAACTATACTCTGAGAAAAAAAATGCTGATTTTAAAATGAATGTGCAAAAGATAATTATATTTAATACTAATATTAATTAATGTTTTGCTGTAGATCATATCAATAAACAATTTTGATGCTTTTAAACAATATTTCAATTCACATATGCTGCTGAATTGCAACTGCAAAAAAACCTAAAAACACTATATATTGCAGGAAAAACAATTATCAAATACTTTAATAAAAATGTATTATATATATATTTTTCAATGAATATATGAAATTGATTACCTTTCAATTAAAATTAAAAAATAATAGGCAATGAAAATCTATTTATAATGCTTATAAGTGTAAAAACTGATTACAGTCTCAACAAGAAGTTTGCAAACTGCAGCATAATAATAGATGGATATTATAAAACTGAAAGTTTGTGGCAACTTATTGAATAAAAAATATGTAAATATTGCAATAAAGAATATTCAAAAGCAAAATAAATAAATAAAAATGGTATATCGCTATAATTAAATGATGAAAAAAATAATATTTAAAATCGAGCTCTAATGATCAACTTCTATCAACAGAGATCAAAGATTTTATAAAAACTTAGTTGTAGTGCTCTGTTGAATAGATAGATATTCTTACCTGTTATGAATATACATAAATGAGATATAAGAAAATTGACAATTGTATATTTTAAAAAAAATACAATGCAGTAGTAGTTATGGCAGTGAAAGGACAAAGTAAAATTTACATACAAATAATTGAAATGAGCAAACAGTTTAAACTTTGTGGCTAATTGTTCTAAAGTGCAAAATATAAAATGCGTAACATGCATGAGCACACAAAGCCGAAGACTAATAAAGAATTTTTTTTTTCTAATATGTATATTTAATTATGTGGCTAAGTGCTTTCGAGGGTCAGAGCCCTCATATTCATAGCCATCTTGTAAATAGAGAAGAAATTGATTAAGAGCGATAGTTATGTATTCCATTTCCTGAATATTTTGTAGCGTCTTTTCTATTTATGGCGTCACTATCTCTAGCGATAAAGTAAGCCTTTTTTATTTTCCTTTTCAGATCGTCTCGCTTTCTGCAAACCACCACTGGATCTCTAGGTTGGCAATCGTGACTGGCTGAAGTGTGGTACTGTGCAAAAACTGAACTATAAGAAGTGTCCAACAATGCTTTATTATAGGAGTATGTGTTAGGATAGACTAGTGGACAGAGACGCCCTGGTCTCACTATAATACGATGATTTTCAATGTTTTTCAGGGCCGGCAATATTATGGACCAACTGAGGTATCAGCAAGTGTGGTAGGCTGCCTTTAGTGTTATTGATAAGTTTGTTGGAGTTGGGAGGTGTGTGAAAGCATAATTGATATTTATTATTGAATATATTGTAAAAACTTTTATGCACATTAGGCAGAGAAGGGAGTAGAAGTCTTTGCTTGTCTGTGTTAGAGGCCTGATTATTTATTTTAGAGCAAAATAGTTTTATTTTCTTATCAATTAAATTCTGATTACAACCAACTTTTATTAGGTCGTTCCTAGATGAAACTAGCTTAGCTTTTTTATCTGCCTCGAATTTACAAAGGTGCATATTTCTATACAAAAAGAAAATTAAGCCAGAAAGTTTATGGTTAGTTGGTGAATTGGAGAGGAGGTGGGAGGGTCCTCCATAATTAAGATGTGTGCGCTCTCGCTGAACGTGTATGTCTAGGTATTAAACTTGTTTGTGGCTGTTTTCATGCTCTATATTGAAAGTAAGGTCTGTGGTATTTTGGAGTTGAGGTTTAATTTGTAGAATAATCGGAGTGAGGGCGGCTATGAAGAGATCATCAATAAATCTAGTGTAGATGGTCAGTATGTTTAGAGTCTTGATATTTTGGGATTACTTGTTTTTCAAAGTAATTTAATGCTATACTTGAGATCATGTCGCTCATAGACAGTCCCATCGGCCACCAGCCTTCATACGAAACCACTGGTTGTGAAAGAAGGCCATAATATTTTTATCAAGCCATGATAAAAAGTCTATAATAAAGTCAATCAGTGGTTGAGCTGAGTTGTGGTTTATAAGCTCTTCTTTTATAATGAGAATAGATTTAGCTCAGCAAATTGAGCCATATAACTCTTGAAACATCAATAGTAACCATGATGGTGTAGGGTTCAAAATTAGGTCAATTTTTTTACAAACTGATACAATAAATTTATGGTACATGTACCGAATCCCAAGGTTTGGATGAGCTGTTGATTAACCCACTTGGCTGTGTTGGAGTAGTGGACCTCTCCAAAATCCAAATAAAGTCACAATGGAATATTAGCCTTGTGAATTTTGGCATTGGCAAACATCCTGGGAAAAATGAAAGCACTTAGCCACGTAATTAAATATATATATATATTAAAAAAAAAAAAAATTTCTTTGTCTTTAGCTTTGTGTGCTCATGCGTGTTAGCGCATTTTATATTTTGCATTATATACAAATAATTGTTGTTTTGTTTTTTTAAAAAAAAAATTACTTGGAACATACTATAAAGATAAAATGGCCATGGAAGTAAATGGATATTTTCTAACAAATAAATGTAAGTACTTAAAAAATAAACAAATAAAACAATGTACATATATATATTGTAACAGGATGGGTATTGTTCAAGGAAAAGAAGGTTGTACCTAGGGTAATGGCAAATCATCATCACTTCCAAATCAACAATATTTCAAATAAAATGATTTAATATAAAATATAAAATTTTCAAAAAATATAATACTTAAGTATGATGGTACTATAGTGTTTTTATACATATATATATAAGAATTTTATCCATTCAAGGAGAGCATGAGATCAAAAATCTGAGAAATCAGCCAACTAACTCAAGAGCAACTACAAGCACAATTATACATCAACCAGCCTTATAATAATACAAAGAAAGAAATAACCATTCATTCTGAATGATCAATCAATCAAACTTCATCAGAATAAAATCAACAGTCAATCTGGTGACTGGATTGGAAAGGGGTCTTCTACAGACCAGGCAAACTACTGAGCCATTGCCAGCTTGGGGCAATTATTTACACATTAACTTAGAGACCCAAACTAAGTGCTCATCCATCAAAATACATAATCATTTAAACAATGCTGCTGGGACATTAAAACGTGCTGATCATCATCAATACTCTGACCACTTAGTACTATTAATGTACTGGCCAACTATAAGCTTAAATTTTTACTAAACTAAACCAAAAATGTAGTTCAGGACCTTTGAAGAATATAATCCTCATACCAAAACCAGGATAATGTCATACTGAAATGCTCTTAAAGCAATAAAACCTCAATTTATATATTCAGCCAGTGCTCAAATCTAGCTCAGAGAACATAATCTCTATTACTGTATATGACCAAGAGATGATGGAAACAGATATTCTAAAAATATTTAGAACCACTGGAATAATTGTTAACAATTGAATATAAGTTTATTAATAACAAAAAATTGAAATTAAAGTTTATATGGCTATACATAAAATTAAGCTTTCTGGTTTAGATTAATATACCCAATAATAAAAGTTATCACATTGTGATTTACAAGATTAATATACAAATTTCAAGTTATTACATTGATTACATTAATTAATAGGTTTCTATAAATGCATATATATATATATTCATACAAAGATGTGTGTTTTATAATATACAATGAAAACATTTCAATTGACATCTAATAAAATCTAAAAATGACTAAAATTTTGTTATACTTGATAAGCATTGACCTATATATGCACACATACATGCATGTGCATGTGATTTGACTTATTACAGAATAAACATTTTTAGTTGTCATTTTCAAATGAGATAAAATTTACATATGTGTGGATTAACATAAAATCAAAATTTGGTTTACTACATTGTGATTTACATATACATACCAATACACATCATCACACATCAATGCAGTATAATTTATTATTAAATATAAAATATTGTCATAATTTTATAAATGGAATTCAGTTTTATCCATATTCAGTAACATATTTAACATACATGCGCGTGCATATTGAATTGCAGACACCCGAAAAATAAAATTGTTTTTTAGAATTAAAAAATATGAATTTCAAAATGTCTTTCTGCCCTCTCAATAAATGATTTAAAATAATCACTATAGATTATATATCTCACTTTTAGAATGTCATTTTTAATGAATATGAAAATTATTTCTTTACAAAATATATATAGCAAATTGTCTCTCTTTTGGACATTTGATTCAAGCAAATTACTTATTTGTTTTACTTTAAGTTACAAAGTTAAAATGTCTTTTTAAGGAATATTAAAAAAAATACAACAAATAATATATATATATGTTTGTCTGTGCTTCTCTGGAAATAGGCACAGCAGCATACATATAATTACTTCATCAACTGATGGTTTGTCTTGGTAGGACCAGTTCAGGAAAGTCATAATCAGGAAGTTATAATCCAGGTAAGTTGGTATTGATTTAGATTCCTTTGGTTCAGATGTGCAGATTTTAGGACAGCAAACTGTCTTCTACATATTTAAGCAGACTAATGTATGTAGAAGTGGGTCAGCTTCATAATTTTAAACTTCAGCAGTAAATTAGGGCAGCTGCTTCCTTGCATTCTTATATCTTCATGGCAGTCCTCTGTATAATTCTACCAGGCATCTGCAGCTAGCTTTACTGTGGCCATTCTCTGCTACAGTTACCAACAAACTGCAGTTAAATCTTCACACAAAATATTTTGGCCAAACTTTGCAGCTAGCCATTAGCCAACTGCTTCACCAAAAATATTAAGACAAGAACTGTCTTCAAAAAAAATTAATATCAAAACTTTGCAGCTGTCCAATTTGTCCACCTGCTTAAAATATTAATACCAGACTCTTCTGGTCAGCTTATACAAAATCTACAAGTCAAATTGAAGTAATATTTTTATCCAATCCTTTTTTAATCTTGGATTCGGGTGATAAAATTACATTTAATTAAACAGTGGTTTTTTTTTTCTTTATCTTCATTGAAAAAAATTTTATTGCTTTTGAATGCAAGTTTGAAGTTTTATCAAAAGTATGACTGGAAAAAGTTGATTTAACTTTAATCCTTTGGAATTTGACCAAAAGTGTAATAATCCTTTAGATATTTTATACAAGTTTTAATTAAAAGAGTTCAAAAATAAATACTAATTGTTTTTAAATTTCAAAATCAGAATATTATTTATTTAGATCTTTTTTAAAAAAATATTTATTTCATACTAAAATTCTGTTTTAAATTCAGAATTATTTAATCCTTTACAAAGTTTACAGGATTATTATTCTCAGTAAATGCAGAAAATATCTACTAAAATTTTTTGTCTGTCTTTATTTCTACTTTTCCTTTCAACTTTTATATATATTTGTGCACACACTACATTATTGTGTGCCATATAACAGACCTGTTATCATATATATAAGATGACATTTTAAAGGTACGTAGTGGACTCAAAGAGCTGTAGATTCCTGGAGAAATACTCTATCCTCATCCTCTAATTTGGTCAAGACAGGAACTGTTTTAGTCAGTCATCACAACATCCCAAATGATGATAAATTTTATTTTACTGATAATATTAATAAAAACACTAAAATAGATATAATTCCAATTAAAATACAGAAAACAAAACTTGAAAAAAAAAAAACACGAGTTAACGTATCACTGAAATAAATAAAGAATAGGAATGAAGTCTGATTCTAATAGCAATATAATACTGCTTACATATAACTTGATTATTAGGGGGGGGGGGGGATTTCTTCTTGAGTTTAAATCAAATGTGAAAAATATATTAGGGAAGCTACAAAATTTATATTTGTGTCATTATAAATAATGGACAGTTATTCTAGAACAATTAATTTTTTCTTTTTACTTTTAATCATAATTTTATCAAATACAATAAATTCTCATTTTAATTACTGCACTCTCAATTTTTGCCTTTATAAATTAAACAATCATAATAAACAATGTTGCAATAGTCTTTTACTTATTCATTTTCCTGTACCTTATCTACTTTTCTTATTCATTCAATTTCGCTATATTTATAATTCTACCATTCTCTCCATTTCTATAATCTATCAATTTCATTTTCAGATTTAGGCAATCCTTATTTAACTGGAATATTTCATTAGTGATTCATAACTTCCTCTTACTCTTTTATCATTCTCAATGTTTGTTCATTAGCCAAAATATTAGTTTGAGCTTTTCTCTTCAATTTCAATTACTAGGTGTTGTATTGGTTTTCAAAGTTTAACATATGCCAACTTTTAACAAGACCTGATTTCCTTTCAAATTCTTATCTAAAACCTGATTAATCACTTTATCAATTGTTGTTTTGAATGCATCACCTCAATTTATTCAATTTTACTCTAAACTTAAAATGTCATCTTTACAAGACCAAGACTACTATTTCAGACTGATGTGAAATAAAAAAAATTAACATTTACATTTGATTCTAATATCTTTTTTTTTTTGGTAAGAATATAAGGGAAAGAGTTCAGTGAAACAACTATTTGTAATTACATATTTCTACTGGGTCTTTTTTTTTTTGAAGTGATTAATCTTTGTCCTCTAACGTTTTAGATATCAATCTCATAGGACTTCTAAATGTTTGTATTTATCCAAACAAGAAAAATAACTAATATAATCAGATTACATAGAAAAAGAAAAAAAATTAACACAAAATATAAATTTAGAAAAAATATTAGTGCTGTCCGAAAAAGAAAATAGTAAACACTGGCAGAAGAATATTTAAGTTCATCAAAATTGCTGATGCAATTAGTGTCTGCAGATCAGTTTAATCATCCAAAGAAAATGAGTAATATATAGAAAATAATTTATAAATAAGTTTAAAAAAGGAGTAATAAAATTATTAAAATAACTTAAAAGATACTGATTTAATAAATCACCTTAAATGTCTTATGTATTTGGAAAAAACAGACAACAAAAAACTTTTCTAAATTACAGTAATCTCTTTACATACACAGCTATTGGTTTCAAGCTTTTCCATAGATATCTGAAACTGTACACAATAGTACTCTACATAATATACATGTTCAACATATAAGTGCACACATACAATAGAATTTAATTTTAAATATATATTAAAACATCTACATAACTAATTAACAAAAAAAAAAACACAGAATAAAGTAATTATGAGAAAAACAATACCATAATAATTCAAAAGGGAGAAAACCAATTACTTGATTGGCTCAGAGTCTACTTATAACATATGTATACAAATAAAGAAAAATAGCTTATTCATGGTTTTGCACATATGGATAACATATGAATAAAATTTATGAATTCAAGTTTACAAATGTGTAATTTTTATATTTAATATGTTTTTCAAACATTGGTTAGGAAAAACATGGATGATGAATAAAAGGATGTGAGAATTACATACTTAGGAAAAAAGCTCATAATACATTTTTAACATAATGAACATTTTCTGAAAAATTAAATAATTAAAACAAAAAAACTTTCCAAAGTGTATGACATATAAAAAATTGTGATATTATTTTAAAAAATCAAGATGTGAAAAAATTGAGGATGAAAGAGATTATTATTAATATATATATATAGTGTTGGGCATATAATTAAATATAGTACAAAAATTATACTATTAAAAAATAAATGAATAAATAAAAAGTGAATAATTGGTAATATTAATTTTAAAAAGTAGATAACAAAAAATAATATTCATATGTATTATTGAAATTAAATGTTGGTTAATTTAATTAATCCCCCATTCCAAACCTTTTTTATTTTAGTCTAATTCAATATCATTCACTTACACCACTTATCTAAAGTTATTAGTAACATTTCCCTGCTCTAAATACTACTTTACTTTTTTCCAAGGACATATTATAAAATTTACTATTTAAATTACCCAACCAAAATAATTGACATAAAATAATTACATTTATCATTTCAAATTAACTGGATAAACTACATTAAACTATTTTATGTGTGGATATATATGAACAAATATAATTGTGTGTGTTTTTAATAATAATAGAGACACTTGTAAATAAATATGGTCACTCCAACTCCAAAAAAAGGGGAGGAGGGGGGATTATTCTTAAAAAATGAGTTTTGCTGTGACTATACAAAGCTATCTATGAACCACAAATGCATCCACATATAAGACATGCTAGTCCATTTTTCTGTTTACTTGATAATTCATATATATTGCTTATAACACTCTATTCATATACACGTTATTGCAACAAATTTTCTTGAAAACTTCTTTATTACAGTTTTGACTGTCCAGTAGTCTTCATCAGAGCTCTATCTTCTTCACTGCCTGCTGGACAGTCGAAACTGTAAAAAAATAAAGAAGTTTGTTGCATTAACGTGTATATGAATAGTATTATAAGCAATATATATGATTATATGAAGATATGCAAAGAAAGTGAAGGAGAAGAATAAGAGAATATACTTAATAATTCATGATGGTGTCTTTTAATTTCTTCAGCAGAATACTTTTCTTTCGAAATATACCAACATCATACCTAACTGCAGTTCTCCAATGTATTCTATTCCCTGTAATATCTTCTCAATGGAAACAACAAACAATATTGTACATCTTTAGAATATCTACCTCTACCTTAAGAACCACATTCAAATTCATCATAAAATACCCTTTTAGGAAAGCGTGCACTGTATCGTCCAATCAAATGAAGATGTGATAAATTGAAAAACAGATTTATCAGTTTTATGCTCTTGGCATTGTATTTTTAAGATTTTGTGGAGTATTCTTAAATGAAACTTTTCTAATGCCTTTATATTGTTCTTATAAAGTATCCAAGTCATTTCCATATAATAAATTACATAAAATAACAGCTCTATATACAGTTAACTTAACTGGAGCAATTATTTCTCTGTGATGAAATACTTTTATCTTTTAACATGTTAAAAGCACCAGCATCACATCAGAGTCTATGTTGTGCACAGCATGTAAATTTATCTTTCTAAATATAATACTATCAAAGTATTTAAACTGATTCCTATTCTCACTAAAAGTTGCTGAGTATTTTTCTACTGTCACTGGCTGATAAAGAATTTGAGTTCTTTTACACATTAATTAATAAACCAGAGTCTTTATACATGGCAATCATCTTTTGAACTGAAAAAAATAACACAATTATCAAACATACTTTAAATCCAGAATCCAAATTCTTCTTTTTATTTATATATATTCACACATATCCATTTTCAATTCACATCAAAATAAAATGATCTTCCTAATCTATAATATAGCAATAACGTCCATGCCTTTTTTTTTTTTCAATTAATTATGCAAACTTTTAATTTCATCTATGCATCATAATTTTTCTTCAGTTTCTCAAAAACAGCTTTAAAATTTTCTGAACAACTTTAATGAAATATATGGCTGCAAATATAACTTTTGGAAACATCAATAAGTAAATTAGTTAAACTAACAAAAGTTGGTCAAACCACCTATTTTCAAAAATCTTACATAAGAATAAATTTAGAAGATATGGATAGTAAAAATTTTAAATATTCTCTCACAAAGTTTATTTAATACCACCAAGGAAAGCTAGTAATTTTTAAAAAGTTATTTTTTGAGAGAACCTTCAAAGAAAATCGACAAATCTTTCAAAACTAGTAAAAAAAAATCTTTAATATGATATTCTCAAACATTCACCTCTCTTGTTTAACTTCATCATCATAATTGTATGCAATTATTAATAGTTTGGTATGACAAATATATCCACCATTAATGGCCACACATTCCTTTAAGAATACCCTTTGCAAAAAGTCTTACTGACTACATTAAAAAAATATTTAAGAAATATTATAAGGCCTGAAAATTACCAACCCTTTCCTCCTAAGAAAGTTTCTTTATTGATTTTTTGTTATAGGATTAAAGGCTTAATCATTTTGAAGGTAATGCTTATATTCAAAGAAGTTAATTTGCTTCTGATTATATTGAATTGGGTTATAATCTTGAATTTATTAAAAATATTACATTTAATAAAAATATCTATAGTTTGATATTAATAAAAATTTAAATAATTAGTGAGAATAAAGAATTTATTTCTTTATCATTTAGATCAATAATATGTAGATAGATCTCTAAGAATAGTCATTTATTAGGTAGTATGAAAATTGCAAGGAAGGGAGGCCTTGATTTAATTCATTATTAAATAGTTCAAAACAGTCAATTAATGGTAAATATATTCCTGGTATAATTTATATGATTCCTTGCAGTTGCCATAAAATTTACATAGGTCAAAGTAAATTAAGTCTTAATGAAAGAATAAAGTTAAAAAAATATATAACTCAGCTTTGTGTATTCATGAACTGAATACAGATCATAAAATATTTGATAATGCTGAGATTATCTTTTATGAAAAAAAAAAAATGAATTAAAAAAAAAAATCAAAGAAACTCTGATGATAAATGTTTAATAAGGGGTCATCAATTTTATTAAAATATTATTTGACATCAAATGTGGATAGCTTTTGAAATATTTTATGAAATGGTTATTTCTGTTATATATGAGTGTGTGATTGTATCTATCTCAAAATTTCACTTGAGAACATATTTGTTAATTGATAAAACCATGATAATGAAAGAATTTTAGTATAAATTAGTTTTTAGTTAGTATTCTAATGTATGATTTTCTATTTTATGTATCATCATTACTCATACAATGGTAGTTAGTATTCAATTTTTAAAAAAAAATGGATTTCAGGATATCAAGTATGGTCCTTATTTTAACCACTACACATTACAGTTAAATATTAGTATGTACATCAGTTTTTAGATATATGTTGGATTTCCCTGTTGTCTATGAATATATTTAGAATATCTATTTTAACAGTTACTTCTGTTTGTAATCTATTAATTCATAGAAATGTACTTTCCAAAAAAAAAACATTCCTACACTTTCAGAATGAAGGCAAATGCCAAACCAACA
Source organism: Epiperipatus broadwayi (assembly GCA_028023455.1). Lineage (NCBI taxonomy): Eukaryota > Metazoa > Onychophora > Udeonychophora > Euonychophora > Peripatidae > Epiperipatus > Epiperipatus broadwayi. The sequence continues at coordinate 524,165 of JAQFVV010006435.1, forward strand.
TTATTATCAATTAGCTGTTTTAAAATATAACAAATCATAAACATGAAATTTCAAATCCTTTTCAATTTGGAAATAAAAAAGCTGTTAATATTACCATCATAATAAATGTAAAAGTTATCTCACAAATAATCTAAATAACAAATGTTTAGCATAATCTCTTTTATTAGTTATTATCACAAACATGCAACTTGTCATCTATTTTTTTATTAATACTTCCTTATTTATTCAATCAAAGTTCATCAAAATCTTAGAAATATCGCTAACCATCTCCAAATCCAATTAAAACTGAACATATTTTTTAAAATAATCCAATTATGAACAAAATAAAGAAAAAATAAAATAAAATCAATGACAAAAATTATAAGGTAGATCCGTTCTGACTAAATTGCAGCTCATGAACTGCATGTGGCTCTTAGATAATCCTTCGCGACTTAATATTGATACTTTTGAAATAAAATCTTGCTATAATTTACATTAGCATGATGTATTTATATTTTGTAATGGCAATTTAATAATGATTGTTTAAGTTATCAACTGGTATGATTTTAATTTTCTCATTTCCTGGAAATATAGTATATTTTTCTAACTTGTCAGTTCAGTTTTTGTTTGCAGTGATAGTGTTATTCTTTTTTGAGCTTTAATTCAAATATTGCCAAGTGTGCATCTTCCATTAATTTAATTACGAAATAAAGATAATTATTTTTAATTTATATTCAGAAATATAAAAAAATATTGTCATAAGTATTCTCATTTAATAGAAGTTGCTTGTAAACTAATGCCATTTTTGGACAACATATTCTTATGAATCATTACATTCAATAATGAAGTTTATAAAATCAAAACATGGAGCACAACTGACAAATGAACATCTTATGGAACAATTGTGTACTTAGTTAACAAATTATAAGCCAAATTTTAATGTTCTTGCTAATCAGATACACATATGAATAATAAATAATTTTTTGATTTTGCTCTCATTTATTACTTTTGATTTTTTGTATAATTAATAAATCTTATTAATAAAAAAAAAATCAATAATTCAAAAATTTAATTGCAATTCTTGAATATATCACAAATTTTAACACATGGCTCCTGCAAACATGAAGATTGACCACCTCTGTGATATAATCAGATCAATTATATTGATGAGGCAAGATATTTTATATTTTATATCTTTCAAATATTTTGAGAATATTAATGGAAGGATAATATATATAATTTATTACTTCCATAATAATTCCCATACCATTATAAACAACCTCAAAAGGAGACAAGCTTTTATACTCCAAAACCATTTATAAATTTACAATATGCTATCTATCTAGTCATCTACTTAAAGCCTCCATATCCAACCAATCTATAGAAAATAAAAATATAGGGAGTATGACATTATTTATCAGAAATAAATCAGCTCATCAATTTCATGATTCCTACACATATGCTTGAACAAAAAAAAATTGAAATTCATTTTTAAATCACTTTTAAACCACAAAAAAAAATTTCCATTAAATAAAATACGTATTTTATGTAGAACAGTAAATATGTAAATATAATTAAATGAAAACTATAATTTTAAAAAAAAAATGAATTTAAAAATAAGTAGGTATGATATCAGATTTCAATTTTTCCTATATTTAATGCATCATTCTCTAAAGACAAATTTGATGATTCTATTATTTTTAATGTACAGTAAAGTCATATTATCAGCAGTGTCAAAATTCATTCATTTATTTAACAACTTATGTAAATATAAAATGCAGAGATATTTTAAATGCTTTCTCTGGCTAAGCATTTATCACAAAGCTTGTTGAGGAATTGGCAATCCTCATTGTTTATAATTTACAAGCTTAAGAGAATAGGGTCATGTGATCTATGACTCTTATTTTGACTACATATATATATAATTTTAAAAAATTAGTAAAAAAAAAATTTCCTATTCATATTGCAATCATTTGGTGATGTAACAGGAAATACTATAATCTAATGCATCACTAATATATGGTGGTGGCTCTCTAATTAGATACAATGTGCTTGAAATTACAGGTAATAACTTGAAAATACATCTTTACCCCAATTAGAAGGATAATTGGTTCACCAAAACCCATCTTAAAGCAAGAAGATCATATAAAAAGCAAAAGATTATAATGGTTTTCTATGAAAAAAATGTACCTCATTCCTGCTAATAAAAATTATAGCATAAATTGTTAATATTGTATTAACAAACAACTTCACATAGAATAAATAATAATTATATATATATAATAATGGACAATCTATGCATGTGTAAACTGTGCTAAGCATTTAAAATATGTATTTATGCAAGACAATGAAACTTAAATCTATGTAAAAAGAAAAAAAAAACATTTAGCTTAATTATTTTCTTATAATCCATCCATTCAGCACTCATCATCATCCAATTTTCTGAATCATCACTTACTCATTCTAAGAGTCCATCATTGTCTTTTAAATCTTCTGATGATCTTTGTGTTTTTTTTTTTTTTGGAAGAATACAAGGATTGATGACTGAAGATTCTTACAGAAAAAGTTTAGAATGAATGAATGATACTTCTTTGATTTTTCTCTTCATACAATATATTATCAGGTTGTATTTGCTGACTTAATCCATTATTATATTTTATGGAGTGTTCTAAGTTGGGTCAAATTCTTCGAAAGTGCTATTCATGACTCATGATATGAAATCAATTCCTTCAGTTTTTTGATGCCCAGGTTCTTCTCTATAGGTTTGTTTAATTTTCTTTTTTCATTCAGTTGCATTAATTCCTCCTTAGTCAATCCTTCCATATGTGATTGCAAAACCTTTTCAATGTTGTCAACATGTTTCTTACAGGTGACTATCCAAAGTTTCGATAAAATTCTGCATTACTCGTTGCAGTTAGTACATTTTGATACTTACAATGATTCTTTAATCTATAAATTAAGCAAGTGATTACTATGATTCCAAGTGAAAACTTTTGCAGCTGTAAACTTTTAAAAAAATTTTTTCAATATCACTAAAAAATAAATTTATAGTTTCACTGTGCAAACATACAAAAAAATGAACTGAGAAAAAAAGAATTTTTTATATTCTTCAACAAAATTGTTAATCATTCCAGTGAACAAACCCATACTAAAGTTTCATTTTTTTTTAATTCATAGTTATATTATTTATGAGAAATCAATTAGAATTAAGGAATTTATATTTAATATCTTAACTGTATTGATGTGACCATAAAGTCTTGTTCCATCCTTGGATTTTGAATGATATGGATGGTCGAAGAGTTGGAGGGTGGAGAAGATTGGAGCTTGTCCATTAAAATTTGAAGATTTGCTAACTAACTTAAAATAAATTGAGCACTGATTGTATATATGTGTGGGAAATGGTGATCTGGACCAACTGATGGGTGCTAATTCAGTATGAAATATGTACACTGAACATCATTTATCTTTTTCACTTGTATGTGGTCATGTGTAACAGTTGGATAAAATAGTGTATAGTTATAGAAAGCTTGAAAGTCTGAGTTCAAGTCCTTTCAACTGGGTAAAAAAAATATTATTTTTACTTTTTTTGCTCATGATTGATACTAAAATTGTTTTCTATTGTAAATTTTTTGACTAAAAAATTTATTTCATTAAATTTCTCCCAATTAAAAAAAAAAAAAAAATTAAACATTTTTTTTAAAAAGACAAAAAAAAAAAACATCTCACTTTCTCCCCCTCTTAATTTAGCAATTTATCTCTTCAACAAATAAAAGATATTTTTTTTATTTAGATTAACTTTTTACATACATTAGCTTTTATTTTATAATTTTAAATGTAGACTTTTTCTTTTATATGTTTATCATATCTTTTTGTCCATAACTTTTAATGCCCTATCACCTATAAGAGATTGTACTGTGCATAATTATATTTTAAATCATTTTTTGTATAAGCAGTATATTTTTATAAGCTTATGCAATGTAAGATGATTATTTTCTAAACAACTTGGCTATAAAGTTCTATTTCATAAAAAAGAAAAATTATCATGTTATTCTATAATTTGATCAATTACAAACATGTAAAAACATGTATAATGAAAGCATAAAAAATGATAAAATGCCTATATTTCACTTTGCTTTTTGTTTTAAATTTATCTACACTATACAAATTATTATTAGTTTATAACAAATAGTCCTCTCCTTAAAAAAAACAGCAGCTTAAATTATTTTATTTAACTTTCAAGTAAATATATCAAAACAACATCACAAGAATTTCTTAATTTGCATGTACCTCATTTATACTTATATATATAGTGAATTTAATGCTCTGCATAATTTGATAGTGTTATAATGACAGGTTCTGGAGGCAAAATTCATGGATTGTGATGCTCAAACTTCTTAAGAATTCCCAAGCAATAAATCATTCGATTATTTGTAATGCTAAATGTCAAATCTTAAAATTTCAAGATATTTGAACACAGCATTGCAGGAATAATATTGTTTCTCATATCTACATACAACTATTTATTTTCTGCAAATACAAATAATTAAAATAACTTATCTGAAAAAAAAACTGTTAAGATGAAAGCTTAATATATATATTGTAACGGTAGGTATACACACACGTTGCACGGTGCGTAAGTGTGTGTATATATGTGTTACATAATTCACTTTTTTTTTATTAAAAAAATATAAAATTTAAAATATCAAGATTTAATAGTTTGAAAGGGTAGAAGTTAAAATAGAGGGAAAATTTAGAAATTAGGAATTACTAATAATTGTAACTTATCTTTCTTTTATATACTTTTATTTTATAATTCTGTCAAAAATACTCTTTAAAAAAGGTATTTTTAATTAAAAAAATAAGAAGTTCTTATGATTAAATTAAATAGTTTGTACAAAACTAATCAGGCTCTGGAGATTAAGATTCCAGACTGATTAGTTAAACAATATCTCTAATTCTAATCTCTGTAATTAAAATAGAAAAACCAAAAAAATAAAGAAATGTAAATTGTAATTAATTTTTTTTAGAGATAAAATGTATTGATAGCGCGCGGTTGAAACTCAAGCAAGAGTGGGGTCAGAGGAGTATAAAAGGCACATATCCTTTATTGTCTTCAGTTTTTTCCAGTTTTTCAGTTTTAGTTGAGTTTGAGTTCAATTCAGTTAAAGAATTATTAAAGAGAATAAGTGGCTAGAACTGAACGCTGGTGTTCAGCCATTTCCTCTGCCCGTCTCCCTTGTGCCATTAGCAAAATGCAGTGGCAATTACTCTAACTCGCCTTCTGACGATGTTTCAATCCGCCCTACCAAATTAAGTGAACTAAACATGCCGTAGAACAAGAAACCGAGAAGCTTCATTTATATTAAACATATGCTGACCAAGAACCTGATTGGATCCGTGAAAAAGAGTGATCACCCATCTACAAAGAAAAACCAAGAACTGTGCATATCCACATACAAAGAAAACCAAGAACTGTGCATACACACATAAAAAGAAAACCAAGAACTGTGCATATACACATACAAAGAAAAACCAAGAACTATGTTATACATCCTAGGTAAATATTCATTGATGTCATTATAAAACCTTTAAATTTTATCTGAAATAAGAATTCATTATCATAAGCATGCATACTTGTTAAGTATATACTATCCCTTATATGTTTCGTATTTAATTATTTTTATTATTATCGTTACATTTATAATTATTATCTTTTAATAAATTTGTTTAAATTATTAATGACATTTTCATCTCTCTCTCTCCATTCATATAAGTAAATGTGTAGCCGATCTCATGTTAAAAACTAGCCATGAGTCAAGTGCTTGAAACGTGTTAATGACATTTCATGGGTTCCAGTGTAAGTATTGGATGGCGCCCTGGGTTTCAAACCTGTTATAAATATCCCCATGAGATGTTTCACGTTTCATGCAGCCAGGTAGCTACTTCGGTATGGAAAGGTGACTGTCGGTTTAATATTTTTATTACATCTCTGTCTGACCAGGGGTATGGTTGACATATAATTATTAATCATATTTACTCCCCTGCTTGAGTAAGGGGTCTCTCTTAAAAAACATATTGCAAAATCACGAGTTTTGTAAAATAGAATAAATAATAAAAAGTTTAAGTTTAAGGAGGGGTAATTCCCATTACAATATATTTCTAATTTAATAATATGCATTCATTTATTGCAATATCCATATTTTTTTAATTGAAATTAACACAAGTTTCATTTTCCAATTCATTTTTTATTCTTTTTTCATAAAAGGTAAGTTTCACTTTTGTATGATAAAAATTGATCATTTTGTAATTTTTTTTTTTTTTTCACAATCATTCTTATGGTTTAATGTTTACTGAGAAATTTAATGTGGAGAATAATATACTATTCAACTGATTCAAGCATTAACAATGATTTCTTCATGTGAGACTTCAAGACTATGCTTTGTTGTAGTTTTCTATTAAAGATTTCTCAGAAATGATAGTAGCTATGGTTCATTGAAAATATATATATATATATCATGTTATCTTTATACATAAGCACAGTACAATGACAATTTTTATTGCATGGACTTCCTGATCAGATTGGAGTAAGAGTTTTACTACTGAATGCTATTGACTAACAGATGTCATGGGGTAATTTTACCAAAGTTTTCAATCACTTGAAAAGTATTTACTTTTTTTTTTTTAATTGTAATTATTTGATAGAAAAATAAATGAAAAAAATCATTTTTAATTCCAATAATAAGTATGCTACAGAAGGAAAAAAGTTCCAGGTTGGTAAATTTTTACTGTGAATTAAGTCTTTTTTATTTTCTATATGATAATAGAAATGTCTGAAATTGTGTACAAATTAAAAAACATCTGGAGTTGTGACAAAAAGTAAAAAGTTTTTTATTTTTCAAAAATTATGTTTTTCACATATTTAACAATAAAAAAATGTCAAATATTAAAAGTAAAATTTTTTGTGCAATAAAATTTATAAAATTAGGCCAATTATGTATATGGGAATCCCTCACCCCTTGTGTAAATTTTAGAGCTGCATACAGAATATTAGTTAATAATACTATTTTAAAAAATTATTATGAAATAATGATCCCTCAATATAAAGTTTTACATAATTAAAAATCCAACTTATGATATTAGCCAGTGTCTAGGGATTCAAGCTGTAGTCTCAGTAGTTTTACAACATTTAAAAAGAAAGGGTTGTGTTGTCTGATAATATATATATATATATGTTTTTTAAGGCTTTGTAGGGTGATGATTGGTAGGGCAAAATGCTCAGAGAAATTGCCTTCTTGTTTATTAACTAAAATTGGGATAGGCAATATACCTCTTCAAATTTCTGCCATGTTAACTGATATATCAGCTCTATTTAACATCTTTTTACGTAGATACTTGAATTTTATGATCAAAAAAAAAAAAATCATGAATAGTTCTATTAGGTAAATTATATCTGCATTTTTATTTATATGTTTATTCTTTTGTTGCATGATTATAATAATAGTTTATTATTTGTAAACAAATGTTTTGGAATAATCACCTAATTTTATACTTTAGATGGATTCTACCTACCAAAATGTTTCAAGATAAGACATAATAAAAAGATGATTATTATTAATTATATTTTATAATGCATTAAATCCAACTTTTTTTTTTCTGGTTAGGTACACTATGAATTAAATCTTTATAACACCAATATTGTTTTAAAATAATTTATTCATCTCTGCCACTTTCTCTTCATTGATTATAGATACACATCTATAAGGAAAGATTGTAGGATTTCTAGAAAAAATAAAAATTATTAATGTCTATTTTTTGATGTTTTGAATTAAAATATTGTATTAGTTACATATTTTATTGGGAATTTAATGATGAATGTAATATACCTGTTAATGGTAATTTTAAAATTTATTTATTAAAATTTTGAATTTCTGAAGAAACAAAAATAATTTTCAAAAGTGATAAAAAAAATGTTATTATTATTTTGAATGTATATAACTATATTTTTTCAGTTTTATTATATTCTTTGGTTATTTTATTTTTTTAATAACATACAGTATTGGATTTTTGCATAGTGCAAACTGAAGTTATAAAAATTGTCTCAAACTAATTCTTTAAATATTTAATTTGTCTATTGAGATAGCTAAAAGGTTAAACAGCAAAAACTAGTTTTAATTCAACAGCAAAAAAAAAGTATTCAATTATAATAGGTTGATTCCCATATCCATATTTAAACAAACTGATTTGAAATAATATTTACATTTTTTAGTTTATTTAAATACAAGAATATTGTCTATACTAAGCTTAATGTAATTACAAGGGACTTGAACTCGGACTATCATCTTCCCTATAGCTATCCACTCCATCCTATACAATTGATACACATAACCACATACATATGAAAAAGATAAATGATCTCCAATATACGTATTTCATGCTGAACCAGCACTCATTAATTGGTCCAGATCATGTTCCACACATATATATAATCAGTGCCAGTTCATATTTAAGATGCAAATCTTGAAACTTTAAAGACAGGTTTTGATCTTCTCCACCCTCCAATTCTTCAGTCATCCATACACTCTTGATACATCATTAAAAAAAATTTTTTCATCAGCTTTTCTAATCTGTAATCTATTTTTTTTCTAGCATTTCTTGTTTTCTGTTATAATTGTGTTTTTTTTCATAAAAGTTCACGTATTTTAATGATATTTTTACTGCAAATTTAAAATAAATAATAGAAAAACATGTGAGAGTTCATAAGAAATTGATAATCAATATTATTAATCGCTATATTTTTTGATTACTAGAAATACCAATAAATTTTTAGTATTATTATTTCAAAATTATTTTCTGGAGTATAAAATTACTATATCAGTAAAATCATTATATTAGTGAACAGTTTGTATCAAAAATTGCTCATATATATATATAACCTCACATATAAGCATGAGGGACATTAAAATTGATCATATGTCTAGTAATCTAGATTTGCATTATAAAATTTATCAGTGTTATTTGAAACAAATTATTGCAAGGTCGAATATTTTTTTAATTAGAACAAAATGATAACTCTCATATATCTTTTGGTACTAGTGGACCTGTATATATATATATCAGCATATGAGCAACATAAATAATAAAAAATAAAAATTATTACATAATCCTTTAGTTATCATTTTATGAAAAACATAATATTTATTCATAAATTAAAATTTTTGTCTTTTAAACATAATTTATGAATAAATATAAAATTAATAATTTTTATCCCTTTACTTTTATTTTATGATAATTTTCTTTGGGCTTAATTGTCTTTCATGGTGTTAACATTATGGCCACATATATTATACCTTTGCATCATGTAAATTCAAATATTTGTGAAATTTTTTATTTTCATCCAAATTCAATACAAAGCATATGGTATTTATAGCAGTCAACTAGTTTTACTTAAAACAAAAGAAAATCAATTTATTATTACATAATCTTTAAGTATTTTAAATATAAATATAATTTGTCCAAACTTCAAACACTTTTTAGCAAAACTCTTTTTTGTACATATATATATAAGATATTACAGCAAACATAAAGAAAAGTGTGATTTTGGTTTTATTTTAAATATAATTTTCCTTTTTCTGATATAATAGCAATAAAAGTGAAAGTATTAAAAATGTGGTGAAGATTAAAATTCTGCTATAATTTGTTGAACATAAATTAATCAAATGCATAAACTTTTAAAATACCATGTTTCTCCGAAAATAAAATATTGTCTTATATTAATTTTTGTTCGCAAAAACATCCTAGGGCTTATTTTCAGAGGATGTCTTTTTTTTTTTTCATGCAAAAGTCTATATTTATTTATTATACTGATTATGGGTAATTTATTTAATTTAATTGATAGGTTTAAAATGATTAGAAGAGATTTAGACTGTAGGAGTAATTTTAATTATTCAACTTTGAATTCTTTTTTAAAGTGGTTTAGGAGCAAAGGTAAAATCACTTTTTATAATAAATATTTTAAAAAATTCAATTGGTTGATTGATAAGTCTGGAAAAAAAAATTTTGTTAAACAAAAAGAGTATAAATTGAGGTGTTTTTCTGAAGGTTTGTGATGATGGTGTTCTAGCTGTATTTTTATATTGAACTATTTCCATCATCTAATATGTGTGTTGAATGTCTTTAGAAAAGTTTAATTTTAGTTAAATATTCCAAATGCATTCAACTGTTAGTAATATCACAGCAAACAGGTTAATATATGCACCAACTGTTAATAATATCACAGCAAACAAATGTTAGTAATATCACAGCAAAAAGGTAACACTCTAAGGACACAGGTTCGAATCCCATGCTAGTACTGTCACTGGTCAGGCCAGCAACACATGAAGAAAAGGGGAGAAAAATAACTCTCAAAATGTTGTGCATATACTAACCTGTTTGCTGTGATATTACTAACAGTTAGTGCATATACTAACCTGTTTGCTGTGATATTACTAACATTTGTTTGCTGTGATATTACTAACAGTTGGTGCATATACTAACCTGTTTGCTGTGATATTACTAACAGTTGAATGCATTTGGAATATTTAACTAAAAGTAAACTTTTCTAAAGACATTCAACACACATATTAGATGATGGAAATAGTCCAATATAAAAATACAGCTATAAATTGGGGTGTTTTAAAAAAAGACATGATGCTTCTTCTGTTTTAAATTTGTCCAATTATGTTTTGAATTTATCAGATTTGGCTATTTTAGGTAAAGGTCCTGGTTTTGTTCCTTTTACTAAAAAAAATTTAGTCGTTGATTTTATTTCTGCTATTGAATGTAGTAGTAATATTTCTGATGAAAATAAAGTGTCTTTACAGATTATTTTGAATAGTCAATTACTTAAAAGAGAAAATGTTTTTTGCCTCTAAGCAAATTAGTCTTGTAAAAAAAAAAGATTGAAAATCAATGATGTTATTTTGTTAAAAGAAGATAAAGGTGGCCGATTTGCATTGTTAAATAATATTGATTATAAAAGTAAAGTTATCCTGGGAAAAAAAAAAATATATAAATTGATTAAAATTATGAAAATTATGGAAAATAAAAAGATTTTTGATGGAGCTACTTATTTTAAGTTATTCTAGTGATTATGTGGCTCCAAAGGTTTTCTTAATTTGAAGTATCATAAAAATATTTTCCTTTAAGATGTATTTTTGATTTTATCAGGAATTGTTGATAAATATCAAAATTTTTAATAAGATTTTTTAAAGACTATATTAAATTAGGCCAATTTTGTGTTTTTACTTCTTTTGAGGCTTTAAATAAAAGAAATGGTTTTGTTTTAGATGATAATTGTGTTTTTGTTAGTTTAGACATTGAAAATATGTATCAATCAGTTGATAAATTAATAAGTATAGGTGTTTTTCTTTCAATTTTTAAAAAAAAATTGAATGTTTTTCTGCAGATAAGATTAAGATTATTCATGATTTGCTTTTTCTATTGGAGGATTCAATGTATTTTATGTGTAATGATGTTTTTTTATAAAATTAGAGGATTGGGTTATTGGTTATGTTATTTCTCCTTTAATATGTTCTGTCTATATTGCTTTTTTGGAATGTAGTGTTATTAATCAATTTTCTGTTTCTTTAAAATCATTTGTTAAGTATGTTGATGATTTTGTTATTCAGAAAGAAAAATGAGAGGAGTTTTTAGATGGATTGAATGCTTTTCATTCTAGTATTAATTTTACTATTGAGGGTGGTAGTTTTGATTTTGTAAAATTAAAATTTTTTGGATTTAAATGTTGAGAAGGTTGATAATGTTTTATTTTGTAGTCATTTTATAAAACCTAAGAATTTCAGAGGCCTGATAGTTATCAGCCTTTTAAGCATAAAAAAAAATATCTTTATTGAATTTTTGTTGTAGGAATAACTTTAATAATAATGCTGATATTCGAAAAGGTCAATTTGCTGCTGATTATGTAGAATTAGGTTATAATCATGAATTTATTAGAAATGTTGTATTTAATAATAATATTTATAGTCATGACACTAATAAAAAAATTTTACAGTTAGTAAGGATAAAAAGTTTATGCCTTTATGATTTAAGTCATCAATTTATAATTTGGTTTATAAGAGTAGTCATTTGTTAGGAGGAATGAAGGTTGCATGGAAGAAAGGTTTTGATTTGAATTCTTAATTGAATGGTTCAAAACAGTTGATTGATAGTAAATCTATTCCTAGTACTATTTATAAGATTCCTTGTAGTTGTAAGGTTTATGTAGGTCAGAGTAAATTTAGCCTTAATAAAAGGATTAAAGTTCATATAAGTAGCGTTAAACAAAGGTATTATAACTCAGCATTATCATGAATTGAATACAGGTCATAAAATATTGTTTGACAATACAATGGTTACTTTTTATGAAAAGAATGAATTAAAGAGAAAAGGAAACTTTAATGATAAAACTTCTTGAATCTGAGGCTATCAATCTTATGAAGACGTCTTTTAATATAAAGGGAAGTTGGTTTTCGAAATAAATTATGGGAAGGTTTGTTTGTTTTGTATATATATGTTGCTTCTTTAGTTTTGATTTTCCCTTGAGAAGGTATATTTGTTTAGTAGATGAAACCATGGCCGTGTAAAGATTTTGGTAAAGTTTGGATTTTTATCTAGTATTGTATTGTTTTATGGTTTTGTATTTTATTTATTTATGTACAAGAATCTACATTTATTCAAAATGATAACTGAAGAATTATGAGATATGCAGCAAAAAAAATTACAGGAAATAAAATCCTGAAATCATTTCTTTATTTCACACAAATGTACAATTATAAGCATGTCTGTTACAACACACAATATATAGCTAATAATAAAGTTATTGTAATTATAAATTTTGGTGCTAGTAATTCCAAAACGTAAGCTCTTCTAGTTAACATTCATTTAAAAAAAAAAAAATCTAATGCATTTGACAATATAGTAAACATTTTCCCATCACCCGAGGTTCACATGTGTGTTGTGTCTGCATTCCAATTGATTATTTGGTAGTCTTATGATAAATAATCAAAGAATTATGAGATATGCAGCAAAAAGTTACATAAAATAAAATTCTGAAATCATTTCTTTATTTCACATTAGTATATTATTGTAAGCATGTCTGTTATAACATATGATGTATATAATAATAAAATTAGTAATTCCAAAACAAGCCCTTCTGGCATTCATTGATTACTCTAGCTTGCTGTGTGTGGCAATATATATAGTGAGTTTTGCCTGTTTTAATAAGCCCTTCTGGTTAACTTTCATTTTAAAAGAAAAAAAAAAACAGCACATCTTTACATTGCCGGAGCAGAGCTGCTATGATTTTACCAAACCACATTTAAGATAAACAGAAATAACATAGTACAGTACTTACTTTCTCTTTCTAATTAGGGTTTATTTCCACTGTATGGCCTACATTGTAAACACTCTAAAAAATTATGCTAGAGCTTATTTTCTGGTTAGATCTTATTTTCAGTTGAAAAATTGTAAAAATTTTGAAAACTGGTAAATTGCAATATTTTATATAAATTATTATACAGTAATCGATTACAATGGTTTCACTTAATTCACTTTTTTTACAAATTTATTAACCATATCAGAAAGTTTATATATATAACTGTAAAATTCTATTTCAGTCTTTATTTTTAAATTGATTACAAATATATTATATATTTAGAAATTTTCAATTGTTGCTTTTGAAACTTTATTATAAATCACTAGAATATAAATTATAAAAACTAGTAAAAAAAAATGACATGAAGTTGATATTCCCCACATACACACACTTTTCTTTTTCTTATATTTTTTTAAAAAATAAGATTTTTTTGTTTAAAAAAAAAATGTAAGCTATTATTAATTTTTTATTTTTTTCAAAATAATCATCTGTAAATACATTTATTTCTTTTTTTCAAAAAAAACAAAAAGGGGAACCTTTACTACAAAAAAATAGTAATATTTAAAAGTTAAGAGAATTTAGCAAGACTAAACTATTTAAATATTGCTGACATTGGAAAATGCTGTTAATTGTTCTTTGAAATATAATTTTTTTTTCTTCATATTTATGCCCATTAATTATCCAAAAACAAAAGTTAATTTATCATCATTCCCTTCTCTATCATCTTCCACAAAGTCAAAGATTACTATATTAAATCTTAATGGCATCTCTCTTCTAATTACAGAAAATACAATCTAAAAAATAAATAAATAATAATACAGAGAGATTTCTATTAATAGACTTTATTTTTGGTACAAAGCAAAATGTAAATACATTTTAAAATATAGGCAATCCTGGTTTACCTGAATCCAGAATATTTTACAAAGATATTTTTTTAAAAAAACATCTCAATTACATTATGCTTAACTCAGCATCTTTCTTCTCCCAAGTATTGTACTGTAACTGTATCAATGGTAGACTTGCTTATATTTTTAATTTTTCTGTGCATTTTTCTTTTATTTTGCAAGATGTTTAGTGGGAAATGTCTATTTACAGGGGAAATGTTATTTTTCATAAGCAGACTGATTCAACTCCAAAAGTAGAAATTATAAGAAAACATAAAAACTAATACATTTTGTAATCAAGGGTCTCGCAAATTTAATCCTGCCATTTCAACAGTGAATATAATAATTAAAGATTCTTATAATTCAAAGTGCATACAATAGCAATTATTTATATAGCATTGCTGCATATTTTGATAGTTTATTAAAATATCATTCTTCTTTGTATATGTATTTTATATGTGATTATGTATGGGAATCATGTTAAATATTAAGGTATGTGAATCCAACTTACACAAGCATTCAAATTAAATTCTGAACAGTCCATTTGTATAACAGAATTGTCTAAGTGTATAATTAAATGTGAGCTTCAAACTTTACTAAATTTTTTTACAAATATAAAGAGCTCACAAAGTTGTGCCATCTATTCTCAATGTTATTGCTTATAGTACTTCATTCATATAAACTTTAATGCAACTAATTTTCTTAAAAACTTCTTTATTTCTTACAGTTTCAACTGTCCAGCAGTCTTCATCAGAGCTCTATCTTCCTTTCTGCTTTACTGCTTTAATTAAAATGAAAGCAGTAAAGCAGAAAGGAAGATAGAGCTCTGATGAAGACTGCTGGACAGTTGAAACTGTAAGAAATAAAGAAGTTTTTAAGAAAATTAGTTGCATTAAAGTGTATATGAATGAAGTACTATAAGCAATATATATGATTATATGAAGATATGCAAAGAAAGTGAAGGAGAAGAATAAGAGAGTATTCTCAAAGTTGTTTTTCTTTTTTTTTTTTTTTGATCATTCCAATTTATTACATAATGGGATAAGAAAAAACTGAAAAGTTTATCATGAAACACATAACTATGGATTAAAACAATATTTTCAAAAATTTTATTGAATAATTTCTTTTAGAGGAAAGATTATCAAAGAAAATCAAGAAGCATTACAATCATATCGCTTTTGTTTGCAACAAATATACAAAAAAAAGTCATAACAAAAGTATGATTTATATGGCTTTTATCAATTTGAGTTAATCAAAAAAAATCTATGACAATATTTGAAAATAACTGATTGAACATGAAATTTATTCATATCATGACTCCATAATAATATGAAGAAAAAAACTCCAGCCATGTGTTACATAGTAGACTTTGTAACAGCTTATAACAGGTTTCATGAATCAGCATTAAAATATAAGTTCCACATTGTTTTTATATTTGAAATAATTTCAACTGAAACCAAAACTTTTATTCCTAATGGCTTCTAGATTTACATCATACTGACAACTGGATTAATTTGATAATTTAAATTAAGACTTGGAGAAAGTTCTTCAATTGAAACATATAAAAACTTTATTTTAATAAATACCTCTAAAAATTTTAATGAGAAAAAAATCTTCAACTTTTGTTTTTGGGTGGCTATGTTTGAGAAGGTGGATCAGTTTAAATATTTTGATACTTTTTTTTAGATAGAAAGATGGTTCTTGGGTGTTAAAATATAGCACAACCTCAAAAATAAATGTGAATGCTCAATCAACACTTTTATAAAGGTAATGAAAAAAAACACTATAAATGCTTTGTAATATTCTGAAAATATGATATTACGATCATATAACCATATAACTAATCAATCAATAGTTTTTGTGAAAGAAGCACAACCCATTTAGATTATACAGATTATCTAAAATATGCTCTAAAAAATTGCAATATTGATTGTTTTCTTGAGAGGATATGATTGAGGATATATTACAGTAAAAGTTATAATTAAACAAAGTGTTGAAGTTTTATTGGAGAAGTTAAATCATAGCATAATATCACTAAAAAAAATAAAAGCACTAATATGTGATATATATGTATGATTTATTCACTTCTTTATTTCTTTTGGAATAAAAATGATCATATTCATCCAACATGCATTCTTTCTCTAATGGTGACAATGTAAAAAAAAATAAAATTATCAACACTCAGTATATAATTGTCCATAATTCTCACATTAGAAAGCTATGCATTATCAATGAAGTTATAAATGTAAAAATAAAACAAATGCATTTGTAATCAAAATATTTTAAATTAAAAAATGATATGGATATCTACATTTTTCCCATTTTTTTTTTTATTTATAAATTTAAATCTAGTCTATAAAGAGTTTGATTTACCCCCCACCCCCACCCCACCACTAATTTATATAGCATAGTAATATAAATTATTGGCAAGACAAAAATTTTATACATATATATATATACTTTTTGTAAGTAGAAAACTAAAAATGTTAATTTTGAGTCTGTAATTCCCAACTTAATTATCAAGCTTTAACCAATGCTATACATTTAAATTCCTTGATTACTATTACTAAAGCAAAAAAAAAAAAAACAACAACATATGAATGAATAATAGCAAACTGTAACTTTAAGTTGTAATACAAACACATTAAAAATAAGAAAAAAGAATTATTATAAAATACTGTAAATAAATTTCAATAATAATTTATCTCACATTTAATACTAGAGTAATTTGATATGCACTAAAAATGCTTGTGCGATATATATATGTATGCATACATTATGTTGCTACATAATTATACGTTTAAGCATATCTAAGCATAGTTTAATTTATTATCTCCACCAGCACCTATGAAGTAATTCAAATATCTATAACCAGTTTTTCTTTGGTAATATTAAGCATCAAGTTTGGCAATTTCCAATTACTTTAACTACATGCAGTCTAACAATTTCTTGGTAGCTTTAGAACTATGTTAACATAGTGCATTCCAAAGACAAAAAATTCCCAAAAATAAATCCTAGCTAAATTAATTTTAAAAAAATAATAGTAATAAATAAATAAAACTTAAGTTTTGACTGAACACAATTGTCATGCTCATCACATGATTTGTCAAGAAACTAATCAATTATTATCCACTACTAATGAGAACAAAATAGTTTCTTAACACTTTGGAGAAGATATATATTTTTACAATAATTATTAATAATCATTTTCTTTTCTCTATCTCCTTTTGCTAGTCATGCTTAATTTCATATTCTGTATAGTGGAATCAGCTTCATTTAAAATGTTAAGCTAAAGTTTTTCTTCAAGAATAATACTAATTTTGCCAAACACATACCAAATTATACATGTCTCAGTATCGATTTATTTTTTAAAACCTATCAAATGACATCAATAATTAGAACTATCTATTTTTATATTTCTATCTAAACTCTGTAGAATGTTGCTAAGCAAGACAAATATTTTAAACATTACTTGACTTTGAATAAAATTTGTTAATGTTTTTCAAGCTTATTTTTAAAATGACTACATTGAACTTTAAATTTCGGTAGATATTATAATAAAAACATACAACTGCAAATTAAAGGTTGATCTACCTTGAACTTATCTTTTTTTTTTTTTAATTATCAATTACTTTTTAAATTGATTTATTTCATTAATTGCAAATGTTTCACATCTAAATATTAGCTGCTTTTTTGGTACATCATCTAAAGTTCTTTTTAATTTTTCCATAAGTATAGAAAAAAATATCAAACTTTAAATAACTCAACACAGCGCAAAAGACTCTCTAGTATCCATGTAATAAAGAAACCATGAAAAATAAACAATACTTACCAGACTAAAATATATATTAGTGAGAATTTATCTTTCATTCCTTGTTTTATCTTCTAGTTTTAAAAATGACTAGATACCTATTTATCTGACCATCTAAACAAATCAGTAGATAATTATGTTGTCTATTAACTGATAACTAAAAAAATAAAATTTTAAAAATGACTAGATATCTATTTATCAACCATATAAATATATGGGTAGATAATAATAATGTCTTAATTAATAGCCTAAAAAATAAAATTCTTAGTTTGCTTGGAATCTGAACAACAAAAATCTGAAGAAAGTTTTACTCAGAATCAAACTTACTTTCTAACTGATTTAATACTATTAGTACACTCAGGAATTTTCCAAATGCCAATTCTATATCATCTTTCATAAAAACATTTTTCACATTTAAAATATTGTATATGCCCATTTCAGTAAGTGTGAAGCACATTAGAATTTAATTTTCATTTTCTAAGAATTTATTACCACCTTTATTAATAAAAAGAATCGCTCATTATTATTTTTTTAATATCATTACATACTTTAAATTCCATTTCTATCAATGATTATTAGATTTCTTTTATTCATTTTAAAACAAAAACATGATGCTATTTTTTTTTCTTTTTAATTGTTTAGTTTTTGCAATTATAATTTCAAAATTTTTAATTCCCATAAAATTTTAAAATGTTCTTTAAGAAATTGATTTTTTTTAAATCATAAAGCTTATTAAACTATTTTTAAAATATATTTACAGTATATTAAAATTCAGACAATTTGTCCAATAATGAAGACTTATATTACTTTCTAACAATCATCTTCCCTAAAAGCTGCAACACTAACAGCACCATAAAACTAATGTATAACTAGATTTTGCGCATATGTGCTTTTTAGCAATATACAATAATGCTACATATTTAGAGTAACCATTTTCCAGACAATATAAAGTTGTTAAATATTGTATTTATTATTTTTTATTATTCTATATTTTTGTGTTAATTATTTATTATTTTTATCATAAGATAAAATACATCTATATCTAGTGTTTATGATAAAAAGAAATTATTAACATATGCTAGATTTTACAGCAGTCATCATCTGCAAAATAAATAAGAACTATTAAGTAATATAAAAAAACATCGAAAAAAGATATGATGTATGTTAACATGAGTATTTGACAAATTAGAAATTGTTTAATCCATATAAGATGGTTGAGGGGAGGAAAATTTTTAAATTACACAAAACTGAATCATTACATTTAAAAAATCAGTCTTTTCATTTTAAGAAAAACAATAATTGGGGAAGAGGGGTCAACAATATTCAAATAATTAATGAAATCCTCAAAACATTTACAAGACTATTGTGGAACATTGACATACTTGCAAATACAATTTTATTAAATTCAACTTATTTATGGACAATTTCATTCTCAAATTGGACTTATTGTTCCTAAAACGACAAATTGATTTGTAAAGTTCAGTGTTTCTAAATGAGCTATAACACATTATATAATTAGTGGATACAATTTAGTATGTTCTATTATTTATAACATATAATATATTTATTGTATGATAAATCTCATATAAATATTTTGGAAACAGCTCTTCTCTTGTTTGGCATAAACATTTTATTTTAAATAACTGACATAGCTCATAAACTAGGAAAGTTCACCAAACAAAATCAAAAAGTAGTTTCTAAAAAAAAAACACTAAAATAATTAGAAAGCATGACAACTTGTTGCAGAAATGACAAAATTTATAATTGCATTAATTGAAGATCAAATCAGGCATAATATTCATTTAAACATATAACAAAACAAAAAAAAAAGAAATTCAATGTTAATTAGGGATGGTTCTTTTAGATTTTAAAAAAAAAAAAAGGACAATCAACAAAAAATGAAGCAATTTTCTTTAATTTAAAAATAAAAATATGAAAAGATTATTTATTACAGTAATATTGTTGTTTATTTGTTTGTTTGTTTGTTTGTTTGTTTGTTTGTTTAAATATAGCTATTTAATTAATTGTATATTTATATTGGATTCACTTATAGGCAAATAAAAAATTTATTATAATGTATTAATAACATATTTTTAAAAAGTACAAAATGAAACAGTATCCACAGTGTATACAAAGTGAACATTATGTTGCCACCAGAACATATGAGAATTTGTTACCTTCTGCTAATTCATCAACAATAAACACACAACTGCAGTCATAAACAATAAAAAAACACATTTTAAAAGATTACATGAAATTCAGGATAAAAGTCATCCAGACTGATTAGATAGTGAATTGATCTCTGGGGTTTAGCTGTTTTATCATACCCCTATTCTGAGAAGTCAACATTATAAAACAATTTCAAGTCTCCAGCAATTCAGTTTGATAATGCCAAATACTGGACCTGCTCGAAATGAAGTTCTGACAAGAAAAATGGATACTAAATAAATAATTACACTGAATCATTCTCATCGCCTCAATGAATTTAATTTTAAAATGATTCATTTACTATATCCCAAAATTCAGAAATGTCACACTGATCCAGAATTAAATTTAATTATTAGTAAGAGTAGTATGCTGGTTAATGAGACAATGTGTGCAAGTGGTGATGTAAAAGATGTTGCCAAAGCATGAAAAGAGGGTGATCCCAAAGCTTCAAACTTTTCCGCGAATATAAACTCAACAATCGAATAGGGACAATGCACATATCATTTATTGTGTTCATTGACTGGATCACAATGGGTGGGGGTGTGGATTTAAGTATTCATGGATATTTTCGAATAGCCACTGGAAAAAAACACTCATTGCTATGCCAGAAACTGGAATAGGTTTGTTTCCTGATATTGGTGGAAGTTTCTTTTTACCTCAGTTAGGTGTAAAATTAGGTTTATTTCTTGCTTTGACATAGATTGCATGGGTGTGATGTTGAAAAATCTGGGGTAGCAACACATTTTATTGAATCTGAAAAATTGTCTTTGGTGGTAAATCATCCAAGCTGCTATAAAAGTTAAATAAATCCCAATGACAAAAAGCAAATAAAGAAGTTTCTTTTAAATAGATTATAATAAACTCATACTATCAAACAATGAACAATAAGATTACCTTTCTATTGCCTGATGAAAAATATACTTATTAGAGTTGGCAATCATTTACTATCTGATTCTTAAGTGCTATAATTATCCAGTAGCAATTCTGAGATTACACCTCCAAAATCTAAGAAGTTTATGCAAGACTTCATAAAAATTGGCTTCTGTAAGTCATTATTTATTTTAATACTGAAATTTAAAGCAAAGAAAAAAATAATCAAAGAACGTTCATTTGACAATGTTTATAATTTTGTAAAATATATCTTAATGATATGGAGCTTATTAAAATGAATGATGTAGCTTGAAAATAAAGAAGCTTGAACAAATTATGCTAAAGCAAGCAATAACACACTATCATTGATTATAATCAAATGGGATATAATTTGATCATAATATTTTTGTCTAGTTAAACCAACCTGTATTCAGGCAAGCCTTCGACATACATTTGTATACTGTTTTTGTTTTTTTGTTTTTTTTTGCATTTAGTTTCAGACATTTTTTCCATATCAAATAAATCTGCCTTTGTTGTCTTTTTACTCATCACACATCTAATTTATGTTAATAAAATGAACATTTTATGGATGATACAGAAATGCCCAGAAATGCAGTGTTAGACTTGCAGGATCTGGACCTCAAGATTTATGGATTGCAGCTCAGTTTTGTCAATTCTGGTATTCAAACTTATGATCTGCCAAAGTATAAAAGATTTGATTACTATTACTATTCAAAATTAAAATTAAATGTAGTCTAGTTAATGAGAATTGCTTGTACTTTGCTTAATCATTTAATTTAGAATTCTTTTAAACATCTACTTATTTCATTTTACCTGTGCAATTCATTATTACTGTATTTAATATCTTAAAAACCACACATTTACCTTTAGAATAATTTTTAAATAATGAACAAATTAAGTAAAATTTTCAGAAATTCCTGAGAATTTTATTTATAATAATTTAAACTATTTTGAAAATATGATCTCTCTTTACGTAAACATAATTATTAAATTACAGCAGACCCGACATAACCACCAATACAAAAATCCATAGTTTGATTCACTTTATTTATAAATTCAATCTCATACACTAGTTCAATAATCTAGTTGCTATCTCAGCTAAAAAAACTGCACTGATTATTTCTCAACTGGGATATGAATTTAAAATTTTATTTAAAATTGCACCAAAACACAATGCTAATGATTAAAGTAATTCTGCCAAGCATAAAGAAGTCACTAATATATAGAAACTACCATTTGGCATCTATTGATTACAAAGCTTACATTATATGACAGAAAAATGCTAAGAATAGAAAATTAAGCTAATGAAAAGCAATTTACGTACTAAAATCATATGAGAACTTGCTGGTCAGTTGTCACCCCAATACTAAATTGAAAAAAGCTCAACATTTCTTTCTTCTTTTTAAAGTCAGTTCTCCATTTTGAAATTACTAGTAAAAAAACATTTATTAATTTTATTACTGCAATATAATAATTATATTTGCTATCTTTATTACTATCATTCAAATTGATATGGGTTTCTTCTTTTTTGCTGATTCAATATGTTTGTTTGTGTTTGTTTATTGTTTTTTTTTTTCCATGTGTCATAGCATCGGGAGCGAACCCGCTAACCCGGGACAACTGCTTATAAGGCAGATGTTCTGACCTCTCGACCACTAATAAACATTTCTAGTGGATTAATTTATTGTTTGTTTTTCTTTTTGCAGTTCTATTTGCTAGCAATCATGAAATTTTAAATAGTCCATATGCTACAACAATATCAAAAAATATTTCAGCAAAAAATGTTATTGTTTCAAAAAGCTTTGAATCTCTAAAAGAGTCAAAATCAGTATGAATTTAAAAACATTAAAACATATTCACACATGTATTCATGTAGATTTCAGTTAATATATATATAAATAGTGCTCTTTTTCTCAATTTACTAGTCTAATGGGTTTTTTTTTCATACTTGCATGATTGTAATTTTTTTTTTGTCAATTAAGTTGTGTATAAGTATATATATATATATTCTAAAAATATTTATTATATATATGTTAAAATGTTATATAGAATTTGCTAATCACCTGCAATTATCAGTATCTGAATAAACATTTGAAACCTAATAACAAGGATGTGATGGACCTATTGCATTACCATTTTTTAAACTTTAATAAGCTATTTTACTTCTTATTAGCTTCAATAATATAATAAAAGCTACAATCAATAATATATTTTAAAAATATTATAATAGTCATTCACCATAATTGAAATCAGATTATTTAATTTCTACATTTATCCACTTAAAAGTATTCTTAAATAAGAATAAAGAAATCTATATTAAAATTAAAATTCTCAAAAAAAAAAAAAGTTAGTTATATACTCTCAAAACATTATGCAATATTATCTGGACTAAACATTCCTTTCTACAATAATCAAGCTATTGAATATGAACCTAGTCAAGAAAAAAAAAAAATTCTCAATTGCATGGTCATTAATATTTTAAGCTAGTCCATTTCTTATAAGTTTTTGACATCAAAATTGTAAAAAAAAACAAAATTCCTTTAATGAAAATGGTCGAGAGGTCAGCGTGACTGCCTTGCACTTGCAGGTAGTTGCCCGGGTTGCGGGTTCGCGTCCCAGCTGATGCTATGACATTTAAAAACAATAAAATAATAACAGGTATTGGTATTTCTTTTAATAGTAATCTTATGGTTATTGCAGAGTTAAATCAAATGATATCCAAGTAATAAAATTTTATCAATTAATTCACAATAATTCTATTCAAATGGCCAAATTAAGAATGAGATATTTTTGAACTACAACTGAAAAATGATCTATAAAGTTTTGGCTTTTTGATAGCTGCTGCTTTAACAGAATAGATTATTCCTTTTCTTTGAAGGATATTAATAATTTTATAATAATAAACCAACAAAAATTTGTTAAGTCTACATCTTCAAAAACAGGAAATTATCATTGACATATGTGCAAATATAAATCATGATCTGTTTGCAAACAATATGTTTCTTTATTTTTTTTAACACTTTTACCTTTGCAATTCATTTTAAAACATTTATTTTCAGGTTGGCATAATTTTATTTAAAACTACATGTTTCATTTAAATCTTTTATTAATCCTCATTTTTTTTATTAAGTGATACATATTAATCTACGTGAACAGAAATGCAACATTGTGTTTTATTGGATCTTAAAGGACTGAAATTTACTATCAGATTGTATTAACTTTGCTATTTCTACAACATTTAAATAAAATGTTTTACAAAGTAAGATGAGCCTCTTGGCATAGTGACTGATGTGATCACATTCCATATTCAAAATTATGTATTCAAGCGAGAATGAGATGAACCGTGGAAAGTTTTTCAGATCACAAATATACTTAAGATTTCCCTTTCAAACAATCAAGACAAAGTCATCCAATTATCTATCCAATATATGTCAACAAATGACTAATTAAGATCCCAGATCATGTGGACTTGGTCAAATAAATAACTGATTGTAAAAACAAAAATACAATATATAAAACTAGAAAGTGAAAAGCTCAAAATTTATTTATTTATTTATTTATTTTACAAATAAATCTTCTAAAGAACTATAAATAAAATCAAAATATTATTAAAAAAAATTCCTTTTGCCTTTTTTAAAAAATAACCATTTTAAAGAGTATATGAAATTTAAAAAATAGTCATAGATAACACATGACCCCATTCTCTTAAGCTTATAAGATATAAACAATGAGCATTATCAATTGCTCAACAAGCTTCATAATAAATGTTTAGCCAGATAAAGCATTTAAAATATCTGTCAGGAATCCCTCCCCCCAAACTTCTAACTATGGTTTCGTGCTTTGGCACTCCTCAGAGGTGCTAGGGTGGCTTCAGACACTAGATTTAAAAATACCAACCCAAAACCAGCATTTATCTAAAAGTTATCCATTGAATGGAAAATCTGAAATTTTCAGACACCTACATGTCTTCAAACCCAGCTATCCAACTCAAATAGCTATATGGGGCTGAGAGATCTTCAGCCAAACCATATATTAGTAATCTTAGCAATATAACATCGCATATGACTTAAAGCAGAGACTATAAATAGTCACAGATCACATGATCCCATTCTCTTTAGCTTGTAAGTTATAAACAATGAGCATTATAGTAATCTTAGCAATGTAACATCGCATATGACTTAAAGCAGAGACTATAAATAGTCAAATAAAAAATAGTCACAGATCACATGATCCCATTTTCTTTAGCTTGTAAGTTATAAACAATGAGCATTGCCAATTGCTCAACAAGCTTCATAATAAATGCTTAGCCAGAGAAAGCATTTAAAATATCTGTCAGGAACTCCACCCCACCAAACCTCTGACCATGGTTCAGACACCTGCCTGTCTTCAAACCCAGCTATCCAACTCAAATAGCTATATGGGGCTGAGAGAATGGGGTCACGAGATCAATGACTTTTTTTATTTGACTATTTATAGTTTCTGCTTTAAGTCTTATGCGATGTTATATTGCTAAGACTACTAATATATGGTTTGGCTGAAGATCTCTCAGTCCCATATAGCTATTTGAATTGAATAGCTGGTTTGAAGACATAACTTTTAGATAAATGCTGGCTTTGGGTTGGTATTTTTAGATCTAGTGTCTGAAGCTACCCTAGCGCCTCTCTGAGGAGTGCCAAAGCAAGAAACCATGGTCAGAGGTTGGGGGGATGATTTCCTAACAGAGATATTTTAAATGCTTTCTCTGGCTAAGCATTTATAATGAAGCTTGTTGAGCAATTGGCAATGCTCATTGTTTGTATGAAATTTTTATTGCTTGTACTTTTCAGACATGAATTTGATAATAAAAAACAAAAAAATAACATTAATAGTTATAAAGTATTAAAGATTTTAAGGATTTTAAGACTTCTCTTTCATAATTAATTTAAAAAATTAAAAAAGCGTATGCCACGCTTGATGAAAAGATAAAAAAAAAAAAAAATATAACACTCCACACCTCGGGGTTTTTTTTTTTTTTTTATTTTAGTGGGGGGTGGGGGAGTGAAAAAAGGAAAAAGGAAAAAAAAAAAAAAAAAAAATATGCAAATGAACTGGCATACGCTTTGTTAATTTTGTAACATTAATAGTTATAACAAAATGTGATAATATATAAAATTTTATAAAATAATTTTTCGGTCAACTCTATGGTTATCTATTGCAAGCTTCAGTTTCAATGGTTACGATATAATTGTACAATTTAATATCTATTGCCAATATCAGTTTTAACTTTTGCTTTTATTAGTGAGAACTTGCATTTTAAAGCTGAAATGAATACATTTACATGTTTAATAGCCATCTTCAACTCCTTTTACAATCAAGCTTTTATTAAAATTCAAAAAACCTGAGGCTTTGAATCCAAACCAACCTGCTTGTATAATTCAATACCAGGTCAGCAACTAAATATTTTAGTTGCCTCATTTCTCCTCCAACTTTAGGCACTTTTTTTTTTTTGACTAGGAATATTAATACCAAAATAACATTACTTACTATGGCAACAAAGCCATTTTTTCTCTCTCTACTCTAGCACTATTTATTATAAGCTTGAGTTATCAATATTTATGAAAAGAGAGTGTAATTTAATCCTAAACTCCAGACAATTTTCTACATTTTACTTTTCTCAATGACTGTTGGGTTTTTAAAATTGAACAAATACTGTTGTGCAATAATAAAAACGAAAGGCAGACATTCCTCTGAAAATAGAGATATTAAATGGCATTACCATATAGTGATTATTAATTACTCAAACTTTTAATAATAATAGGGTATAGGAAAACAAAAAAAATGTTCCTACTAATCTACTAAACTTTGATACTTAAATGAACTTATGTTGGAATCATATTCCCAGCCAAGGAAAAGAAATTGCCTACAGTTAGAGTAGAATTTAGGCTATTAAAGTACAGTTACTGACTTGGTATCAGACCCATATAACTATGTAAGCAGATTGCCTTGGATTCAATACTATAGACATCCTTCTCAAATTCAAGCCTTAACAATAAAAAAAAAATGAGTTAAAAGTTGTTCTCAAGCTCCAACTTTGAAAACCAAGTCCACAATGATAAAGACTAAAATCCAAAAACCTATTTGGAAATGGGAATTAAATAACCAATGATAACCATAGCTTATATGATGTATACACCGAGCAAAACTCTCCATATAGTAGCATC
Source organism: Epiperipatus broadwayi (assembly GCA_028023455.1). Lineage (NCBI taxonomy): Eukaryota > Metazoa > Onychophora > Udeonychophora > Euonychophora > Peripatidae > Epiperipatus > Epiperipatus broadwayi. The sequence goes on from JAQFVV010006435.1 coordinate 551,549, forward strand.
ACTCAGTGTAAGCCAAAGTATACAAATGTATCATCTACATAGCTAAACCAAATTTTAGGTGGATATGGAGTAGTTTTTATGGTTAAGGTTTCAAGTTCTTCCATGTAAATTGCTAATCAGGGAGACAATGTCCATTGTAAGGAAAAGATTAAATGGTGATAATAGTTTACAAACCAGAACGGCTCTACCTATTGATAGTATAATGGAACTATTAACATTCTGCATAAAAACAACCTACTTTCAATATGACATAGAATTCTTCCAACAAAATCAAGGAATGGCTATGGGCTCACCATTGTCTCCTTTGATTAGCAATATTTACATGGAAGAACTTGAAGTCTTAGTAAAAATTACTCAATATCCACCTAAAGTTTGGCTTCGCTAGGTAGATGATACATTTGTTGTATGGCCACATGGTGAAGCACTGCTACAAATTTTCTAGAAAACATCAACAACATATCCACTCTGGATGTGATTCATTGTGTTAAAATAAAATCCAATTAAATTCACAATAGAATCAGAACAAGAACAAAAACTGGCATTCTTAGATGTTCTTGTGAGAAGACTCCTTCATGGCAAAATCAAAACTACAGTTTACTGAAAACCTACACATACAGAAAAATATCTAGCCTATATATCCGATCACACCAGAAACATAAAAATGTGGAGTTATATTAGCAAAAGAGAAGAAAAGGTACAAAGAAGAAAATTTAAAAAAGCTGCTCACATGACAATGGCAAAAAATCCATAAGCCAACTAGTGTGACTATACATAAGGTATGGAAACCACTAATCAACTTTGCTCTTAAGGAAAAAGTGAAGATATCAGGAGGAACCTCATATATAAGTATATGAAATTTCTATTGACTGTTTGTTGGTCAATCCAGCAACACCTGCAGAAGAGGGGAAAGTAATAACTCTCGAAATGTTGTGCATATACTAACCTGCTTGATGTGCTATTACTAACAGTTAAATGTATTTGGAATATTTAAATAAAGTTAAATTTTTCTAAAGACATTCAATACTCATATTAGATGGTGGAAATAGTCCAATATAAAATTATAGCTAAAACACCATCACTACAAACCTTCAGGAAAAAACTGTGTGCTTTTTCTCTAAACCCTTAATTCATGGACCTCTTCTTATAGAAAAAACCTGATCCTGAACCCCCAAGTGAAATAACTCAATATAAGTGCATAATATAAAAATTACAAAATTAACGTTGATGTCTTTAATGGTAAATAATGACATAAAAATAAAATAAATAAAACATTTTGATATTTAAAATAGTTTTATTGAAATTATAACTTTTATTTTAAATTACAGAAACACATTTTTTTTTTGATAGGTGAACCTGATGGGATGATAGGAGATTATTTATGTTCGGCTCTGTTTGTGAATAACATTTGTAAGTCTCCATGAACACTAATTTTCAGTTTGTTTCTTTTTTTCCTGATATGCAGATGGGTAAGCAATCACTTATATTCATCAGCAAAGAATTGGTGGAGATTGAAAAACCTAAAACATACGATGATTTCAAATATATTATTTTAAATAATTTTTGGAGTGAAGATAAGCAAGATAGTATTAAATATTGGATAATTCAGGAAAAGTATATTCAATAAAGGCAGCTATAATCAATTGTTTAGAACTCAAGCAGCAAAATTAAAAATACTCACTGCATTTCCTTTGTCAGAAAATAATATTATCAGAATCATTAGAAGAAATGTATCTAAACATATACAACAAGTATTGACTATAGCTCATAGACACATTGTGGAAGAAATATCTAAAATATTAGATACACTAGGAGCGAATGAAATACCTTCAAAAAGTTTGCATTGTTCTCAGAGAGAAACTAATAATTATGCTGTACCCAGCAATGATATAAATGGGAACAGAGGAAACAGAGGTAATATGGCATATAGGAGAAACATAAATAAGCAATTTTTGAGAAAATCTTCACATATTAGTAATAATAATGATAGTTATAGGAGAAACAGATTAGAAAAGTGTGCTCAGATAACAGATTATCCTATAAGCCATTCTCAGAATACTTTTGTGAAAGTTCTAAAGAAACCCTAAATTTAGACCATTAAAGTAAATAGGGCTTTGTGGAAGGGTTTCTCATTACAGGAGCCTATTATTAATTTGGGGAATAATGACTTTATTTCCTATCTGAATTCATTAGATTTAGCTTTAGATGAATTAGTGTCTGATCATTTAAGACAATGCTATACATTAAATAATTGTCCAGAAATTAATATTACAATTTAGGGACTATCAATAAATTTAGGTTTTATATGATACAAAAAGTTAGGTTTCAATAATAACTGAAGCTTTATTTTCAAGAATAACAGAAACAGATTTACAAGTTCTTACTTTACCCTTGAAACAATCATATTACTTTGGCTAATAGACATAAAATTAGACTGTTTACACAACAAATATGGCTTATCATGCAGATCAATTTTTTTACTTTTGAATATATGTTTTTTGATCATGGTTGGACTGAATTGTGAGGTTATTGTTAGGTCAGATTTTATCATGATTGTATAATTGATTATTTTCATCAACCGATGAGATGTTAAGAAAAAAAATGCCACTTCATTTGTGTTATATCCTTTCATAAGTTGAAAGTGCCATGGAATGTCAACCAAATCAGATATTAAATTAAAGTTATAAGAATCATATGAATTAATAAATAGCATAAAAGATAAATTATCCCAATTATTGTATCATTATAAAAAAGTATTTTCAAAGAAATCTGGAATAATCAAAGGATATGAGCATAGAGTCCATTTGAAAGACTATATTCCTTTTCAATATAAAGGCTATGCAATACCTTACCAATACAAGACAGATGTGCAGCGTCAGATTAAGCAAATGGTTGAGTGGAAGATTATTTAAAAAAAATGTGCATCAGCTTATAACAATCAGCTAATGGTCGTCCATAAAAAGGATAGAGCAATTCGCATCTGTTTGGATGAAAGATTATTAAATCTGCCAACTATTCCAGAAAGAGACATTCCTGCCACTATACAGGAATTATTAATAAAGTTTAAGAACAATAAATTTTTTACACCTGTAGACTTGACAGCTAGGTATTAAGCAGATATTTCTTAATGCATATCATCAAAAATATCGTTTTTCAATATGAAAGTCAATTATATGTATTCAAAAATATGCTCTTCATATTAATTAATAGTAGAATAGGTTTAATAAGGTGTACGGATAAAGTTTTGTCAGACAGAGTAAAACGACATTATATGTGGATGATGTGGTAATAGCTCCCAAGAATATATCAGAGAATCCACATTATTTAACAATATTTTTTTTTGCAATGTGAGAAGTAAAACATAAAAAATAAATTTTATGAAGTGTATTGTAGCTGTTAAATAAATCAATTTTCTGGGCCATCTAGTAGTAGTAGATGGAATAAAGCCTCATCCTGATAAAATTAATGGTATTCAAAACTTCCCTATGTCTAAAAATAAGAAGCATATGCATTCTTTCTTTGGTGTCTTCAATTTCTACTATAAGTTTTATAAAAAGTTTGTATATGACACTCTCAGAATTACTATGAAAAGATGAAACATGGAAATGGACAGAACCCTATTCTATAGAATTTTAAAATATAAAAGCATAGTTTTTAAAACCAAGCCATTCTATATTATTCTAACTTTAACTGCTTGGATCTAGAATGCCATATTGAATTTTTTAAAAAACTGACCTGAGACACAATTTTCACAATAACTTCAATTTTAATTATGTTATAGCAAAAAAAAAATTATATTAATAGAAACTAGACAAATGAAGAAAAACAATAAGTCTAAAACAAATAGTGATAGCCATTTAAAAAATAAGGAAAAAATAAATTTCAACATCCGAAATAATTATTACTTTATTGTTTGTTCATAATTTCTAAAGGATCATTTATATCTTCAGTGATAATTTCTTTGTATTCCCCACAAAATTATCTTTCAAACCATATATAATGTCTTACCTGAGATAATCCATAGCTTCAGAATCTCCAAAAGTATTCACATAAGAATTCTTCATTTTTATCTTGTACCCCAAAAGTTACCAAATGTCAAAGGCGTCTATAAAAAAAAGATTCATCCTAATAAAAGATACAAAACAACCATTTCCAGAAGATAGATATGCATTTGTCATCATAGCAATTGGTTTCTTGTCTATCTAAAACTAGAAATTGTAGGCTATTGTCTGTATCACTGATAAAATGAGTTTCATCTCTTCATTTTGTATTTTTTGGTGTACATCAGTGATATTTATATTCTTTATACACACCAGTGATGTTTATATTCTTTATGCACACCAGTGATGCTATCTTGTTATATTTATTTTATCACATAGATATAATTTATTTGCATATAGTCCATTTGTTAGTTGTAGACTTGAAAATAATGAAATGAAACATATAGTAAACCAGAGTGACTCCACAGCATGAGTATCAAGGCATAGGCAAGAATCAGAATCTGCATATGCAAATAGGCAAGAATCAAAATCTGCATATGCAATCTTTCTGTACATTTGATTATTAGTTTTGTAAATCATTACTTGTAAACACAAACACACCATATAAACATAATAATAAATAATAAATTATTAAACTTTTTGAGAATCATTATTTTATAAAATAAGTTTATTTTTATAAAATAAGTGGATTAGAATTTACAAAATTACCGTAGATATGAATTCATATGATCATAAATAAATATATAATTTATATAGGCACACACCACTACAAACACAAAATAATAATTAAAAAAAAAAATTAAAATTGTATACTTACGAGCCTGATATTCTGCTTATGTTTAGACTCCATTGAAGACCTTCTTTGTGAATCAGAATATTTTTATTCCGATAAAAGTGTATTTGAAGGCCGATAAGTGTTTTCTGTCTTTATCACTTCATGGAAATTACAAAATTGTTAAAAAAAAAAAAATTAAATGCGCCGGTTACGAAAAAAATTAATAAAAAATCCAAATTTTATCAGATTTGTTTGTTAAAAACATCTTTAGAAAGCTACATTAGAGATCTATCAAATGCCCATATTTCTGTTGACATCATGCTTATAATTTTTACGTCAGTAAAAAAAGAAAACATTTAGATCAATCAAATAAGATGTGAAGGACACCCGCTTAAAGAGTGAAACAGCGGTATTTTATGACCAAACGGACAACAGTGATTTTAAGATTTTGGAGTAATTTTATTTCAGTTCAATGAAGAACAGAAATCCCACATTTTATATTATCTTAGTCATCTATTAAGAGGCACAGAATTATATTATACCACAACTGAAATAAAAGCACTTACTGTAATAAGAACATTTCACAAACTCCTACAATATTTATTAGGGTCTAGGATTGTAGTTATTACAGACTATAAAAGTTTGGAGTTCCTCAATCAAGTTACCTTAATAATGTAATTAGATGGAGTCTATTTTTGCAGCAATTTAACTATCAAGCATAATATTTTAAGAGGAAAAATAATATTATGACAGATATATTAAGCAGACATCCAATGAATATACAGCCATGTCATTTAAATATATAGATATGTTTATCACCACCACTGTGTTAATAGTTGACAATTCTGAAAAGGATGATTTGAGGAATTTGACAGAAATACAACTTTCGGATTTAAAATTATATCCTATTATATATTTATCTAAGAAAATAGAATCTGTGAATATAAAGAAGGTTGATATATATTATAAAAGTTTATTATATTATCAAACAAAAAAAGGCAATGAACAATCATGGAGAATTGTAGTACCTACTTATTTAGAAAAAATTTACTCTATTATGTTCATTGTTTATGCGAACACTATGGACATAGTAAGGTGGAGTATGTTGTGCATATACTATTCTACTGGCCTGGTATGTATGCTTACCTACTAAATCGACTTAAATATTGTGTAATTTGTCTTAATCAAAATATTCACATCATTCATATGCTGAAACATTACAGCCTATAATATTGAACAAATCAAATCACATTTTTGGTTAATAGATTTTTATGGGCCTCTCTCATCTTTTTAAAAATTCAAATTTATTCTTGTCACTTATGATGTCTTCTCCAAATTTGTTTCGCTTTACTCAATGATAAAAGCAATTGCCAGAAATGTAACCAAATGCTTACAGAATTTGCAGTTTCCATGAGGTGGGAAAATATTCTGACAGATTATGCTACTTTTTTGTCCAAAGAATTGAAGAATGGGTTTAAAAATAAGAAATAAGGCATATATTGATTTCTATCTGTAATCCACAATCTAATCCATGTGAAACAGTTATAGATGAACTGAGTAGTTTATTTAAAGTTTATTTAGAAGCCAACCATAAGGAATTGGGTTAATAAATTAAAGGACGTAAGTTACATCAACATGACTCAATATTTTACTATAGATGTAGAGAAGCTATGATAATTAAAAAAAAACTGCCAACCATAACAGAAGAAATAGATTATGATAAGGATATTCTAGAAGCTCAGAAAAATTTGAAAAAATGGGACATAAAAGAAATTACTTAAGCTTCACAAAGACTAAATATTTTCAAGATCTATGATTATGTCTTCATGAGAACTCCCCACGTTAGAGATCCACAAGGATACAAATTCAAAAAAAAATTTAATTTGTATGTGGGATCATATCAAATAAAAGAAAAAGTGGGAAAGAATACATTTCTCTTAGAAACACCTAAAGGTGATATGGGTACTTTCAATGTCTGAAGTCGGAAACCAATGGCAATCTAATCTATTGAACTAAATAATAATTCTTGTAAATAATATACATATGTGTGTATAAAAAAATCAATTAATTTAATGTAAAATAAGTTTGTTGCGTTAATTTTTTTTTTTTGCTGGGGTGGGGGTGGGAGCTTATCAGATAGTTAATGCTATGTATTAAACATATATAGTATTTACTATATATATCACAGAAACAATGGAATGTTAATAGTTAAAAGCATTTAATTATAATCAGATTAGAGATAAAGACAAAACTTTGAATTATATTACAAAAGGGAATTGTTATGAGCTTTTGATGTATATTATTATCTAACATATGTTGACTTTCTAAAAATGTTAAAAGGATATATATAATAGTGAAAATATTAATCATCAACATTAATAAATAATATGATGGGTGAAAATCAACTAACAACAATATGGATAAAATTTAACTGTTCACTGATTGCATATTTGAGTAATCATAAATATAATACAAAATATTATAGTTGAGTGAGGCTAATTGGCCTGCAAACTTTATAGATTTACATGACCAGAAAGGTGATAGATAAAATTATGAGCCAAGTAGTTTTCTCCAACTATGGTTTTGGGAAATCCAAATGTACTAAAAAAATGTTGCATTTATACAACCAAAAACATAACTACTAAATAAACAAATAAATGAATTAATCACAAGTGGCTCTTTGATAGTTTAGATTTACATTTACACTGGACTCATTAATTTGTAAAGCGCCAATGGGTTTATAAGTGTTTTTGCTTCAATAAATAATATTTTATTGCTAATGAGATACAATATGGGATATACAATTAAATATTTTAATTGTAAATAAATTGTGTAATAAAATAGTTTATAATGATTTATGCAAAAGGTAAATCAAAATACTTAAATTAATAATAACAAATTAATTGATGTAAACATTAACTCAGTGAGGTGGCTAAGACAAAGAACATTTTATCAACAGCAATCTAATATCATATAATGTATATTTATAATTTACCACCATCAGATTGCAATTAGTAGATATGATCTATGGTTAAAATTATTAACATATGCACACATAAAAGGGTTAATTGCAAATTCTTTCTCACACAATAAAAGAAAATCAATGTAATAAAATTTTAATATTGGTATATTTTATATATATATATATTTTTTAGTGTTTCATATTTTTTGAAATCAAGTAAAGGTTTTCAATAATAACTATTTTATAACTTAAATAAATTATATAGAATATTATTTATGTTTAGATTTGTTTTCAAAAAAAAAAAAAAATACATTAATAATTTATTTAAGTCTTAATTACTTGAGTCTATTATTTAAGCCTATATCAAATAATAACATAAAACTGCATTAATTATGATTATTAATAAAGAAAAAAACTTTGATAAATATTTTATCATTAAGCTACTATTATACTTTTAACCATTTTTTTTAAACAAGTGAAATTTATCTGATGGAGATAATTTAAAAAAATTTTATTTTTATTTTTAGCAACTGTTACCAAATTCAGCATAGATATATATTCAGCTTTGATTCCATTATTCCACATCTTTGGCACATCGATGATAATAACCAAGATGTAGGGTTTCATAAACATTTAGTCATTAAATGACATGCAACCATTCCTTTTGGTGATTTTTATAATCCATGGTAAATTTGAGTTTTATAACTTCATGGCAGTCAGTATAGTGTTTGTTGATATCCATTCTGTTCTAATCATAAAAACACCAAATGAAGGGAAGTTTATATTCTTCCCTCACTAAGTGTTTTTCTAACAGTGCATATTTCTTTGCTATAAGTCCAGAATCTATTTATAAATGTAAGATAAGATAAAACAAATTTTTAAGCAAAAGAAAATATGAGAGTTATTGCTGAACTTGTTTCTATAGTTATGGTAACACAAAAGTTTTTTTTTTCTTTTTCTTTTCTTTTAAACACTAACTTATGAACATGGGATTCTCTTTCTTCTAATCTTAATATGGCATTGTTATCATTCAATATAACTTACTAAAAAATGTCATTTTTTAATTAATAAATAAAATATACATTCATCTACATGTATTCCAAATTAATAAACATATTTATTAAATATAAGACATTTAATTGTTTTTTTTTATTTAGTTACTCATAAAGTATAAAGGGATCTATAAATGGATTCAAACAATCCTTTACAATAATTTATTCCAATATCTTTATTATAATTAAAACACTAATTTATTTGTTTACTCAGGATTAAAAAAAAAGTTTATCATCATTTTCAATCATTACTAACTCAATATAGAATGAAGGTCTATTCAAATTTAATCCACTGTATCTAAACCATAGCTTTTCTTTTCTTTATCATTCTGGCAACAGAACTTATTCAACCATCTCATAAGAAATCATTTTCTAAGTTTTTTATGACTTCTTTAGATTCAATTTACTTATCTACTGTTAAGCCTTCTAGCAATATGTACATAAGATCTCCAGGTCTGTCTCTTGAATTCTCTCAATGATATCAATGCTATCTATTGTATTTGACTTTCAATCTCTTCTTGTTTTCTCAACATATCCGGACCATACTTTGTGTGGTCTGATGACTAGATAGCTTTTCTGTTAAGTATTCAAATCTCAGATCCATATGTAAACTTGTAAAACGAATTTATTATAAACCTTCCTTTAAACATTTAAGACATATTTCCATTTAATATACTATTTCTATCAAACGCATTTCATTCAAGTTTAATTCTGATTAAATTCATCCAGTACACTTCTATCTGTATTAATAATTTGACAAGATATTTGTAACTGTAACTTCTTCCAATTGATATCAATTTTTGTGAAAAATCATTTAGTTTTTTAGCACTTATTAATTTGATCCTATTTTCTTGTTTTCATCTGATAATTTTTGTAATACATCTTGAAGCTCAGAAACATTATTTATAACAACAATCATATTATCCACAAAATAAAAATAACTTAAATAATCTCCAAATAATTTTATTCTCTTAGTTTGCTATTTTAACCACAAAATACTTCTTGTGAAATTGTTGTAAAAAGATTTGAAGATATAGCATCATCTAATTGTATATCATTATCAATGTTAAACTTATTAGTATTATCATATAATCTAATCATTGATGCTGCAATTTGATAAATATTTTTCAGAATGATATCACAAAACCATATCTTGATAGTCCAAAACTATAATCACAATGAAAATGCTTATAAAAAGCAAAGTGCCTTTTCATTATTTACAAATCTGAAGCATAATGGCAGTTTACATTCATTGACCCTTTATATAACTTCTTTTAATTATTGGATAAAATCTACTATGCTAGAATCGTTTTTAAATCTAACTCATTATTATGGTTAATCATCCTTTTAGTTAGTTTGAGTCCAATGTTTGCTTTAACAGAGTTATAATCACCTTAGTAAAAATCTTATATAAAAGATGGCATAATTATTATGAAAAAATTAACTGAAGCCAGTAAATTGACTAAAACTTATAATGGCTATAAATTTAACCAATTCTCATTTGCATCTTTTTTTTATATAAAATTTTAAGTACATATTATATAATATGTAGTTACAGAAGTATAATTTAATATTCAATCACAATCAACATAAAAATATTTCAAATATCTTTATCTATATATTACTTATAGGATGGATGTGTCAATATTAGCGAAGGGGGGGTCCTAAAAATTAATTACCATATTTACATTAATATTATATATAATTTAATGCAAGGATGAGCATTCACGACCTCAATAAGTATTAACATAAAGCTTATATATGTATTACATTATTCTAGATAATTAATGTAGAGCATTTAATGTTGGTAAAATTCTGAACTCTATATATTATCTTTAAAACAAAATTCACTCAAGAGATGAAGTAATTTAGATTGCGCTTTACGCAAAAAAGTGAAGCTTGTCTAAAATATTATTAAAGAGTTATATGGCTAAGCGCTTTCAGAGAACTTAAGTCTCCATATTCATAGCCTACTTTAATTGAAGTTTAGCGGTGATTTATGCAAAATTTATGCAGATTTTCTTTTATAAAGACCATTTTCTGGAGATTGCAAAGCACAATTCTTTACAGTTTATTGTACAGTTGTCATTTGCAATAAAGCATGCCTCCTTAATCTTTCGTTTCATATCATTACGTTCAATGCATAGTGCCCTTGCCATAGTGGGTTCGAACACATAACCGGTTGTTTTTTGGTGCTCAAAGAATATGGATCTGTTTTCATTATTATTTATAGCACTCCTGTACAAATAATGATGTTGAGATGTTCTTGTTATAATGTTGGCATGGGTCTCTCCATAATATGCCGCTCTACATCCATTGGTTGGGCACAAAATCTTATAAACTGCTTGGGCTATTTGATTAGGGGGTATTTTGTCTTGGGTATTGTTTATCATTCTATTTGTTGAAGGTGGGGTGTGGAATCCTAGTTCGAAGGACTCAGCAAATATTTTATAATATTTCCTAGCAATTGATGGTATGTAAGGTAGCAGTATTCTGGGTTTATTGTTTCTGACCGTATCAGTTTGTAACTTAGTTTGAAATTGCCTGATCTTTTTGTAGATAATGTTGTGTGAAAATCTAACATTTTCTAGATCTTTAATATAATTTGTGAGGTTCATTTTGCGGTCCGCTTCAAATTTACATAGTCTGTGATTTCTGTGCAAGAAGGAAGTGAGTCCAGCCAATTTATGTGAGTTGGATGAGTTCAGAGTTTGGATGTATAAATCCTCGAATTTCTACTGGCTTAACTATCATGGCGTAGGTAAGTTGGTGTGGATCTCTATGAACTTGAATATCCAAATATTTAACATTGTGCTGGAGGTTTTCAGGTATGCAGTTAATTGTTAAGGAGGTTTGTGTTCGAACCCACTATGGCAAGGGCACTATGCACTGAATGTAATGATATGAAACGAAAGATTAAGGAGGCATGCTTTATTGCAAATGACAATTGTGCAATAAACCGTAAAGAATCGTGCTTTGCAATCTCCAGAAAATGGTCTTTATAAAAGAAAATTTGCATAGATTTGGCATAAATCACCGCTAAACTTCAATTAAAGTAGGCTATCAATATGGAGACTTAAGTTCTCTGAAAGCGCTTAGCCATATAACTTTAATAATCTTTTAGACAAGCTTCACTTTTTTGCGTAAAGCGCAATCTAAATTACTTACTACTCAAAGGTAAAGTAGAAAACTAGTATTTTATTTCAAGAGATGAAGCTAACTTGCCAATCCAAACGCCTTATTTGTCTATTAAAATATATATATACTTGAGAAACTTTTTTTTTTTTGTAATAGTGAACTGCAAAATGCACAACCAATTCATTATTATGCATATTAGGTATATATAACATTATTCAAATGTATTTCAATTTCATTCATATGAATAAGCATAAATAAACTTTGTTGCATTCATTGCTAATAAAATATTCACTAGAAATGTGCTTGGTAGTTTGTTTGATAGCCTTATAAAAGGGAAAAAAAAATTCTTTAAAAAAAAAATTTAATATGCCATATATTAGATTAATTTCATCATCACCAACCATTATCAATCCACTGCAGGATGAAGGTATCTCCAAGTTCAATCCATCTTCTCTGATCTTTAGCTTCTCTTCTCCACATCACCCCTGCACACTTTCTTATTTCATCCATCCATCTCACATGTAGTCTCTTTCTGGGTCTTTTACAATCTCTAGGAATCCAGTTTAAGATTTCACTTGCCCAACTATTATGATCTCTTTTAGTAATATGTTCAGTCTTTTTAATTTTTTCAATGAGGTCAGTAACATCTGTCTGTTCTCTTACTCATATATCGCATTTTCAATCTCTTTTTGTTACTCTCAACATGCATCTCTCCATACATCGAGTGGTCTGAAGTCTCTGTATTGCTCTTCTATTAAGTGTCCAAGTCTCAGATCCATAAATAAGAACTGGTAAAACACATTTATTAAAACCCTTCCTTTTCAAACACATAGGCATATTTCTTTTAGTATCAAGTTATTTCTACCAAAAGCACTCCAACCAAGTTTAATTCTATGATTAATTTCATCCATTATATTTCCATCTGTATTAATAATCTGACCAAGAACAATTTACCATTTGGAAATTATAGTCAATATTTATTTTAATATAAAAAAAATTCTGTCAAATAATCATTATTTTTTAAATTGGGATTTTAGCAAATGCTGTCAATATGTGAGTATACACATATAAAGACATGAGTAACAGCATAAAACCAACATGTTAAAAAACTTTTTTGTATTTTTACTTTCTTAAGAGAAAGATGTTTATATATTGAATAAAAATAACTAGATATGATAGTCAATCTTCCAACCATGGTGCTAATCAAAAAATATGAATGGCTAAAATTTTTCAATCAAAAATTGACTTTTACTTTGGTAAGTTAACAAAAAAAAACTTTAAGCATTTGATAATGTCTAACATATTTTTCAATATGTAAAAATTCATCAATACATTAACATACATATATAGATTGTAGAAAAATTCATCAATACATCAAAAACTAAATAATGATTTATGTCTGAATAAATATAAAATCGTGTTTTGATTTTTTGCTTAAGTAATGCATAAGGATTTAAAAAAAAAAAAAACTCCTGGGTTAATTTTTAAACAAAAGAAAAAAAATGAACATAGAATAACAAAATTCTTATTCCACAATAGCCTCTAATCAATAAATATTAATACCATCTCCTTTCAATATATATATTTCTGATGCTAAAATGTTAAAATATATTTTTTAATAAAATAATGTGATGAGAGGGGAGGGGGAATCTAAACTAATAAAAATAAAATCAATAAAGAAAAAAATATTAACACTTGGTAAAATTTGAAAATATATGAAATTACTTAAGTTTTTCTCCTTTTTCCATCAAAAGCAAAAAGGTCAATGTTCATTTTATAAATCCAATTTTTAAAAATGTCTTCTTCCACCAAATATATAAATGAAAAGAGGAAGAGGGGGATCATTTCTTACACCATAGTATCCACTTGAAAATTTGTTTGCACAATATTAGAAAAGTACTCCAATTAACAAAATTAAAATTGCAGGGTTTTTTTTTTCATGTTAAATACAAATGGCACTTAATTAAAATAAAAATATTCATATGAACATATACAGAATAAAAAAATTAAGCTTATAAAAAAAAAAAAAACTATATATCAGCCAAATTAAAGATGATCTTTTCCGAAAAAAAAAAATTTGTAAAATAAACAATTATTTTATTTTAATATTAAAAAAAAAAATCAATTTATAACTTTAACATTAATTAATATATAGCAATATCTCTGATGTTTTAAAGAAAAAATAATAATAAGCGTAATGGGGATGGGGGGGGGGGAGATTAATTATTTTCCACATTACCGCTAATTATAATTTAAAATCGAACTGTAAAGAAAAGGGCTAACCTTCACTTCATGAAAAGTGTTGTCCTTCCAATAATCTATGGCAGTTAGGGACCACTTTAAAGTATGAAATTTTGAAATGGGCAGCAAAGATAAAAAATATTCCATGGGAAAAGATAGGGCTAAGCTAAAAGTTCAAATTCAGAATTTTTTTTTTATCTGTTAATGCTACGAAATAAATCACAAAATCACTGCAAAAAAAATTATGCCAGCACCTTGATAATACTTCTTCACTAGCCAGCATCTAGCTAGATTGAATGACAGAGATGCATGCAGCTGTGATGTCATTATGACATCATTGTAATGGCAGTCAACTCGGCAAGTTATACTCAAAATTGCATACTACATAAATGCTTTTACGAATGATGCAAATAAAATGAGCAAAGTTATAGAAAGATATATTTATAAAAATAGCAAGTATAATTTTTACGATAAATTTTAAAAAAAAAATCATAAGCAAATGAAGTGGAGAGATGGGATTATGTAAAAATACATTTTGCTTTAAAAAGTGGATATATAATAATAATACAAAAATCAAGTCTACATTTTATAAACTTAAGTGTTCTATATACACTTTTCTGCTATGTAATATAAAATAAAAACACTTGTGTCTACGAGTACGTATGTATGTATGTACAAATTTATATATATGATATCTATATCCATGGCAACCATTTACAAAAGCATTGAAAGAGGAATACTTCGGCAGCACAATTTTCCAAGATAACATTAATAAAGTAATGATAACCAGCTAAATTAATTGTTTAATTACTAAATTTAATCTCAGCCTTATTAATTTAGACATGTTTTAAATTCTGTGTGAGATAAATAAAGAGATTATGTAATGTTCAGAATTTAACCCTTATCGTATTGTTGGGTTTTCATGCTAGTTTTTTTTTTTTTTTAAAAAAAAAGACATTTCTATGAAATAAAACTTAGTACTCCAATATAAATGTCTATAATTAAAAACATCAACATATTAATAGAAAAGTTTGTTTATAGCTTTTAGCTAATATTAATAGGATACAAGCTGTATATTATTTACATACATAAAGTATATTTCTGCTAGAGATGCAGAAGTCGGCAAATTATGACTTTGGAACCACATGCAGGTCTTTGATCCCAATTTCGTGGCTCTTTTTATCATGATAAATTTGTAATTTGTAAATAAATATTTTAATGATTTTAGGAGAGAAAAAATATGCTTTACAACGTTGTTTCTTGAATTCATTCTTATTACAAAATAATAATTATTATTATATATGATGATGAATGTTTAAAATTTGTGACTAAATCAAACTGTCAAAGTAATTTTTTGTTTTTGTTCATTTTTAAAAGAATTTTTATTTTCGTTAGGATGTGTACAGATTCTCTTACTAAAAAAAAAAAGTTCAAATATATTCACTTTTTTCCTAGATACTCTTTTGTGAGGCGGGGGGGGGGGGGGCGATATTTAACCCAAATGGCTCCATGTTCAAAGTTTGCCAAACCCTATGTTGAATAATAATAATAATAATTTGTTTAAAATAAATAACTATTTAATGAACCATTCATTTGGACAGCTAATGCCAATACTCTTTTTTCCCCAAAAAAATGTTTGGAGAAATAAGGCTATCAATTCGTTAAAACTCAGACATAAAGACCATAAAATTATGGAAAAATTGTCTTCCTATTATGCAGCAAATATTATATCTAGAGTTATATGGTTTATAACAAAATGAATGTTTTATATGCAAATTATAACACTATTAAAATATTGAAAACCATTTTAATTATTTTACTCCAGATAACAAGATTAGTAGAAATAGAGGATAGGCTAAGCTTACAGAAGTATAAATTCATGAATTACTTAAAGAAATGTCCAATTATTGGGAGAAAATCTAAAATAAAAAAAAATCTTGAAATTAGTGATACTTAAAAACATGCCCACATTAAATTGTTAAACATTGGATTCTAATATAAAAAGTTCATCTTCTAAATCTATAAAAAGAAATTGGTGTAGAAGCATATAAAGAAAAATAACCAGTTCAGTGAAAAATTTCTGCAAATCAAAATACAAATTATTTTTTATCACGGGATATCTAAAACAATAACATGACTGGAACAATGAAAAAGATTTTTCATTTCCTTAGAAAACAAATCTATGGATTATAGAAAATAGATGTTGGGTAAATCCCTTTAAAATAAAGTTTTTAAGAGATTGTCCATCAGCTTATGGCTAAAATCAAAACACAACAATTTTTCCCACTAACTTCAAATTATTTACTGAAAACTTTTATCATGACAGGTGAATAAAAAAATAAAAGAAATGAGAACCATAAATACCAAAATGATGATTATACATTTTTGTGATTAATAATAATGTGGATGTTTGTTCAGAAGCCAGTGATTTAGAAACAAAACAAAAAAAGACCTATATACAACAAATTCTTACAAAAAATGATTATCTCCATTTTAAAAAAAAATCTTTAATAGACAACAAAAATAAACATCAAAACAAAAACCAATTATAGTGTATTAACATACATAAAAAGAATAATATACATCAAAAGATGGTGCGCTGCAAGGAATCTTAAACTCTACAAAATTGTAACTGAAAAAGCTTAAAAAAAAAACTATATCTATTAAATACCATGTGAATCTTGAAGAAACTAGTTACCTATGAGCACAAAGTAATAGTTAGAAAAAAACCCCAGATATGTCTAAAATAGCAGACCATGAATGCATCAATGAACATATGCTTGACTGGAAAAAGATAAGATAAATGTAGTAGAAAAAAGTAAAAATGAAACAATTTAAAGAAGTTGCTTACATGCCAACAGCAAATAATGCCATATCTGTAATGTTTGGAACCAATCATTAACATAAACCTAAAAAAAAAAAATGGAGAAATCAGTCCCTTATAGACTAGTATATAAAATTCCTAATGATTCTTGCATTTGGGCAGAATAGCTTACTTGATTTAGAACATCATGTTAAATTCAGTATTCATGAATCTAATGCTCAGGATTCAATTCTATGCTAGTACTGTGACTGGTTCGCTAATAATTGCATGAAAAAGACAAAAGAATAATACCACTTGAAACATTATGTTATATATTAATCTGTGTGTTGCTGAAGGTATTAGAAAAGTTTTAAACAAAAATTTAAATAAAATAAAAATTAATTAAACCAGATGATGGAAATAATCCAACATTTTATAAATGAAGTAGAAGATATCGCTCAAAAGATTTATCAATTTCCAAATGGTGAAGATTTGAATATGTTTTCATCTATTTTATTCTCTATTAAAATTAGCTAAATACCCATTTACCAATCAAAAGATTTGCTATGTACTAGCTACCAAAAAGGTTTATTAAAATCTGAAATTTTTTTTAAGTTTTATCCAATCCACACTTAAACATAGTTCATGGACATGAAAATTGCATTTTCTAATAGTACATCATCATCATTTTAAACTATTATTGATCTATTGCAAGGTGTGAATCTCTTCAAGTTTAATCCCATTTCTCCACTCCACAGTTTTTCTTTCCTACATCATTCTAGCAAACTTCTTTACTTTATTCATTTATTTTATATAAGTCTCTTTATATATCTTTTACAATCAAGATCCAGTTTAAGACTTCAATTATCAATACTTCTAACAAATATTCAATTGAGCTCCATTTTTCTCTTTTAATTTTTACGTTGCTGTTTCTGATATATGTTTCTTCTATAACTTTTATTTTTCCAACAATACATTTTCCCATATCTTGTTGGGTGATCTAATGCTCAGTTCCATATGTAAAAACTGGTAAAATGTATCTATTAAAAATGTTTCTTTTGCAAATCCTAAGACATATTTTCTTTTAACATTATCTCTACCAAAAGCATTCCACTCAAACTTAATTCTAGGGCAAATTCCAACCATTATGTTTTCATTAGCATTAATAATTTAACCAATTTCTAGTTTTTAATTTCTAATTAATTATCAATTTTATTTTCTCCTTATATATGTATAAATAAAAAAACATTAAACATCTATATTTTACCATTTATCTTTAAAATTACTGCCTTGTTTTCATAATCTCCATTTACTTTTGCTCTCTTGGCTTCCTATTTTAACCCACTAAATACTTTCCAAATAATAGCTGAAAGAAAATATGAAAAAGTTACAATCATCTTGTAATACCCTCTTACCAATATGAATCCTCTTGTTACTGTTACTGCATAATCTAATCTCTGCTGCTGCATTTTGAATAACATTCTTCAGAATTAGAAAATATTCTAGATCTATATGGTAACATTCCAGAACTTTAATCACAGAAATGCTCATAGAAATGGCTTTTCTTAACTCAAAAATCCAAAGCATAATCACCCTTATTGGTTTTATTCTAAAACTTCTCTTAATAATTAGATATGATCTATTGCACTAAAATCATTTTTGAATTCAACTTGTTCTTTTTATTAGTTTAAAACCAAAATTATTTGTAGATACTGTTGCTATGACTATACAAGTTAGATGAAAGTATGCTTAGCATACTATGTCATAGAAATTAGCAGATTATCTTAAAACAAATAAATAAGCTTTTCTTAGTGTACGTAATGTATATGTTTATTATTGAATTACATTGCTTTAAAAAAAAATTAAAACTTTACTTTGGAATTATAATGATTTTAGTAAAAAATCTTGTATAGATCTGAAAGACTGACAGATCTAAAATGTCTAATAACTAACATTTTTGTCTTGCATTCAATTAACTTGTACGTCATAATCATTTAAACATTTTTGAATATATCTTTGCAAACAATTTTTTTATTTATTCATCTACTTTTTTTTAACGATGTCAATAATAATTCCATCATTTTGTGAAAATTTTCCATTCTTTATACACTTAATTGTATGTTTCACCTCTTCATTAAAAGTATTTGGTAATCAGGCCATTGTAATGGTAGAAGCCATTTCTTTATTATTATATAATTCTTTATAACACGTTTCATGATGTCAACATCAAAATCAATATTTTAAAATGATTTGCAAGTTCTAACTTAAATTTCATTGGAATATTCTGAAAGTTAAAAATATCAACTACTAATACTGATTTACTTAATAGCTTTTGTCCACTTTAGCATTTACATGTCACTCTCAATATTTAATACTTGAAATGCATATGCTTATTACTCAAAGCATAATCTATATAGTATTTTCATTTATATGAATGTAGCGAGACTGATAATTATAAAAAATAAATTAATCCTAAGATGAAAAAAGTGTTATTTCTATATTATAACATAAAACTAATGGAGTATGATAACAGACAGTCCTCTGGTTATTTAGACTCAGCTTATATAAAGTGTAAAACATTTTAAAAAATTGTGATGCACAAATCTCTAGTAATATATAGTAAGACATTTTCATTTAATTAAAAAAAAATCATTTCACATTCTATACTATAGCTAATGGTAAGCATACATTTAAAGATAGCCTGCATAAAATTTAATTATACTTTATATGGCATCCATATTTAAATTTTATTTCATAAGGATTTATTCCTACCATTTATTTTATTATGAATTACATAACTTACATTTTGTATTATTGCGCTTATTAAATCCATATTTACAATAAATCTTATGGATTTAATTTGTAATATAATTTCTCACAGAGTTGCATTTTGTCTCATCGCGAATTTGATTTATTAAGAAATGCTTGTATTGATCATACTTTCTTCATTTCTAACATTACTTAAGATTAGATTCTATAAAAGCTCCAAGAATACATGAATCAGTACTCATAACATGTATTCTTAAAATCTATCTAGACATAATCTAAATAAAATCTCTTATTAGCCAGAGTTTTTTATGCTTAATTCCATTTCTTATGATTTTTTAACTGTGTCCATTATTACTATACTATACTATTTTTTTATTTATTTTTTTTTCAAAAACTAACCAATCTTTCATTTATAGCATTTGCTACCTTTAACCCACAATCATATATCACTTTATCATTCTCTTCACCGTTCCACATTGCCATTATAAAATTAATTTTGTATTCATAGGTGATTGGTTCTCTTTTAAAACCACCAGTAGTGCTAAATCTGAATCAATGCATATACTACGTAGTTACATAGGTTAGTTATTCATTACAAAAATTTTAATTTCTTTGTACATAATTTTATTCTCTTGAACTTTATAGTGGTTAGTCAGCATATACATAATTTTATTCTCTTGAACTTTATAGTGGTTAGTCAGCATATATATTTAACTAGTTATCAGGTCTCTTGGAATTGTTTTAAGTATAGACTCAAACAATCTATCATTTAAAAGAGAGCTACTTATAAAACTTAAAATAATACCAACAACCATTATTATTACATAGTGATATTTCAAAAAAATACATTCATACAACTTTTTGTTTATTTCCCCTTAATCCAACCATTTTGGTTCATAAAATTCTGTAATATGTAATATTTTCTTTTTGATTTCTAATAATAAACTTACTATGTTTTCTAATTTCTAGCTTGTCACAGACTTAACATTTAATACACATATTCTTACCACACTCTTTATTTAAAAACCTTTATTTTGGCCTGATCTCACAAATATATACATTTTTGTAAATAACCAAATGATTTTATTATGTGTTATATTAAAATATATATGCATATATTGTAACCTGCATGAACTAGGATGCTGCCTTGGCACAAATGCTTGAATCAAAAGTTACACAAACAGGCACCATAGTGGCTATGGATTTTGGAAACACTAGAGTATGAGTCCTCTTATAGACAACATAATAATTAACTATTTATCTCAGGTTTTATTTTTACTTTATTTAAAATATAGGTTCTTTTACAATTTTAAAATCTCATCTTAGGTTGGAAAATATCTTTATCTCAGGATTCAAATTCAAAATGCACTTGGAACAAAAAAATGCTAATAGTAATATATTTAAACATTTTTAAAATGTGACAATTATTATTCAAGCTATACATTAAACATTTTATATTCTTTTATACTTTTAGCCTTAACATTAATATTTTAAGAAAGCAGAAATAAAACATGATAATAGAGTATTCAAATACTTAAATCATATGTGGCTAGCAAACTAAAACATTTCTAAATATTTTAAAGTTCTTCAAGTATAATTATTTCATTTCTACTAATTAAAAAACACGTAAGTTTCATATCTTCTAATGCAATTTTTAATAAACAATAACATGGAATAATGCAGCAGGCACTAAAGATATATTTCATGCTACCGATTACCTTACAAGTGCGTTTGAAATAAAACAAATAACATAGTATTTATCTTCTGATAATGCAGATAAAAATGAACAATAAGCATAAAGAATGAATAAACTTAAAAATAAATAAATACTAATATGCAGGTAAAATAAGCAATAAGTAAAACAAGTAAATTTTATATGATTATAGAAGTGTATTTTCACAAAATAATGAAAACTTTATTGAAATAGATTTTCTGAATAACAAATGTGATAATGCAATAATGTCATAATGGCAAAAAAACAGAAACGTATTTAATTAATAGCAAAAAAATATATATTTATTTACAGCATATAACAAAGTCTATACAATAGAATATTTGCAATAAACATTTTAACCAAATCCTACACATAAATATATCTTTCCATAAAGCATTCCTAAAAAATGTATAAAGAAGTAATTATTATTACCCAAAAATTTTCCCCGTCTATTTACTATGGTCTTTATTTCAAACATTATACCCATAGAGTAACAACAATACATCTATATGCCTATATGCAGGACATTAATAAGATATTATATACTTTTCATAACCAAACAAAATTGAAAAATCAGTGTGGAGACAATTTATAGGTTTTAAAAAAATAGTGACAAATATTATGCAAGATAAATAATAAATTTATATAACCCTAATAATATTGCAAGGAAATAAACATGCTTAACGTATAATATATTTTAAGTTTAAAATTATAGTGGAGCTAATAATGAATTATAAGACGAACATGCCTTTAGATATTTGCAATATACTAAAATACATTTTAACATTGAAATTCTATGGCAAAGTGGATAATGAAAATACTAACAATAAAATATGAATGGACATCTGGTAACTGTGAGCAGACAGTACCAATAAATAAACAAACCGCACTCTCATTCATGAAGGGACTAAATGAATATAAAAAGCAATATAATATCCATCTAAAATTTCCTGATAATAATAAATAAATAATGATACATCTCGCACTCCCACATATAAGGTATACAACATATCCATTCAGTCTAATACTATGTATACACTGACCAATCTGTTATTGCATAACGATGGCAACATTCAATTTATAAGCTATTTAAAATTCACATACACACTGACATTCATAAAATTTTCATTTATAAATACTTATATCAAATATATGAAAGGATGTTACATCTTGGGTACAATCATTTATTTAAACTTAAATAATAATTCAGAGAATTCCAAAATAATAATACTAACTCATAGAATAAACCTTTCACCATATATCTCACCCAATAATGTTTCCATGTCAGTGTAATGATAAAAAAAACTTTTGACTGAACAAATTATTTGGCATTTTTTGCATGGATTACAAAAAACAGGAACAAATTCTCCTTTTGTTCTTTTTTTCCTGTATGAGAGATACAGAAAGATGATATAGTCCTATATTCATGACTTCTAACAGATGTTATAGCAAAAATGTGAATGCATCCCTTTCATTAACTATCATGTTGCAATAAAAATCCTTGGCCAGGATTTTCATGAAAAAATAAATATATTACATACACATGCACAAAAATAGTAATAATATCTAATAAATGAAGTAAGTAAATGCAGTAATAAATAAAAAAGTTGAGCAAAGTAAATAAACATAATTCATAACTTTGAATTTCAGTAATATAACATCACTCAATGATGAAATATGCCATACGGTGCAACACATGTTAAGCCAGCATTACTATATTTAATGTAAACTTAACTTTTAAGTCAAATAATTACTAAAAATAAAAATTTTTGAACAATATATCCATGTAACATTAATTAAGAAAATAAAATAATAAAACAATGCAAAAGCTAATAAAATGAATGAAGTAGATAAATAAATGCAATATTAAATATATGCAATAACTAAATCTGTAATAAATTTTTAACAAAAAAAGATATGAAAAGAATGGTTTAACATTTTAAATAAAAAGCTTTAATAACTGAAAACCTTTGAAGTCTATTTATTTTACTAACTGAATAATCCAGAAAAACTATTCTAAAGATTTTAAATGTAGATTATTATCTAGAACTGATGTAATCAATTCAGAGTTCCAAGCTACCTTCAATGAAATACATAAAATTTATCCTATTCTTTTGCATCATTTATAGTAAATATATCATCACATTGCATGTACATAGATATAATGGTTAAACTTCTAACTAAATCACACTAATATCAAAATTATATTAATATACTAGGGTTGCACAAGCAAAATAGCCGATTACCAATACCAATTAATCGGCCATGCATTATTGGCCAATTATTAAATACAGTTAAACGCCCAGTGGCCATTTTTGTGGGGAGGGTCTCTCTCACACCAACAATACAGCACCAATATGTTGTGGGAGCCTAAAAAAACTAAAAAGTCTTTAAACAGGTTCTTGGTGCAGTGACAATCGAATGCAAACATTTTTATATATACATATATTTATACATAATAAATGTATTTATAAAATTAAGCTTATTTTAATTTTTTTTTCCATTTTTATATGCATAAACAAATAAAACTTAAATAAATATATATTCTGAGCACCAAAACAAACTAATTCTATGTACATTAAATTCAAAGAAAAAAGATGTGAGGTATTGTTAGGAATGAATTAAGTTCATACACCTATAGATATCGTTGTATTTAAGGTTGCCAGATTTTTACCCAGAACACAGAAAAAAAATCAGGATGCTTCATAATTTTTTTAATAATTCTATATATATATATATATGTTTGAGGATGCAGGACAAAATCATGAAAAATCGAGACCTGTCCTGCTAAATCAGAATGTCTGGCAATCCTAGGTCTACAAATGAATTATTAAAAGATTGTGCAGTTGTCATACTCATATTTATTTTATTGTAATAATAATTGGTTGGAAAATCTCTGCAGTTTTTATTTTTTTTAAAAAAACATCTGCATTATTTATAAAACATATTCTATTTAAAACGTTTTTATTTAAAACACCTTATCAAAAACCTATAATTCTTTATCATTTCAAAAGAAGTAAATATACTTAATCATATTTCTTTTCCACCAATAGTAACACAACAATAGTTAAATAATATTATGCATGAACTTCTATAACAATAAAATTTTTAGTATCAAGTTATTTTCTTTTTCAGACTCATTAATTATTTTTTAAAACTTTTTCCAAATCCCAACCTGTCATGGCTTCCAGTATTGTATAGAAATTTTTTAGACAGACAAAAAGAAGAGGTTTTCAAAGTGCAATTTATGCAATGCTTTAATATCAAGAAGTGAAAAAAATGCTAAAACTTTCACAACCACAAACATGATAAATCATCTCAAAAATTATCATCATGAAGAATTTTTAAAAGAAACTGGAAAGATGAAAAGAGAAACCAAAGAAGATGGATATTCATCAATAACAATGAAAACACATACACTAAGACAGGCTATTTTAATCCAAGTATTAGAGAAGAAAAATTATGGGATATAAATGATTAAAGATCCAAAGAACTTGGTTATTTGATTGGAGAAATGATTAGATATACAACCATACTCTGTTGTGTCTGATTTAGAATTTCAAAAATTTATTTAAAAAAAATTGCTCCTAATTACAATATTTCCAGCAGAAAATATTTTTCTAATATCATCCCTGATATACTTCAAAGAGTTCAGTCCAAAATTCAGAAATCTATTAATGATGCAACATATATTTTTCTAACCAGTGATATTTGGACAACAATTATAAATAATTCTTTTTTAAGTGTAACACTGGGTTGAATAATCAGTTTTAGCAAGGAAGAGCTGTTTTGAGAATTGTTTCCTTTGAAGGTTCCCAAACAGCTACATAAATCAGTGAACAGATAAATAATGTTCTTGAACAGTGTAACTTGACAAGTGATAAGTTATTCTTAATATTGAAAGATTCTGGAACAAATATGGTAGCTGGAATCAGGAATTGCAACTTAGAGGCATTATCATGCTTTATACATACACTACAGCTGATACTTAATGAATGCTTATTTTCTCAACAAGCAGTGAAAACTATAAACACAGCTAATACAAATATTGTCACATTATTTTAATCATTCTGCTTTAGCTTTAAGCAAATTGGAAGATTTGCAAGACAAATTAGGTTATACAGATAACACAAATTAATTCAAGATATTCCTACTCGCTGGAATTCTACATACTACATGTTAGAAAGAAAATTGGAACAGCAAAAAGCTCTTCTCATGTACACTATAGACAATAAAATTCCTATGTTGAGCCCTTATCAATGATCTCTGATTGATAAATTGTTCTACTTTTAAAACCATATGAAGAAACTATTCTGGAAGCCAGCAAACAACAAACCATATCATCTTTAATAATTCCCATAATAGAGTCTGAATTTATTCTTGTCAAAGCAAAAAGCAGTAGTTCCTTTAGTGGAATTTACCACAATATAAGACCTATTACTTTCAATGAAGAAAAGATTTTCAGCATATATAGAAAACAAGTTTTTATGCTTATCATCTTTATTAGATAGATTCAAAATGAAATTTCAAAAAGAGGATATGGTAGAGGAAATAAAAAGATGGACATTTGCTGATAATTCAATATCTCAGGAATTAAATTTTGAAGCTTCTACTTCTGAGTATCATTAAGATAGAGGAGAATCTTTTACGTTTTTTCCAATTTATTTGATGAATTAGCTTTTGATAAATGAAAGAATGAAGAAAACATGTTTTACAAATAAAAGTAAAAAGAAATGAATGTACAAATGTTTTGATCAAGATTTACCCTTATACCAAGAGATAGTGATCAATTTTTTTTGGTGGAGAAGTTTAAAAAAACTTTTACCTAATTTGAGCCAACTAGCTATGAATTATCTAAGTGTTTCAGAATCTTCCATTGAAAGTGGAGAAAATTTTCAGTACTAGAGGTAACATTTAAGAACAGACATGGAATAGGCTATGCTTTGAAAATAGGGAAATTCTCATGTTTTTGTATCATTTTTAATTTTTTAATATGTTAAAATAAATAATTTTTAATGGATTAAAAAAGAAATAACTCTTTAAAAGAATAAACTAAAAGGAATATTTTTTTAATAGGTTAAATTATGTAAAAGGAATAATTGAATTTAAATATTATTTGTTAATTTTCATTTACCCAACAACAATATTAAAATACAAAAATTGCTGACTATCAAAATCGGATAATGTGAGAAATGACCAATATGGCTGATTACTGATTTCTTGCAAATTAATCGGTGCAACCCTAAAATATACAATAGGGAAATATGCACATACAAACTATACAATCAGCAGAACTTACCTTAGAAGCATGCTAATCATAAATGTGCACAGGTTTGGCCTACAATAATAAAAACAACACATTAATTTTAGCAATTTACAAACAAAAGCACATGTTATTTATGTATCAATATAAAATAGAATCATAAGATACATTTTTATATATATAAAAAAAAAATGAATTACTTTAATCTAGATTCAGTACTTGTTTTCAAATCATACTTCTGACACAACATTTTTGCACATAAATGAATTTTAAAAAATTTGAACAACACCCAATACTCTTTGCTCACTTTTTCTTTGGAATAAATATTGATTTAAAAATACTATTTTGAGAATAATGCTTCAAAAAAATTATTACAAACACTCATCTTTGCATTTTAATTAAAACATTTTGAGTATATTCTTGTATTAGTTTCATCCGCACGGTTTGTGGTAAGTGATAGCGGCAGACTGTGGAGTTTAAGATCTGTAGATCATATCTTGTTCTGTTACTTTCAGCATTCAAACTTTTTATTAACTTCCGAGCAAGAAAGCCATTCAATTATGTATACCCAGGTGTATTATATTTTTTTCCTGTTATTTTTTGTTTTTTATTACAGTAATGGTAAGCTGTTTTGAGTTTTAATTCATTCTATAATGTTCTGTATGTATTTATAATACCAATAATTATGTGCTGGCCTTCAGCAACGTTGGATTTTGTAGAGACTTATGAAGCATTGACAAAAGTACTATCAAAGAATAGATGGCAGTGAATATAAAAGCCAAAAAAATTATGTTTGAAATGAGGAATAAAGTTTGCACAAACAAATATCAAAGAACCCTTTACTCCTATGTAAGATACAATCATACAAACAACACACATTTTGCAAAAAAAAATTAAAGGCAATATTTAGAATTATAATATCTTAATCACATTTAAATAAACAGGTATACTGTACTTTACATATATTTAAACAAAAATAATAATCATAAAATTGCTCTTTCTGATAATATTTAATAGCTTCCAGGGTTGCAGTGTTTTTCCATATCTATTATTTATTTTTACAGTCCCTTAGAAACAAAATGGATCAAGACTATTCTGTATAATGCGAGATAGAAAAATAGAATGCTTAGTGCAGTGATAATATCAAATTTTGAAGTAATAAGTCCTTGGATTGATTCCAGTTCTGCCACTTACTCAAACTTCATATAAACTATGAGCAATAAAAGCTATTCAATTTTTTTTTAATAAAAAAAAAAATGCAACTGTATCTCATTAGATTATTAAACAACCTCCATACTTCCATGTATTCTTTTTAAAATCATGTCTTATATTTAGCTGATTTTTAAAAAAAAATATGTCAAAGTATGGAGTTTAATATATTTATATAGGAAAGAAAAAGGTGAATATAACTTATAAAAAAAAAAAAAATAGATATATTAATCTTTAAATGAGGTTTAAAGTTTATATCTTTGCTAGAGATAATCTCTAGTTTAGTAAATAATTAGTGATAATTATTACTTTATTTATCTGAGGTGAAGTAAATTTGATATTTATAAATCAAAATGTAACATTAGATTACTTCTAACCATAACAACAAAAACTTTCCACTATCAGAAAAATTTATTACAAATTATTGTTATTTTTAAATACTGTAATTATTTTTAGCATCAATCACTCTATCAGGTCTACTTTTTCATTAAAAAAAATTATTTATAATAGCTAATTTTAAAAACATTCTTTTTAAAAGATATCTAGCACTATCATTTCCTATAAGTAATATAAAAAATATTTTACTATAATAAAAATTTCTTAATAAATTTATTTTTCTACATATTGAATAATAATTCTTATTTTACCATTTCACAAATTACTCAAATTCAAAACAAAAAAAATTAACAAAAAAATTATTTAGTATATTTAATTTCATGCAAATATAATTCTTATTTTATTAGTAAGATCCATTACTTTTTAATGTTTAACTTCATAGTGCTAATATCCTATTTAAAAATCAGAGCACTAAATTCTCCATCTACATTTTAAGTCCTTGAGTCTGACCTACCATTTAGTACCCCTTTTCAGAATTTTGACCTATCATAAATTTTAAATTGAATTTGTGCGAAATCGGCATAAGTCTTACACTTACAGGTATCACTATCATTCTTTCCACCATAAAGTTGCATTTAAAATGATGTACGTATTTTTTCTCTACGACGAAATTTGGATTTTTTATACATTTTTTTCTAAAATGCAATTCTTAATTTATTTACTTTTCTCATTTTTTTTTGATTTAGTAATCGTAAAAAAAATTTACTGCTGAAATGGATTCTCTCACTGCTTGTTTTAGTTCTGATTTGGATGGAGTTCTCTGTGTTTCCGAGGTTTCTCTTTCTAGCAGCTCATCCGATGAGAATTCTAGTGATAGTTCAGATCTAGAAGCTGCAGTGTCCCCAAAAAAATGTTTGTGAAATCATCTGTAAGGAGGACGAACATAGCAACTGAATCTATGCTAGGGCCTTATTCATTACTGGACTCAGATTTGATTCTGGGCAATAATGTTTATGTGCCATATGTGCCAGGCCTACATTTTCTTATCACCCGTGATTATTCAATTAGTGGTTTTTATTGCTTATTTTTTATAAAAAAATATATAATTATATATGTGTGGAAAGCAATAAATATGCTGTAGAATGGAAAGCAGTTCTAAGTGGGTAAATCTTTCAATCCATGAGTTGAATACATTTTTAGACATGGTGATTCAAATTTGTAGTACATCACGTGTGACAACTAGATTCAAATTCATTTAGTCTAAAAAAGAATTACTGCATCAACCAGGATTTGCTAAATTTATAACCAGAGATTAATTTATTGGAATTTTAGGCAATTTACATTACAATGACAATAAACACATGTAAATCCAGGTTCAGAATCATATATCTACATAATACTACAATAGGTAAAATATATCATGATTTTATTTATATGATCATTCATTTATTGCATGATTACAGTAACATTGTATTCATTTGTTACAATTTTGTAAAAATCTCTTGAACACAGACTTTCAAGCACCCTCAGCCATTCACTCTATCTCATACATCAGTTGGTCGAGATCATCATCTCCCACACATATATATAGTCAGTGCTTATATATCATCTCCCACATATATATATAGTCAGTGCTCATAATATAAATTTGTTTATTTTAATGTTTATTGATTTACTTAATTTTTATTCATTTATCTGTTTGATATTTATTTTTTGAGTACACTTTTTTTACTTAAAAAGAATACATATTTTAGGTTGCCCCCCATTTTTCAATAATATAGTAATTATATTTTTAAATGCATTACAATTTACTAAAGTTCTCTTTGCATAAAACCTCATAAACTGTTCTTACTATTATTTTCCCCCCACTGAAACCAAATATATTTCTAAGATACCCTGCATGGAAAAACAACCAAACATTTCTAGCAGATACCCTGCATGAAGGACAAGATCTGGATCAGCTAGTAAAAATGAAAGTCACCAATTGCTTTACTTTTGCAAGTTTTACAATGATAAATTATCTCAGGTAAGTCGTTATATATCAATTTTTTCAACATTTTATGACAAATGGGATGAAGCTGTCTATGAAAATGTCATTTTAATATTTAATTTTTAAAATATAAAATTTGTGAACCAATGTAAAAATAAACACGTTTAATAAAATGTTAAAAATCTCTTTTTTCTTAATTTTTTTTTTTTTTTTAGGTGATAACTATTTTACCAGCTTTAGTACATTTTTTCATATTTGCTCTTTCTAATAATGTATATATTTTTATATTTACTGTCTCGAACAGAAGAAAAAAAATATATATTTGTTGTAATTTTTTTTTTTAAAAAAATTCAAAATAGTGACTTAGATATAAAAGTTTTAAATGCTGCACTTTTTGTTGCTGTTAATTATATACTCCTACAAAAGTACTTTAGACGTTAATTCTTTTTTTTTTAACTTAAATGATGATTATATAAAAAAAGAAACTATACATGAAAATTCTAAGGCATTTTTTCTTTTTAAAATAAAATTGATTCACTTTACCTACATCTAATAAAATTTTATATTTTCATATTTTAGATCAGGGATATAGAATTTCCGGCCCTTAAAAGTTCTCAATCCAAACCAAAGACATTTTCAAAAACGCATATAAAATAGGCCTATATAAAACTTCTATTTGAACGTGTACACATAGTGTAAATATTCCATTAACAATTAAATAAGATATTTATTTTCTCAACTATACCTTTTCCTCCTTCCCCAACTTTTATAATAGTTCTAATTCATTCTATCAGAGGTATTCTGACAAATTATATACATTATGTGATCTATCTAATGATTTAACCACAATGATTGTTTTTATAGTGATTTTCACAGATGAACATACACTGGCAAAAATAAACTAAGAATTTTATTTCATTTTATTATTTTACATTTAATTTTCTTTCTTACAATGGCTATACTAAACAAGATAAGAAAAATTAACACAGAATAGTATGCATTTCAAAAGAAGTGAACCAACGCATATTTTTTTTAAAGAAATAGTAAATCAATATGCCAGAAACATCTGGAAGTTAATAAACAAAACAATATTAAAAGATATCATTTATCAAAACACTCTGATTAGAACAAAATTGTTGGGGAAGAAATATTAAAATAGAAACTTGAAAATGAGCTTCATCAAGAGTTTGACATGTTTTATAAAAATCAAAAAAAAGTCAAACAAGTCAAAAAATTCTGTGAAAGCAAGTTAGATTTTTTTTAAATTTGAAATCATTTTGTGAAAAGGGTTTGTAAAAGATTACATATTCTAGCTGCTTGAAATATTGTCATTAAATCTAGAACAATCATTAATAATATTGATGTTACTTTATTTTTAATTCCCAACAAAAATTATAGCCCTTGTTTAAAAAGGAAAAGTAGAAATTAGCCTGCCAGTTGAAAATATTGTCCAGGTGGATATAGACTTCTAAAACAATTAACTTTTGTTATCTATTAAATAATAAGATTCCATGTTAATTAAAGAAACTTTCTAAATTGTGTCTTTTGTTCTTTACAAAATTTCATGGCTAATCCTTTTCTTTTAAATCATCACCTCCCTTCTTATTTCCAACAGATTATATATATATAATCCAATTGGTCTTCAGCTTTATTATTTTCTAAATAATCTTTTTTCATACTCTCTTTCAAAACTTTAATAATGCTTATGAATTTTTTTAGGAATTTTTTTATTCATATATAAACTGAATAATAGTTTCTAATCCAAAATATCTAATAAAATAACCTTATTTACTTTATCTACTGCCTTTTCATAATCAATTATCTTGTTATTTTCTTTAGTATTAATACAAATTCTTATCATTCCAATTCAATCTTTAACGCATCTACACTTTATTTAAACAATATTATAAATATCAACTCTCTCAATAATGCCATAATTGTGAGATTGAATTTATTGCTTTAAAATTCTCATCTTTCATTATATTGGAGTCTTTCTCTAAAGTAAGCTAACAATTGAGTAAAAATTTACTTGTGAATTCTCCTAACTTCTCATTATCTCAAAGTCCCATCCTATCCACATAATTGCATCAATTCATTTGTTTATCAGTCTTTATATCAGCTATATTTTTTATAAACTTCCATCACTATACTAATTTCTTCTGTTTCCCTTTTTTTCTAATACAAAAGACTTATTATTTCTATCATATATACCTGACTAATATTTTCCCCATCTTTCCAATACATTTCCTTTCTCTTTAAGTAATCTGATATTCTTTGATTCAATTATTGTTTCATACTTGCAACCCTGTTTTTAGGTCCAAAGGGTTATATTCTAACAAAAATTAATTCATAACTGTAACTTCTTTGTAAAACTATTACTTCATTATATTCCTTTTTTAATTACAATTGTTTAGCTTTATCTATTACATATTGCAATTAACTATCAATTTTTTTTGTATAAATTTCTAATACTTAATTATTTTTAATATTTTATTATTTGCACTTACTTTATATATACAGCAACATCCCTATAAATTTTCCTTAAATATTACTAATCTTTTATTTGAATTTGTTCTACCATGTACCTTACTAATTAATATTTATAATTACTTGTTATCCAACAATTATAAAAAAAAAAAATCCTATCATTCAATGCATTAATAACCCATTTCTTTCTTAATATAAAATTTGTTAGTTTTAAAATTTACCTTGTTTTACATATGCACTTCTCTATGATATATATGTATTCTTAATCCAAGCAATATTTCATTTGAAATCTCTTATGATGAATAGTTGTTTTCCATTTGTACATTTGTTTTAGTGAATTTTAAATAGTGTATTAAATAATATCATGCAATTTTCCTTACAAAACTTTATTATTTATGAACTTCTTTTCATTTTTTTTTTAAAATTAAATCCACAATTTTCTACAATCTTGTTTTGTTCCCTGATCTAACAGTACTTCCACTAATCAGTATCATCTTACAACTATTTTTCCTAATAAATAAACTTCTTCCATATTTGCTGGTGATCATGCATATTAATCATCTGGCAAGAGCCTTCAGCCTCAATAATAATTTATCATTTATAGATTGTTTCTTACGATTTTTAGTCATAATATATACATATTTTGTTATACATGCTTTAATCACAGAACAAATAAAAGCTCACATGCATTTCATTTCTTATCTCACAATCCATATATTATTTTATATAGATTTAAAATATTCTAATCTTTACAATAATATTTGGTTTATTCATAATTCTAATATGTATCAATTTTGAATAATATATTACTTTTTACATGTAAAAAATATTGGGAAATTAGATTGGGAATTTAATTGAAATGTTCAACAATGGAAAACAATTTCCTACCAAGATAATATCCTTTTTATATATTTTTTATGAAGAACTTAATAAAATTTATATTTTTAATTTTGTATTACCAACAAAAAATAATTAATACATAAATCTGATAACAACTTGTACATTCAATTAGCAGATACTTAAATGCAAAATATTTCTAATATATACTTTACAACTCTTTCTTTCATATATATCTCATTTCTTCATATTAGAATCCTTCAAGAATTTTTATGTACCACACATTTTTCAAATATCCTTAGTTATATTTGTGATAATATTCAAAATATAATTTTCATTAAAAGTAATATCAAAAATGTAATGGAATGATCATCAAAAATAATGAATCCATAAATAAGCTGTGTATACTTTCTTTATCAACTCTACCCCTTATCTATGTAACACCTTCAAAACTGATGAGTGCATCAAATTAGCTCCATAAATTTTTCTACAGAGCGCCACATTCTATAGGATCTTCAACCTTCATGTATTTTATACAATGCCAAATAATAGCAAATTTGGTTTACAATCATCATTCATTTGACATATAGGATGAACAATTATAAGTTGCTTTCTTTCTGAATCACAATTTTTTGTATAATTCTTTTTATACTGAACCAAATCTCAATAACATTTTGTAGCACATTCTTCCAAATATATCATTTTCCTCATTGAATAGATGTTTTATCATCAACTCTATTCTACCGTCATAATTCATCAATAAATAACTATGCATGTGGCCTATACATTTAATTTTCTTTGTAACCTGATGTTCTCGTTTAACCAAACCCTGTCCAAGATTGTAGAAAAGTTCTTGTTCCGACTATTTTTAACAAATTTATTTTTGCCAGTCAAGATCACTAGCAACAGCTAGCATCAATTATTGAGGATGATTCACCTATCCTTTCCATCAATAGTTATAAATCGTTTTCTATTTTTAATGCTATTGATCACAGCTTTCCTTTTTTTCTTACCTGACTAGCAATAGATATCAATAAATATTAAGAAAGAAAGCAAATAGGATAAAATGAAAGAAATACTAAGAATATATGATTTAAAATATGTATATAACATAATTATAAAACAGTACTAAAAGAAGAAATATGAATGCAGCTTAGATACCATGTAAAATAATAGATATAATCAACAAATTAAAAAAATAGATCTTTATTTCACAAACATATGGGCAAGAGATAAGAAAAAAGACTAACAGAAATAGCTCTTCACCTTTGATGAATAAATATCTCATTTTATTAATTATTAACAATTAACTCTTAGCATCGGGTTGTAAATGGATGAATTATTATAATTTAAATACTATTTTAGAAAGCAATAGGGAATAAATGTTACTTAAATTTGAAAAACGGTTTTGCAGCACTTTAGAATTAAAAAATAAAATAATTTAATAAATAAAGGGAAAAAATGTAAAAAATAATAGGTAGGTAGAGTAATAATAAAAATCTGTAGTAAAAACTTTTTCAAAATACCTACAAAAATACAAATACATGTGCACTTACAAGATAGTACATCAAAAATCTGCACAAGTAATACTTTTTTTAAAAAAAGTGCAATCATTATATTCTGAAAGGACAAGAATATAGTCATCCACTCCATAATAGTTTTTTGAAAACAAAAAAAATCCACTTATAAATTTTCTCTTTTACCAAATTTCATTTTATGTAGAAAAAAAAAGTCAATGTATAAACCATCAATTTTCTATTTTTCTCCATCATAAAATTTAATTCAACAATATTTTCTATAGTTTCATAACTTATTTCATTTTATTAAATACTGCAATTTGGAATTTTTAAAGTAAGATTCATTTGTCACTATGATGGTGACAAATTTTAAAGAAAAAAGAAGTTTTGATAATTTCAGCATACATTTTTAATTTAAGCGAGAAGTAAGATGTCATTTCTTCTTTGAATTTATTTGGTATATGATATGCTGAGCATTATGAAAATATGTTGAAAATTTGACTTTACAATCAAGTCAACAATAAATTAGAATTTACAATATTTGATGCTAATCATATTCTATGTATCAGCAAAATAACAGCTGCTATTGCCTCAACTGCCACTGCTACTGCTATTATTATGATTATTACTTTGTAAAATCTGTTAAATGTAATAAATAATAACTACTAACTATTTCTACTACTATTACCGCTATTGCTATTATTATTGTTGTATAAATAAATATAAAACTAAAGCTATAGTATTTGCATTGAGAAGGTTAAGTGGTTATTCATTTTCATTGTATTTACAATATAAAATATAAATATATAGTTTTCATTTTCCTTGTTGCGACTAAATAAAAATGTAAAACATTGTTAGATACTTGAGGTTCTGAATGAATCCATATTTATCAGGGCCTAATCATGTGGTTTCTTTTCAGACCCGTTTGCATCAACATTTTCTTCATACATGTTCGTTTTTACCAGGAGTATTATTTTAGATAAATATAAATGTTTTATTGATTGCACGATTTATTATATTTCTATTTGAGGAAATGCATCTGATTATGTAATTTCAAATCTGTAAATATTGCAAAAATATGCTTGCACATCGTTTTTGAATGAAAAAAGATCTATTTGTTAGAAATACTTTTAATAAGTATTGTTTGCTTACTGTTCAACAGTATTTTGGATATTGAATAATTTATGAAGTTTTATTGATAAAGGCAAATTTAATCAGATTAAAATTATTTATAGTACAAGAAATTCTTCTTTATACATGAAAGAACTCCCAAATTATTACAAAGTTGGATGCAGAAGACAAAGAGAACATAGTAGTTTAGTTCTACTAAATTAATTTATTTCTGATACTAAAAAAATTGTTGACAAAACTGCATTCTTCTTTTTTAAAAAAAAAACTATATTATTGGATATTTAAAACTTTTATTAAATAATACTGCTGTTCTTAAAAAAATAATAATAATACTTGTCTATAAATATGTGAAAAGATTTTCTTTATTTATAACTGTTTACTTTATAATTTTTATATATAATCATTTGCAACTTTTGAATTATATTTGTCTACATTTAATATATTTATTATTGGGGTTTTTTTCAATTAATATTTTACATAAATATAATTTTAAGATAATGTATATTAGTATATTCTGTTTCATTCATCAATACTGTTAATGGGAAACATGATAAAATTTATCATTCATTTCAATGTATGTATTACATAAATAAATAAATTATCATCATTATTATTACACTGTTTTTAAATATTAGATATTCTCTCTCAAATCAGTTTTCATTAAATAAGAAGTCACATGACTCATTTCAGCTTGCATTTTATCTACATTGCAAAAAAATAATAAACAGTTTTAAAATGAATCAGTAATACATTGATTTTGAGCTCCAGTCCGCTATTTTACCATTGCAAATCATGCAGGATAGCATAAAAAATTAAATTCACTCTCCTCTCTCTATAAGCATAAAAACTGGTCAATATCAGATGAATTCACTCTCTTCTCTCTAGACAACTCTTTAAGCATGAACAACAATCAATATCAGATGAAAGATCAATCATATTCCCATGAACGTTTTGTGAATCCATAAGAAGTATGGTTGGCAATATAACCAATCAGTGGCCATCTTTTACTCTCATCTTGCTATACAATCCAATTGTCCGAAAAATTCAAACAACCTAAGGGTTTAAAACTAAATTAACTTGACTGATTAGTTACAAAGTCTGGAATATTAGCAGCTACTTTTTGTCTAGGTTATATTCTTACTGCAAACAGACTTAACTTTTTGTCAAAAAGATGTTATATAATACAATAAAATGTCAACAAAAAGTTTGATTTACATTAGATAGCTGTAGCTGCAAAAATGAGTTTGCTGTTAAATGAAAGAAACTTTTTGATTTCATTCGAGTCTTTAAAGAAACTAATGAGCAAATTCCTAATATCCATTCCATATGTTCCTGTTACTATATGATTATTCATAAACA
This sequence comes from Epiperipatus broadwayi, assembly GCA_028023455.1. Classification (NCBI taxonomy): domain Eukaryota; kingdom Metazoa; phylum Onychophora; class Udeonychophora; order Euonychophora; family Peripatidae; genus Epiperipatus; species Epiperipatus broadwayi. The sequence continues at coordinate 589,130 of JAQFVV010006435.1, forward strand.
AACATGGGTAAACTGTTCACTAACATACAACAGCCAGTGTAATTTATTGGCTTTTAAGACCAAGAAACATCATGGTCTTTTTCTTCAGACATTCTTTAACTGAAATATAAGTTCTTTTTTTTTTTATTTTAAGTCAAGATGAATAAGAGTATTTGAATGTTTGTTGTTTTTTTTTTATAATTAAATCTTTACACTCAGTACAGACAAAATGTGGGAGTACCAAAATCACTGAACTTGGATTCAAATTGCCATTTAATAATGACCTTTTATTTAGCTATATACAATTGCAGATCATTTCCAACTAAAGAAAGATTACGTGAATTGGAAGAAATCTCTAATATTAAATGGGACATTATTGGACATTGTGAAGTTAGACGAAAAGGTGAAGTATCAAGAGACAATTTAAAAAGTGAACATATACTTTACTACAATGGCACAAATATTCAAGGAACAAATATTCGAAGCACAAATGGAGTGGGATTCATTATGAATAAAATTTGGAACATCAATAATGTAGAAAATGATGGGATATCAGATAGATTGGCAATATTGGTTGATTTAATGGAAGATATACAAAGCAGGTTTATACTCCAAAAAGTTTGCACTATGATGAAGAAATGTAGTTTTATATAGATGTTCAAAATGCTTTCAATCATACCAATTTTTAAAATTTCATGGGAGATTGTAATACTAGAACTGGAAAACTATTGAAAGATAAAAGTGCTATGGATAAATTAGATTATGGTGATAAAAGTGAGAAAAGACATCAATTCTTGGAAATTTCACAGGGAAAATATGTATATTATGAATTCTTTTTTTAAAAAAAAATGCTAAAGAGAAATGAAAACATCCAATAAAGGTTAAACTGAATTGGATTGTACTTTGTTTAACAGAAAATATGTATTTCAAGATTGCATTGTTCTTAATAGATTCAACTCATGTAGTGATATGGAGAGTGTAAAATACATAATGCAAAACTATACACACAAAATCTATTAAAAAGAACATTAATAACAATCAACATTTCTAAACTTCAGAAACATACCGATAAATTTAAATTAGAAATTGCTAATTGTTTTAAAATATTAACAGATTTTGAAGATAGTTCAAACTTAAATAAAATTACTATGAAGATAATTTATCAGTAACTTTCAAATGATACAAAAAAATATGTAAAGCAATGAAAAAGAATTGAATACCAAACAGATTTTGAAGATAGTTCAAACTTAAATAAAATTACTATGAAGATAACTGATTGGTAACTTTCAAATGATACAAAAAAAATATGTAAAGAAATGAAAAAGAATTGAATACTAGGAGTTCAATAAAATGGTATAAAAAAAAATTAATAATGATATAAGAATATAAATGTGAATTGGCAAGTAAAACTATAAAAAAAAAAAAATCTCTACAGTATAAAACAATATCTTAATATTGGAAGAAAAATTATTTCAGCAAAAAAAAAGATGGAATTATTATCAAACAGAGATTATATAAAATATATGAAAAAGTTCTATAAATAATTATACAGTAATAAAGAATAAAAAAACCAAAAGAACTATTACCATTACTATATCTGAAATGCCAAGCATTTTAAAAGAGCGTCTAAAAGATAAAGAAATGTCGGATGAAGAATGCAATAGTAATATTGATATTCAAAAAAGAAATTAAAAGAATATGTTAGAAATTTCAGATAAAATCAGTCTTCTATCAGTTCTTCGGATTCAAACTAACCAAAAAATAAAATGGATTTTTAAGTAATTTTTTAACATGGTAAATCACATCCAAGTACTATAAGAAGTTATAGAAAGGGCCAATAAATATGAGCTACCATTATACTTTATATTTAGAGATTATGAAAAGACATATTCTTTCTATAAGCATTTCCAGTGATTATTAAAACTTCCAGCATCAAGATATAGACTTATGCTGTTGTCATATTATAGATCTGAGACTTGGAAATCTAATAGAAGAGCAACAGACTTAAGATCATTCAAAGAAGTATGGAGAGATGGGTGTTAGGAGTAACTAGAAGAGACTGAAAATGCAATACATGGGTGAGAAAACAAACAGGTGTTACTGAAATCATTGATGGATTAAAAGACTGAATTGGAGTAGAGTTGAATATACTATACTGCTAGAAGAGATGATAATATATTGATGGACAATTGAAATATTAAATTGGATTCCAGGAGATTGTAAAAGACCCATAAAGAGATCACATATGAAATAGATAGGTGAAATAAGTAAGTGTATAGGGGTGATGTGAAGAAGAGAGGCTAGAGATCGGAGATGGACTGAACTTAGAGATATCTCCATCCTGCAGTGGACTGATAATGGTTGATGATGATGATGATGATCTTATATTTTAAAAATATTTATCAAAATGCAATAACAGTGATTACATGATAATATTAAAGATTAACATTGATAAGAATATGCAACAAGATGATTCCATATCTCAAAAACTTTTTATAGCAATTTTACAAATATTTTGTGGATTAAAATAAGAAGTTAAGAGAATAAAAATAAATGGAGAATATTTAAATTATTTAGATTTTATAGATGCTGTTATTCCTTTGCAAATAATATCAGAGCTTTAGGAAATATTGCAAGGGTTATTGAGTAAGAGTAAGAAAGTGGAACTAAGGATCAATGTTAAAAGGACTAATTTATGTTTAATGGCTGTTTTCAGAAAAAAAAAAGATTGACAGCCATGAATTAGAAGTTAATGATTACAAATATCCTGGTCAGATTATTAATAGAGCTAGACACATAATGGATGAAATTAATCGCAGAATTAAACTTGGATGAAGTGTTTTCGATAGAAATAACTTGCTACTAAAAGAAAATATGCATTTTAAAAGATTTTTAATAGATGTGTTTTATTCTTCTTACTTATAAATCTGATACTTAGCCCTTTAACAGAAGAGCAATAGACTACTCAACGAGATATGGAGGGATATATATATCAGAAGTAATAAAAAGGGATAGAAAGTGAAATCACTGGAAAAAGAATAAACAACTATTAGTGATTATTATTAAAAGAAAATATTGAAATGGAACTGGATGGTCAGATGAAGTTTAAAAGTGGATTTCAAAAAATTGCATAAGACTTAGAAAGAGACCGCATGTGCAATAGATTGATTAAATAAAAGTATATTAATGTGATATGGAGAAGAGTAGATATAAACCGAAAAAACTGGATTAAACTACGAGAGACCATTCTGCAAGAAAGTGAAAATGGTTGAAGATGATGAGATAGCAATAACTTTCTCACTTTATAGTCAACTGATGAGATAGCAATAACTTTCTCACTTTATAGCCAACTTTTTATAAGAAATAATATCCAATAATTTATCTGTTTAAACCAAAGTTGGTTACTGAATGTAATGTAAGAAATTGCTGTTTTACAAATTCCATAAAATCTAGATTAGAAGTGCTCAAATTTTTAATTGAATCAACAAACTGTTTCAGTATTGTTAATTTTTCCAATAGTACACTAATGGGGTGGGGTGGGGGATCAAGAATTCCTAAGATCATGACTTACCAACTGTATAAATATACATTAAATCAGTTGAGAAATTATTAATTCTACTCCTATGAAAAGAATTAATAATTGTTCAAATTATAAAATACAAATTAACATTTAACAACTCCATCATTTTAACCCCATTAAATTTTCATAAAATAAAGAAATAATTTAACCTCTTTTTTTAATAATAAAAAATATTTTTGTTAAGACAGACATTAAATTTTTATTTTAATAAATTTAAAAATAAAGCTCAAAAATATATTTTTATTCATTCTACTTATTAAATTATAGATACATTTATAAACAGTTGGACAGTTTAAAAATTTAATTCCTTCATAAATTACATGTATTTTTTTTTTTTTTTTTGTTTAGAGATTTTTACTTATGATGTGTGTGTGATGGCAATTAGTACAAAATTTACTACCATATGAAAATTTTCCACTATGAATCAATATTCTGGGAAGATAAATATTTAAAGGATAAAAAAAATTTTTAAATATAATATATTCACAATAACATAAAGCAAATTTAAACTCTTGATTTTGCATCATGTGAGTTTAAATTTACAAACATTGAAATAGTAAAATCACAAATAAAAGTTGGCATCTTTTTTAAGAGGAAAAAAAAGATTAAAAGTTTTTGAAATAAATCACAATGCCACTGTTGAGCAAATATCTAAAAATAATTATATCTAAATGGTAAAAATGTATTTCATCACTTTATAGGATAAAAAGTTTAAATAATGATATAAACATGAATAAGTATTTGTTTGCTCTTTAAAGTAATCTCTAAAAATTTTCAAAAAATTTGTTATTAAAATGAATACTTGATAATATATTTTTTGGAAATACTTTTAAAAGAAAATAAAATTCTTTTATTTGATTATTAAATAATAAAATGATAAAATTGTTCTTGCTTTTTTAATATCTAAATAATAGATAATATTTTTAATAATCAATTACTTAGAACAGTGGTGGAGTATCTATGGTACACTTGCCACTTCTGGCATGTATGAACTTTTTACTGGCACATGAACTATTTACAGATCATAATTTTCTAAATTTTAAAATAAATTATTCAATTTTTTTTGTTGTTGCTAAAACCTGTACTAATAAAAATTTACAGTAAACTTGAAAGGTGAAATAAATAAATATAATATTATATTAGAATTCAATTTATAATTCAACTGTGATTAGAAACAATAAATAAAATTTGAAAACAATATTTTGTACATATAGTATGTATGTAGTAATGATTCATAAATAAGTCAAACAAAGTGATATCATATTCTATAAACTTATCAAATGACTCCAATAAAACTATGAAGTTAAATTCAATAAAATATTTTTTAACTCTTTGAAGTAAATCTTGTCAAATCATAAAGTAATAAAATGTATTATAGTCATAATATTTTTCAGTCTACAAGTAATTAATGTCATTAATTTTTTAAAGTAATGCAAACCTCAAACAAAGTAATGAAATGTGTGACCAATACATCAAAAATAACATAAATATCTACATAGTTGATAAGCAATACATATATATATAATTGTTAAATTGAAGTAACTCTCATAAAAAAATAAAACTCATATCTCACCTTGTCTTCAAATAATGATCTAATCCAGATTCCATCTTATCCACATTGGACTGGGCATTCATCGCTATGTTATTTCTTACACCTTCAAATATTTTCCAAACATAAGAAAATTATTGACTAATTTAGAATCACATGAAAAGTCAGATGAAGTAAAATTGACACAAGAGTGTTGTGCTTTTATTCAATCGATAGTTGATGAATTTTATTCAACATTTACACAGTTCAAACAATTTGCAGAAACACCAAAATTTATTTTATACCCAGACACGGTATCAATGGATAGTCTCAATTTAGAAATTTTTAAATGACTTAATTTGGAACATATGGAAATACAAGTGATTGATTTCAAATCCAATTCTATATGGAAACAAAAAATTTGTTGACTTAAAGAGTTAGAAAGAACTGAAACTGATCCATTATTGAAATATTTAAAAAGAATGCTGAAGAGAAACTATTGATAGTCTGGAATACTCACTATTCCTGAAACATTTGCTTAAAAAATTTAATGACCGCTATATTATCAACTTTCTCCTCTATAAATGCATGTGAGTTATTGTTTTCTGAAATGTATTTAATTAAAGACAGTTCAAGAAATAAATAAGATGAATCTAGTTTGCTGTATACATTATTAAAAGTGACAAAATATGAACCAGATATAAAACATTTGATATCCACTGTATAGCAGCAAAAATCTCATTAAATAATATTGATTTATGTTGATTTTATATGCTTATTTTCAAAATTTTGCTTTAATTACTATTAATTCTGTACTATAAAATTTCTTTCAACTTGTGCTAGTGCTATTCTAAATAAATATCATTCACTTGTATTTAATTTCATATTACTATTAAAAATTTAAATATTTAAATACAAGAATAGTATGTTAAAATTTTTGTAAAGTGTGAAATTTGGAAATAAATGAATTACTATTATCATTATTATTATTCTATTGTTGTTTTATAAACTTTTAAGAATTTGCAATAATTAAGTTGTTTACTTCAGTATTTTCATTTAATAGCTTTATGGCATGCCAATCACTCAATAAATATTTTTTGGAAATTTTTGGCACGCATACTTAGAACATCATCAGTTCTACTGGAAATTTTTTTATCCAAACATATAGTTATGTTATTTATTTAGTTAAATTATTTATTGTGTAAAAATGATTGCAAACATATGTGAACTTAAAATGCACTCTAATTTAAAAACTATGTCAAATTAAACCTTCTTAAATTATAATTAATTTAATAGCTTAAGATTAGAAATAATATTAGTAGAGTAAGAAATCCAGCACAGTATTAGTAAATTCTTTAAGTTTATTATTCAGAAAAAATATATATTTAAGTCGAACTAATATTTCTAAAATATATAGTTAATTGTTTTGGTGTCAAATCAATATATCTACACAAACGGGTTGGTTCAGGTTCAAAATCTTAGGTTTTTATTGTTTTGTTTTGTTTTTAGTTTTAGGCCAATATGTTAATAGTTAAGAGTTAACTGAATTGAATATCAAATCTAGATTGAAAAAGACAAAAGTCAGAAACCAATATAGGACTGGGAATTAAATGGGGACCAATATCTGGTAAACATTGATTTTTTTGAAATTATAGTAGATAAAATAAAAAAGAAAATGCTCTTGTTTAGAATAAGTAATCTGCAGGAAGTACAAATTTATAATTAAAAAAAACATAGTTTAATAAAACAGAAAGAAAGAAATAAGAAAATTCAACAAGATCATTCAACATTAAAAAGAAAACTTTAAAACTCTAATCAAACATCCTATAGCACAATTAATAATGTTTATTAGTCATTCATTAGACTAGAGATTATCCAATAATGAATGTTGGTAGTGTAATTTTTACTATTACCCCTCTCATGTCAGGTAGGGACTGGTTTCTATCTGCTTTTAATACCTTGTGGAAGGATGTAATCATAAACATATTATCAAAGACATATGAAAAAAATATATGATCCCAAGATGCACATTTCATGTGAAATCAGCATTCATTCTATAGCACATGTTGTAGAAGGTCAATCCTGAGTTCATTTTAATAATCCATGAACTTACAATTGTCATTCTATTTCGGATAAGGCAAATTAGAAGAATAAAATTAGAATTAGAAAAATTAATTATTATAAATTATGAATAATATTATAAATAACTTCACAAACTTCTTTTCAAAAACTTTATTTCCATATATTAACTATATCAAAATATAAATAAAATCACATATAAATTTTCCAACATTTCAACTGCCCCCCCCCCCCATTACAGTCATTTTCAAAAACCTATAACAAAAAAATACATATCTCTACAATAATACTCTAAATACAAATCTCATATATTAAAACATTAACACATCAAATTCACAATAATCAAATATATTAACTATATATTATTATATTTTATTTCTATCTTCCTCCCTCTTCTCCTTTTATTATAAAACTTCCTTTTTTACATATTAGGTGTAAATTTTTACTGTGTATAGCCACTCACTTGGTTTAACAATGAGGTAAATAGACAGCAGAAACCAAATGATTAGACAAAGTTTAATAAAATTATCAGTCGGATAAATAATATTACATATATAGTTATAAGATAATTAAGTTTAACTTACGAACGCTGGCCATGTAGGCATACAAAAAAACATAATATAGACCAGTGTAGCCTGCAAAGTTCCTAGATCCACTTTTTAACCTTCAGTGGTGGAGTTCACTGGATTTGTTCCATAGCTAAGTTAAAACTCTCGACTTTCGTGTGCATTCAATGAGTTTCCTGCTGCAAGTGCTGCTTTAGTTATTTTTTGTTCCTTCTTTTTTCTTGTTAAGGAATGTTTTAAAAACCAATCAATTTTCAGCCACTGTCTACTTCCAGCAATCAGCACTTTTAATCTAGCTACTTAATTAGTTTCGAATCTGGAGCGCCTATCTCTAATAGCGTACCAAATTTAATTACAAAATTCCTGTCTATTTCATTTAATAAAACTTATTTTAATAAAACATTAATTATTATATACGTATAACTTATTTTAACAAAACTTATTAATTATTATACACGTATATAGCACCTCCATCACTTCAGAAATTATTGTTTCTGAAGTCTTACGTAGTCTTTTAAGTAAGTGGGTTCTTTTCTTGTTCTTGAAGATCTTCGTGGAGATGTTTTCTCTTCTACTGGTGTTTTGTTGGTCTTTTGATTGTCGTATTTCTCTTCTACTGATGTTTTGTTGGCTCCTTCAGTTTCTTGATACGTTGGATTTCTCTTCGCTTTTGGGAATGCGCGGTGCTGCTGTACTTCCGGTTTGCACTAATTCTTCTCGACGTCTCACATGATTTATATGCTTGCGCGTTGTTTTTCCAGTTTCGGTCTCTACAAGTATTATTTGTTTTGACAGAATTTCTTTTATGAAGGACTTCACCCAGTATTTCCTGATAACGTCTCTAACCCAGACTTTTTCTCCCTTGGAGTAAATAGTATCTCCAGTGTTGCTTTCGTAGTGTGTAGAGTTTTGAACTGGGTGGATTAACGATAGTTTCGTGCGGAGTTTCCATCCGAAAATTAATTCTGCAGATTTGCCTGTAGCACACGGAGTACTATGTTGATATAATAAGGCAGAATGTAAGGTGTCTTGTATATTTGCAGTGTCTTCCTTCCGTAACGTTTGCTTCAAAGTTTGTACTGCCTTTTCTGCAATACGATTGGACTCCTGGTGATATGGGGGCATGGCTAAGTGTTTAATTCCCCATTCTGTGAGAAACTCTTCAAATTTAGTGGATGTGAAACTGGTACCATTGTCAGACACGATTGTTTCAGGAATCCCGTGGAAAGCAAAAATCTCCTTCAGTTTTGTGATTGTTTCTTCGGTACTGGTGTTTTTCACTACTCTATATTCCGTCCACTTTGAATAAGTGTCGATCACTACCAAAAATATAAAGCCGTGAAATGGTCCAGCGTGGTCAATGTGAATACCGTTCCACGCTCTTTCAGCTGCCGGGCAAGCAGCATATTTTTTCTCATGCATATTTGCATTTATTTGGCAACTTTCACATGATTTCACATATTTCTCTATGTCAATATTAATTGCGGGCCACCATATGTAACTACGACCTCAGCTTTGGCCCGCACTATCCCAGGATGACCTTGATGAATTAAGTGAAGAATCTTATTCCGCCCACTGCTCGGTATCAATATTCTATCATCCATTAATATACATCCCTTGTTTATGGACAGTCTTTGTCTTATGTCCTATAAGGTTTAATGTAGTGTCTCGGGCCGACCTATTGGCCAGCCTTTGCTGATCCAATTACTTAAGTATTTATATCCGTGGTCTGCCTTAGTCCAACTAGCTACCTTTTCACTATTTATTAATTCGTTGTTCCAATTATCGATGTAGTTAATAGTTTCGTCATCTTTTTGTAGTTCAGCTTTAATGGCCATTCTTGACAGTGCGCCTGCGTGTTTAATGATCTTTCCTTTTTTGAAATTTATAGCCTGATAACAGATTAACCCAACGTAACATTCTAGGGCTTAGATGATCAGGGGCAGTTTTATTTTTTGCTAATAATTCCAACAGCGGTTTATGATCGGTAAAGATTTTAAACTGTCGACCATACAAATATTGGTGAAACTTTTTTATCACAAATATGATAGCCAGCGCCTCTTTATCTAGTTGACTATAATTTTGCTCAGCTTTTGTTAACTTTCTTGAAGCGTAGACGATGCATCTGTTGTCAATATCAATTTGAGGCTACTGTTGTAATGTACTAATAAGCTGTTTGACGTTAATAATTCTTTAGTGTCACAAAAAGCTTTTTCTTGGGCTTGATCCCAAAGCCAATTTTGGCTCTTTTTTAATAAATTGTATAGCGCTTTTGCTATGTGAGCTTTCCCCTTAAGAAAAACTTCAAAATAATTAAGAAGTCCTAAGAAAGCTTGTAGTTCTTTAACATTTCTGGGACTTCGGGCTTCCTTTACGGCTGCAATTTTTTTGAGGGTCGGGTCTCTTTCCCTTTTTTGAAATTATGTGTCCCAGGAATTTTAATTCAGTTACCATCCAGATACATTTGTCTGCATTTATTTTAGCTCCGAAACTATATAACTTGTCGCAAACTTTTAAAACTCGTTCACGTAATTCCTCTTCTGAATTGGCCACGACCAAAACATCATCAAAAAAAGGTGTTACCCCATCCATTTGCTGGAACAGCATGTCCATTTTGGCCTAGAAAATATTTGATGCAACCGTAATTCCATAAGGCAATCTATTATACTTAAACAATCCCTTATGTGTTGTAATAGTTAGAAATTCTGAGGTGCGTTCAGAAACTGGTATCTGGTGAAATGCGGCCTTTAAATCAATTTTAGCGTAGTGACTTGCCTTTTGCATATTTGCCAGTATTTCCCTGACATTTGGTACAGGATACTGACTTTTAGTGCGGTTTTTATTTATTGTGGTCCTATAATCTCCGCAAATACGGATCTGCCCATTTGACTTAGATATAATCACGATTGGAGTGGCTCATTCCTTTTTCTCGACTGGCATTAATACACCTTTACTAACCAGATTTATCAACTCTTGTTCCACCTTAGTTTGCAGTGCAAAAGGAACTTTTCTGGGTCTGCAGATAAAAAGGGTCGCACCAACTTGTAGCTCTATATTTATAGGCATCGTAATAATTTTTCCCTCATCACTTTTAAATAATTCACAATATTTATTTCTCATTTCTTGCTCAATAGCAACTTTATTTATCACACATATCTCTATTCCCAAAGCATCGAACCATTCCCTACCTATAAAGGATTTAGACCACCTTGTACTATATATAACGGTAGTGTTCGAACCTTATTATTTAATTCAATCTGAGCCATCACCTTCCCTAATATTTTCGTACTATTTCCGTTAGCGTCTTTTGCTCTTAAACTTGTCTTCATTAATAAAGGAGGATTTTTTCGATTTTGCACTACTTTCTCCCAGTCTTCAAGTGCCATCATTGACGCGCCTGCTCTGATGTCAATTTTACATTTTCACTGGTGTCTTTAATAAATTAACTGTCAGCATAAACTGATTTCCATATCCAATCTGTGTATTGTAAATATCACACTTTTTTATTTTCGACTTTACAAGTTGGCGAGTTGCCACGATCCTTTTCTCCTTTATTTCGACATACTTTCTGCGAATGCCCAACTTTACCACAGGCCCTACAATGCTCCTTATTATATTTACACTTATGAGCCATGTGGCCTTTTTTTCCACAGCAATAACACACTATCTCATATGTTTTGCTCTTAATAGGTTGGGACTTATTTTCAGTTTTCCGAATATACTCATTACCGTCATTTTTGTGGGTAAAATTTCTAAATTCTTCCAATTGGTCGAGTACTATTTCGTGGGCTACTCCCATTTTGGTTACTTCGTCGTATGTCAACTCTCTTGAGGCCAGTAACTGCTGCCTAAGCCTATCGTCTGACATGCCCCAAAGTAATTGCTCAAGCAGATTATCCTCTAAGGCATCGCCATAACTGCAACTTTTAGCAAGTTCTGTTAGAGCTTGATCATAATCTCATATATGGTCTCCCTTGTTTGCCTTCGGCTTCTGAAGTGTAGTCTTGTGACATGCTTCGAAGGCTGGGGACTGAAAAAATTATTTAATTTCCCCGTAACTACATTGTATGGTAAATTCTCTGGCTCTTCGTGATCACAGAGTCTATTTGCTATTTCGATTACTTGTTGCCCGGCATAACACAATAATGTGGCAACTTTAATGGGGTCGCATGGCGTGCCATAATCAAAAACAGTTTCTCAGTTCTCATAAGATAAATTGGCCAATCAAAAGGATTATTAACGTTGAACTCGTTAATTGTTACCTGAGGCACTGATGTCATCATTTTGCTTTTTTTTTTTTCTATAAAAAAAAAAATTTCTATTTCACTATGAGATAATTATTAAACACGCTTACTGGGACAAACTTCTATTAATACGCTTACTAAAACAAATTACTGTTAATACGCCTACTAAAACAAATTTTTCCAACTACTAATTCGATATTCACCTGGACTTCGATTCTCAATTTCCTTGTAGCTTTCTCTACGTTATACAATTCAATTTGAATCCACTACTGTTTCTAAATTGCATCAGATTTTTTTACTGGAACATATCCTGTCGATTAACTGACCAATTTTCTGCTGTGTACAGCCACTTACTCGGCTTAACAATCAGGTAAATAGTCAGCAGAAACCAAATGATTAGACAAATAGTTTAATAGAATTATCAGTCGGATAAATAATATTACATATATAGACAATTAAGTTTAACTTACGAATGTTGGCCATGTAGGCATACAAAAAAACATAATATAGACCGGTGTGGCCTGCAAAGTTCCTAGGTCCACTTTTTAACCTTCAGTGGTGGAGTTCACTGGTTCTGTTCCATAGCTAAATTAAAACTCTTGACTTTCGTGTGCATTCAATGAGTTTCCCGCTGCAAGTGCTGCTTAGTTACTTTTTGTTCCTTCTTTTTTCTTGTTAAGGAATGTTTTAGAAACCAATCAATTTTCAGCCACTGTCTACTTCCAGCAATCAGCACTTTTAATCTAGCTGCTTAATTAGTTTCTAATCTGGAGCGCCTATCTCTAATAGCATACCAAATTTAATTACAAAATTCCTGTCTATTTCATTTAATAAAACTTATTTTAATAAAATATTAATTATTATATACGTATAACTTATTTTAACAAAACTTATTAATTATTATACACATATATTTTAAAACATTAACACATCTTCCTCCCTCTTCTCCTTTTATTATAAAACTTCCTTTTTTACATATTAAGTATAAATTTTCAAAAACATATTAGAAACCATCTAAAACACCAATAAACAAAATACTATTTCAATCTATTTAACCTACCCCCAATTATCTACAAGTCCTATCTATACTTTTGAATCTATTTAAAAACTAATGTAAAATATTTCTCTATTCTTTAATAATTTACTTAAATACTATTTAAAACATTATATATTAATTACATTTTATTTTATATTCCTATCTAACATCATTAATCCTATTTAAAACAGGTTTATATCTTTTTATGTAAAAATATTCTTTTACCATTCCTTCTCTATAGTTTTAACCTTTTCCAACATTCTAATATCAAAATTTTTATGTCCAAATTCTTTATAATGTAAAACAGTTGAAACATTGGAAATGTATAGGTGATTTTATATATATGTTCATATAGTTAATATATGGAAATAAAGTTTTTGAAAAGAAGTTTATGAAGTTATTTATAATGTTGGAGAACATACATATTTTAAAGAACAAAGTGATTGTTTAATTTGTTATTGTAATATATATTGAAAAAATAATAGCAAAAAAAATTATTATTAATAAATACTACAACAGGATCTAAATAAACTCTTTCATATACAGTTATTAGAATGTTCTCAAAACTAATGCTAGCAACATTTTCATATCATTATTACCATAATATAGACCTATTCAAATAGACTTTTGTGTTTATAATAAATGTCATACTGAAAATTATGGTACCACATCTATAATGAAGAACATCTAAAACCCACTCTTACTTTATTGATGTTAAATACCTCTGTTCATCTACAATTGGCTCAGGTAAATGTGGCAATTTGCTGATATAATGAATATGAATAATTGTTTACATCTAATCAAAAAATTAAATAAAAAAATATGTAAAAAAAAAAATATTGATTGATGCATGCACATGTATGAAATGTAGAGAAAAAAACTATTAATATTTACAGAAATACACTATCACTTGATTTTAATAGACTCTCATATTTTATATTTATTTTAGGAATATTTTATTTTCGGCTTACTAATCAAAAAATAGAATAACAAAGTACCCATTTCTTAATTATTTTGTGATCACATTTTGTATTCTTCTAGATTTTTATTTCAAATTCATGTATTTGAAGATTCGATTTCACATGGTTTTAAATTTGCAAGTATTCAGTCAGTTCATTTCCTGATTAACTTCAATTAATAATAGTATTAGAATATAGTTACGGTGTGTTCTTGATTCCATGTAACTTAAAACTGCAATCATTCAGTATAAGCAGTTTCCTGGTCCATTTATAATTCATACACTTTGGAAAATTTAATGGCTATGACCAAATTGATTTTAAATACAATTTCAATATTAGTTAACCTGAGATCTAGTGTTACTCCCTCATTTTTCTTAATTTACATATATATATATATTTCTATTATCAAATTATTTTAGCAGAATAGCCTTTGGTAGAAAGATGTCATGAATTCAGCAAATATCTTTCAAAAGTGATAGATTTACATTCAGATTCTTGTTGTATTATCGGGTAAAAGTAAAATATTTTATGACTTGATAACCACTATATCAAGGACCACACACTGGAGAATTAGCTAGTCATGGCAAAGATATTTATATAAGAGACCATATTAACTTTAAGGAATATTAGCATTCTTTGCTGGCTAATGCATTAATACTACATCTATGTTTCACCTTTTGTCCCTTTACATCAGCATGCATAGCAAAGATAAGCAAGACAAGACACTATGTGAAAAATATTTAGTTCTTTTATACTTTTTTCTCATCACTGGTTTTTGAAAGGTATTTTCTAATCCAACATCTGCCTGCTACATAAAATGGCCTTAGCTGATACTTTATTTAATTAGTTTTATTTTCTTAATTACATTGTTAATTACACTTCTATATTTATCATTCCATTTATCAAATGTGCTAATTAATCAAATTTTAACAAAATAAAAAATATTCAGGAATAATTAAATCCCTTTTTTTAATATATATATATTCTATTTATTTAATTAAATAAATCTGTATTTCTTGTTACAAATTTATTTTATTTCAAAAATTTTTTAATTGAATTTAAATTAAAATAAAACTTATTTACTGACTGAAAAGAGAAATCTATATTATAAAACTTTTTTCTCTCCTTTCTAATTATTCTTTTTTATATATATACATACATTTATTTATATTTATGGCCCACTTCAGCAATATGCTGCAATATACATATATATTCTATATTTTAAAAATATATAATTGTTCATTTGTAATATAAAGTACAAATTTTTGTAGCTACTTACACTATTGATAAGGAAATTGAGAAATTTTATTAGAATATTCAATGATAAATTGATGGCAATGATTCGTATTTTAAACTATGAAAAAATACTTGCAAGATTTATTCAATAGATTATTAGCACCTGTAGTAAAATGTGTGGTTGAACTTTGATGTAAGAATATTCATCTCTCAAATTTATTACATTGCACAAGATTTTTCAACTAGTGATGCAATATTTGAATGCAGAAATGGGAATTTACCATGAGAGTGAGTCGTGTGAATATTTATGATTATAAAAATAAATAAAAAAAGTTCTGCAAAGAGATAAACTGAATGAATTTGAAGAAAATTACAACTTGTTTATTTTAAATGCTTTTTTTTAAAAAAAAAAAAAAAATTGAATTCAAAAAAGGCAATGAAAAATGCCTACAATGAAACAATGACATTTCATTATTTCTGATAAAGGACATTTCACAGGATCTAATGATGACTGTCAGATTTCAAATATCTCCATGGCAACAGATTCAATAATAGTTGCATTTTGATGGCAAAATAAAAAACTTTAATAAAGATTTCTATAAATATTGATGTGGTAAAACTTGATAAATATTTGACAATATGTCAAATGAAACTGAAAAAAATGCATTCACAAGTTTTTAAAAACTTGGGAAATTGTAAATGTTGACATCTTTAGTAGTGATTGACTGATCACATTATCGAAGCTTTAGGGTTTAAGACAAGTTTTCTAAAAAAAAAAATCATAACCTTTCATACTACTAAGTTATAATGAAAAGGGCAAAAGAATTAAAAGATAAATAATATATAATTTCCTAAATCAAATATCCAAATTAAATCAAAGAATTCTCAAAATTATAGTTGCATTCATTCCTTATCTTGTAATTAAATCCAAAGAATAGGTGAAGAAACAAATAATTGAAAAACCTTTAAAAATCCAAAAATAGAAAACCATCAATTTTTAGTTTTGAAAGCAATACGTGAAATTAAGATTAGTAATTAGAATAGTTTAATAATAGTTTCACTATTAGCAGCATTTTGGGCTCACTTTATAGTCATGTTTGGTATCACCTTTGACTTATCTTGATTCTCTTGTAATCTGCAATGTTTGTTTGCCAATTTTGCATTCATTTGATAGGAGAAACTATTTAAAATATAAAAAATGATGATGTCAGTTTCATATAGAGAAGCTAATAAAAACAAGCCAACTTTGGCATTGAATGATAAATTCATTACTCTCAAGCTTGGAAAATGTTTATGAGAATATTTGCAAGCATTTTTTTTGTTATTTTCGATGAAAAATTGTATATTTTCTGTGGTTTATTAAATTTATGATTATTTTTGTAAAATGTTTTAGAAATATTTATTTTTATATGATATAACTGATTTTATTTGAAAATGTTTGACTTAATACAAGAGAATTTTAATAGTGTTGAACAGCAAATAAAAGAAATACTTTTATTATGATCAAAAGTTTTATTTGTGTAATACATTAATAATTATAAAGTTTTATTTGTGTAATACATTAATAATTATAAGTGAAGTTTTAAACTTTAAAAAAGAACTTCATTGCTTTATTTCATCTTGACAATAATTTGTTCAGATTTTAGAAATGGAATTCAAATAATAAATTTTTCATTAAAAACATTTTTTTATAAACAATAGTGAAATGACAGAATATTTCAGTTTATAACTTTTCCCTTATATTTGCACTTTTGCAATATTATTTTTAATAATATTTTTCATTTGTAAACCTACATTTATAATAAATAAATTAAAAATGTTGGAAATATAGTAATGCATTCTACAAGTGTAGGCAAAATCACAAATATAAAAATATCACCTAAATATAATTGCCATTTTAGCTATCAGAAAAGGAAAGCCATCATGGAAAAATAGTATAGCCATTCAAATAATACACAATGATGAGAAGATGGAAATTGTAAAAATATTACCTTTTCCAAGATATTTTAAAAATCATGCTTACAATTTGAGGTTTGAATCCATGTCAAATAGACATTGCAAATTTTTTCAAGCTCCTATAATTTCTCTTCAACCAGCCCAATTAGCTGGCCAATATTGGTCAGTAAATCAATATCTAGTTTATAATTAGGAATAAATAAAAAATATGAGTTGATGCAAGTTATTGAGATATATTGATATCTCATACTCTTAAGGATGGAAATTTATCTTTATCTCATTATTCTCTTTCAAAAGCAAAAAAAAATGCTAAGATTTTGGAAATTATAATCTTATTATTAACTTGTTGTCAACTCTGTGTAAATTTTTTATTAAAATTTTTAAATAGAAATCTAAATAAAGGTTATACTTGGCTCTGCTGAGAATGCATTAAAAAATCAAAAATAAAATTGATATCATAAATTATCTATAAATAATAAATAAAATTATTCAAAGATGTAATCATTGTAAACTTTTAAAAATATTTGGTTTCATAACTGAAAAACATTTTAATGTATAGATACAATGAAGTCTCAATCTATGTTATACCTATCATATTTCTGCATCCATTCCCTGTTTTTTCTGGTCCTAAAATCAGTGCATATAAAATTATATTGTTTTAAGGATCTATTGTTTTCAAACTATTGTTTTTTCTATGTTAATAAATCATTACTGTCATAATTTAAAATGACATTCAAATATTATTATATATATACATATTTGTTTTTCACTATTAAATATGCACACATACTAGTACCTACTTTTTATTTACCTCAAATTAAGTCTCTTCCAATAATGCTTTTTAATTTATTATATATAGATTACCCTAAACCATAAAAAATAAATTTGTTCATGCTATTATATAGCCAGTCCATTCTCATTAATGTTCTTAATTTTTATAACAAAATCAGTCATAGCTGTTTAGTTTGAACATAGTTAGCTATTTTTTTACATACTTTGTGTCATCTGCAATCTTTGTTTCATTTTTAAATTCAAAATTGATATTTCACTATCATAAGAAAAAATAAGTAAGACATCAATTGAAAGTTGTTGCTTTTTTTTACTATTACGCATATTTTCTTTATAATATTAATCCTATCAAATGATAATGCACAACATTTTAATTCTGTTTATGTCTATGATCATATTTTCTTTAATTAATTCTAATTATCCTATATAAATTAATCTCACATTTCTTCTATTAATTATAATGTTCTTAGATATATCAAAATTATTTGTAAACTCTTTTTTCAACTGAGTAAATATAGTTGACAAATTCTTAATTGTACAAGAAGATGTAAAATAATATTTACAAATCCTTAAGATAACTGATAATTACTATTTTTCTTGAGATCTAGTCTTTCACAATCTAAATATTAAAAAATTTCTTGTCATAAATAAGACTTTAAGCTTTTGGCATTTTAATATTTTTTTGGGTCATTCTCTCAGCTGTTTCAGTAATATTTCCAGCATTTTATTTATTTTTAAATCTTTATTCTGAAATACATGTCAATAAATGTCACTTTATTTATTAATAATATAATTTTGCAAATGAAAAACATTCTTAAAGATATTTCAATTTTGCAAATATAGAAAAAAAGTAATAAACTGTTCATCTAGTATTTCTTCTAGCAATATGTGAAGCCTAGTTCTAATTCAGTATCTTCTTTCAATGATGCCAATGTTACCTACTTATTCCCTCATCCACTTACGTCACTTTCTATTACATCTTGTTATTCCCAATATTTATCTCTCTATTCTTTGTTAAGAAATCCGATATTTATACCACTCTCTAGTTAAGTTTCAGTCTCAGACTCTTAAGTAAGCACTAATAACATCTATTAAAAAAAACCTTCCTTTTCAAACAGACATTTTTTTTAAACATTATAATTATTGGTATCAATAACACCCTGTCTAAGTTTAGTTCTATAATTAATTTCATTAATTATGTTTCCATCTGTATTAATAATTCGACCGAGGTAATTGTAGTTGTTAAATTCTAATCCATGGTTATCAATCTTTATTTTCTTCTCAGAAAATTCATTAAATATTCATTACTTTAGACTTTTTTAGCATTTATTTTTAGATATTCATTCTTTCATTAGATAAATCTTTAAACATATATTGAAGCTCTGAAATTTTATTTGCAAAAACAACCACATCAACAGCAAAATCTAAATAATTTAATTATGATCCATGTATTTGTATTTAATTATCTTCCCATTTTAATCTGCAATATTTTTTTTGTAAAACAGCAGCAAAAAGTTTTCAAGATACACCCTTATCAACATTAATCTTCTTAGAGCCGCTATTGTACACCTTGATCAACATTTTACAGAATTGGACAATACCTCTGATCTACATCTTGCTGATACAAAGCCTTAATCATGATCAAAATTCATAATCTATCAATTCACTAGCACTTTTAAATCCAATATATTCTTTTGATTGATTTGAATCCAAAGTTTGTTGTAGATGAAGAATAATTATCTTTGTATAGATTTTATATAAAACTAATAGAAGACTTTAATAAGTCTGTAATTTCTAAAATTTTCTTTATAGTTTTCTTATGTATCAATATTACAATCACCATCCAATCATTTTTCTATCTCTTTACTTGCTTCTTTTATGATATTCTATAATTTCCTAAAGCAATTCCCTTTTCTCATAAAAATGCTTGGCAAATCAGATCTTTTTTAATCTGAGATGCCCAAACTTTTTGATGTCTCTGAGCCACACATTAAATATTTAAGCATTATAAAAAGCTGATAAACAAAAAAAAAAAAAAAGTTAAGTGCGTAAGGACAACACAAAAGTTCTTAAATAATAAGCTGACTCATTCAGAATTTCTTTTAAATTTGTCAAATAGGTTTTAGATTTATGATCACTAATATAGAAAATGCATATATCTAACTAATAAAATATTGATTATTATTTTTATATATTTTCTTATTATAAAAGTAAAAGAGGGAAACAAAACTAATTAGATATTTGACACTATAATTGAGTGCATTTATTTTAATCATATTGTAACACACAATCACAAAAAAAAAATCTCAAATGTTTTAAATAAGTTTATGATTTTGTGTTGGCCACATTCATAGCCTTCTGGGCTGCATATGACTATCAAGCCCCAGGTTAGATAACCCTGTTGTAAACAATGATTTTACAGAAAGGTTAAAAAAGATTTTAAAAAAACAAGTAATAGTCTTGCATTGGTGGTCGAGAGGTCAGCGTGACTGCCTTGCACTTGCAGGCAGTTGCCCGGGTTGCGGGTTCATGTCCCAGCTGATGCTATGACACTTAAAAAAAAAAAAGTAATATAGACATTTTTAACTTCCAAATTGTAGTCCTATGTTTCAATTTTTTTTATTTTTTAGCTATTCACTAATTATAATAATAATTCACATGTTCAAACATATATTGGTTTCTAATAATCAGAAAATAATAATAGTAATTTTATACATAAAAAGCTTTTTTCAGTATCTGCTTTGGTGCCTTTTCAAACATTAATCTATTTAATGTTAATGAATTATTTCTGACATAAAACAATCCAGTGTCCAATAATTGAATTAATATAAATAATTAAAACAAATCAAGACCCTCATATATAAATTCAATAATTACAAAATAATTGATTATATTATAACAATACGTTAAATAAATATAACATTCATTTTTTATACAATTATATATATCATCTTATATAATTTTCCATTCATTTTTAATCAACCAATTATTAACCAAATTTATAGAAGTCTTGTAAATATTCATACAATTATCTAAATTATTTTTAATGTAGTATGTTTCATATATTTGTCTTCTTTTTGGATCTTTGATGAAATTTAAATATTTAATACTTTTTGTAGCATCTATTCTATGGCCATATTTCAAATAATGAATATATAATGCAGATTTATCTATCTTTTCTTTTAATGGCATTGTTATGTTCTTTGGCTCTTACCTCTAATTGTTTTCCAGAATGCCCAAAGTAAATCCTTTTACAAATTTTGCATGTAATTTTATATACAATCCTTTTTTGTACTGTAAATCATCCCTTAACCCTATAATTACCTATTAATTGATCAAGATTTTTACTATTTGACTAGCCAATATTTATATTCTCATCAATATAGTTTTTGTTATACCTTAAAGTATTATAAATCCTAGGATAATACTTTGGGCATACTGGAAAACAATTAGAGGTAAGAGCCAAAGAACATAACAATGCCATTAAAAAAAGATGATAAATCTGCATTATATATTCATTATTTGAAATGTGGCCATAGAATAAATGCTACAAAAAGTATTAAATATTTAAATTTCATCAAAGATCCAAAAAGAAGACAAATATATGAAACATACTACACTAAAAATAATTTAGATAATTATATATTTATAATACTTCTATAAATTTGTTTAATAATTGGTTGATTAAAAATGAATGGAAAATTATATAAATGATATATATATAATTGTATAAAAAATGCATGTAATATTTATTGGTTCTAGTCGACTAACAGCCGTACACCACTTGATGGCTCTGTTGCTAGTCAAAAAGAAATAAATATGTTACTGGGCTGATTTCCAATTTTGTTATAATTTATTCAAAAACAAATAAATAGAATGCTTTCATCTGTTTTTTTTTTTTTTATAGGGATTTAATTTATTTTTCTTTAAAACATTTTTTTTAAAAAAAAATGCATTTACTTTTTTTTGGGAAAACATTAGTTTCTAAATTACACTTTTTAATTACATTATATGTGTCAGCATATAGCGCTGGAATGTGCAGGGAGGGGAACCGATGGTTTTGCCGATCCAAAGGATCAGCCAAAAGATGCACTACTCTGATCAAACATTTCTTGATTACATTATACATGGCAGCGTGTAGAGCTGGAATGTACAGGGAGGGGAGCCGATAGTTTTGCCAATCCAAAGGATCGGCCAAAACATGCACTACTCGGATCAAACAAAAAATATATATATTTCCGTGATAACATTTTGAAAACTATTTTTTAAAAATTTACGAAACAACATTATTTAATAAAATGTAAGAATTCCATTTTAAAATTACATTCTACATTTCAATGCAATGCATTAGACTTAAATGCATTAGACTTCTGATCAAACCAAGCTTATGCTTTTAAAAACAACAAACCACAGCCATTTTAGTAGTCTCGTAGCTGTTCTTGTACAAAATTCCTTTTTAGCGTGAATTCTGTAAAATGGTGCTGGGACTTATACTTTTGCAATTCGTTTCACATTAAAAAGATGTGTAGGAAAGCGTAGCGACAGGCTTACAATTATTACTATCTAAAACTATGTCAGGTCGGGTGAAAAATCATTACTTTGAATGCACATGAAGAATTATGGCCACTTGAATTCTATACACCCTCACATCACACTGTAGCGATCTGTGAAGTATGTGGTATTTGCATAGTACCACGAAGCAGGCTGTAATATTTGCGTGCAACACCATCTAGGCCTGCTTAATGGCTAATATGGACAGAACTGTTCTATAGGCCGTGTAAATAGCATATTTCTGTGCTTTTGCATGGAATCAGCAACATCAAGTGGCATGTGGTGGCTAATCGACGAGAACCTATTTAACATATTGTTATGATATAGTCAATTATTTTGTAATTATTGAATTTATATATGAGGGTTTTGATTTGTTTTAAGTATTTATATTATTATTTTAATTCCATTATTGGACACTGGGTGGTTTTATGTCAGAAATAATTCGTTAATGTTAAATAGATTAGTAACATTTGAAAAGGGCATCAAAGCAGGTGCTGAAAAAAGCTTTTTATGTATAAAATTATTATTGATTATAGCTGTAGTAAAGAATCTATTATTATTTTCTGATTATTATTTTGTGGAAAAGCAGCATAAGGATTTTTATTCTTTTCCAATTTTGATACTGGTTTATTTCTGATTGAAGCAAAGGCAGATAAATATCATTACTATTCTTTATTACAATAATTATTGCTTTAACATTTGGAAATGAATCGCTTTGTATTAGTCAGGGTACTTAGAAATTTTTAGATAAAATTCAAAAAGGTATGTAATTAGCGGTTAATTATGGATATCAGTTAAGGTTATTCAAGAAAAAAAAGTGGATTTCTTTTTTTAAAAAAATTTAAAACACATTGAACACACTTGAAGTATAATATATAAATGAAAAGTACAGCATGGTAAAAACAGTGCTTAATTGGATTACAAAAGAACTACAAGTAAGTCCGGCAAGAAAGGTTTTATAATATGCAAAATTATTTACTTCTATATATTTAAATAAATAATGTGATAAACATGTAGAGGATATATCAAGAGTATATATGTTAGAGTTAGTAAAAGAGAATACATAAGTTAAAGAAAAAGAAATAAGAGTTATGGAAATGAATGTAAACATAAAAAAATAGTTTGGCAATAATATAAAAATAAAAAATATGTAACATTAAAAAAACTTGTATGGTTTGGTGCAGTAGGTAGAGCGTCAAGCTTGGGATCAGAAGATCCCAGAATTGCTTCTGGCACATGCAGGTCTGGCACTTGAACTTCTTATAAACTCCTGAGCAATAAAGCCATATGCCTGTTTTTTCTTGCCATGTGTGGTTTGGCACAGTTGGTATTTGCAATCAGGAGATCCCAAGATTGATTCTGTCACTAGCAGTTTTAGTGCCTGAACTTATTAACTCCCGAGCAATAATGCAATTAGCTTCACTGCGCAGTTTGGCTCAACATAAAAGCAATCGAATTGGGATCAGGAGGTCCCAGGATCAATTTTGTCATCCATATATAGAAATGAGAGGCAATATTAAAACATTTATGAAAAAGGATTCGGATATTATATGAAGAGTTCAAGAAATATAAAAGTAAAAAAAAAAAAAAGGCATAGTGCTTCTGGTATTCTTATAATAGGTGATATACTCATCATATGGCACTATAGAGAGCAGATCAATGATTAATGAAAAAACTAATCAATAAGTGATAAAATAAGACATTTATTAATGAATTTAAAGAAGGAAATTAAATAAAAACATACAAATAATATATTTAATAACCAATTCAATATGTAAAAAATATCTTGTTTCATATTTAATCTTAAAACTAATTTACAATGGTAAGTTAAATTTGTAATTAATAATTTGTAAAACACATATTCATTATGTAAGTAATATATATAACCTTAAGACTATGCACCTAAAATGCGACAGTAGGGACCTTTACAAATCTCAACACAAGATTAACGACTTTAAAAGACAAGAGCAGTCACTCTTATCTTCAACCTAATTTCTAAATATATAGCCTGTGTATCTAATGCATTTTGATTTGAGAGTGCATAAAATTAAATAACATAATCAAATACAGCAATACAAAAAGTAATCCATAGGAAAGTAATTCACAGCAGTAAATATACTGATATGGATACAAGCTCTAAAAAATGAAATGCAAGTTATGAGATCAAAGTATAAATCCATAAGAAATTAAATTCCAAAATGTAATCTATTTATAGCAAGAACTCCATACTAACAAGTGTATTAAGTGAAAGTAATCTATAAAAATGAAATACAGATATGAGACCAAATGCAAAATAAATAGGTCTTACTTCCTATTTTACTTTGAAACTAATTTACATTAAGTTGAACGAAAACCTGAAAATAAATATTTTTAATACCCAGCAATATAAAAAAGTAATCTGTAAAATGTAATTGTCGACAATAAGTGAGCCAAATAAAAGCAATTCATAAAAAATAAAATTCCAAAAACAATCAGTTTATGGAAAAAATATGTATAGGTTAAAACATATATTTCTTGAAATTGAGGCAGCTATAAGTTTTGTTTCATTGTTTTCACGTTATATTACTGGATGGCAATATAACATAAGAAGACACACCAGTATTTCACCACACTATTTATTTTCATGTTTTCATTTAATTAATAGTTCTAAATTAGAATTCAAGGTCAAATATGATATGACTTTTGTTTTATATTGTTTTCATTGCTAAATAAATAACTTTTATGCATTTCTTTAATATATTTTTGCTATAAATTCAATAATAATGTATATTTCATTTCTTACCGATTAGTTTTTCCTCTGATCATTAACATAGTTTATGTGGCACATCTGGTAAGTAGATCATATTTGGTTTAGTTCTTTACAATAAAAATATAAAACTCTTTAAAATAGGATAAGAGGAGAAAAGGAAATGAGACACTGGTGGAAAAATGATTTGGTAACATTTTATTCACAATAGTATATAATAGTTTTAGGAGGAAGAAATGTTCAATGTGGCTAATGACCAGAAACTACTGATTTCTAAGAAAAAATTATTTTCTACATTATTTATCAAAACCTGTCATGTTTTTATATAATAAGCATGAGGAATATAGAATAATTTAGAAAGAGTAGAAGATACCTACCTACTTTAGCATTTGAAAATAAAATAGAATTCAAAAAGAAATTGGTAGATATGCATCAGTGATTAATGATATAGAACAAATGACATGATTCAAAGGAAAATGAATTGTTTAAATAAGACAAATTTAAAATGTTAGAAGGTTAAATAAATGTGAATAAAAATAGATTAATAAAAAAAAAGTGCTTAATTGGATTTTTTGGAGAAGTCAGTAAATATATTTGTTATGCTAGAAAAGCACTGCACTATGCAAATGTTAATAGAGAATTTGTTTTTATAGAATTGTAAAAGAATTGAAATACATGTGCTAACAATATTTTCCAGTCACATGATTATGTAAAAAGGAAATAGTAGATAAAATGCTGAAAGTAAAAAGAAATTATGGAAAATGAATATAAAAAAAAATAGCTTACATATCATAATAATAAAAAGCACATAAGATATGAAAAAGTGTATAACACTAAAAGAAACTTGCTGTATGATGAAAGAACAGAAGCTTTAATTTGCAACAGCTATAATGCAATATGGTAACATAATTGTTACAAGCAGAATCCATATACTTGCTTCTGAGAAAAGTATTTGTTTTGTGTAAATATCATGTCAAACTTGATTGTTTTAAATTATAAACATTATTTACAATTGATATTAACATTTTTTGTCTAAAAAAAATTTTAAACTATAGCCATAAAATCACAAAAATGGAGAAATAAAATTGCTTTGTTTAATCTATAGCCATAAAATCGCAAAAATGGAGAAATAAAATTGCTTTGTTTAAATGGATTCAGTTGAATGTTTTCTTACAATCAGCTATTATAATGAAATCAATTTTCTTTTTATTATTGTAGGCATTAATTACAATAAGTTTTATATTTTAAATACCAGTATATTTTACATATCTGGAGTCTAGATGTATATAGGGGATTTGAATACAGACTTTCAAGCTCCCTTCAGCCATCCACTCTATCTCAAATAATCAATACTCATGACCAAACCTGTGAAAAAGATAAATGATCTCCAATATTGGTCCAGATCATCTCCCACATATATATATATAATCAACAATCAATTTCATATCTTTACACTTTAATGGACAGGTTTTAATCTACTCCACCCTACAATTCTTCAGCCATCTATAATATTTATCTTAAAAAGTACAAAAATAAAATTGTGATCATTTGCAAAAGATTAAGAAATTTTACAGCCATTTAGACTATACGAAGTGTGAGATAGCACTAAGACTGAAAAAGGGAGCCATTTATACTATGCAAACTAAATTTAAATGGATTTAAATTTTTGCAAAATACTGAGATTCTTATGAAAGTACTGAGATGGACACTTGTTCACTTTAAAAAATAATACCAAATTAAAGCATTTAAAATTTTAACATAGTACCACTTTATCTGTTGTGGCTATTATAGATTGAATACCAAAATAAATAAAATAAAAAAATGGAATAATAATTTGAACTGTATGATTTATATGTGATAAGAGGTAGAATATTAGATATTTCTTTTTTGGAGTGTAGCATGTTAAAAAAAAAACAGGATAAATTGTATGGATAATGAGAGAAAATGTAAAGTAAGCAAAAGTGATTACGATTTTCTAATTTTTTGTTTATGTTTTTGATGACATTAGGATATGATGACAGAATATAGAATTAACAAAACAACTTTTATTAGAATGGGTTAAAGTAGAAAAAAATGTGTCAATGCTAACTGAAGTTTAGTAAAAGATGATAACAAGGAGGTAAAACTAGATTAAACTGTTATTGTGTATAATATTCTCATAGATCTTTGGGTATATGGCTTGTACATAGAAACTGACTTAATTTAAGAAGCCATTTCATATCACATCATTAATTTTAAACTCATTGCTTAAATTCATACTAATTTAAATACAGTATTTGCACTAGAATAAAGAAATTGTATATAAAAAAGATTACTGTATACATAATCACAAAAAAATCTAAATGTATAATAATTAGAATCCCATTTTAATTAGTTGTATGATTATCAATATTCCATTTTTTAAAAAAAAAAAAAAATTACACATAATAATTAAAACAATCTATAATATATATATTTAACTTCATGAATTTATTTAATTATTGACATTATGTAAAATAATTTTTTTTAATATTATAGTATCTTTATAATCAATCACATCAATTGTTAAAAATATGACAAATCTTTCATTCTAATGCAAAGAATTAAATTGATATGTATACACTAACGCAAATAAATGAACAGAATTTATTATATGCATACAATTTTTTTATTATTATTTCCAATATAAATTTTAAATGGTAATGCAGA
Source organism: Epiperipatus broadwayi (assembly GCA_028023455.1). Classification (NCBI taxonomy): domain Eukaryota; kingdom Metazoa; phylum Onychophora; class Udeonychophora; order Euonychophora; family Peripatidae; genus Epiperipatus; species Epiperipatus broadwayi. The sequence goes on from JAQFVV010006435.1 coordinate 617,067, forward strand.
CTTAATAAGTTCTGCACCTATAGATATGTGATATTAGATACTCCTTCAACCAGATTATATATTTTAAATTGTTTTTTTTTATTTGTTTATTTATTTATTTATGGTTAACACCTATTAATTCAATTTGAATTTAGATTACTCTTCAAATATGAAATGTTACAGAAACAGTTTTGAGTTTCCCTAAGAATTTTTCAGCTGCCTAAAAAAACAACTTCCTCTATAATATTTATCCTTCTTACATGTGGTACCCTATTATTGTGAAAAATTGAGATGACATTTTTGAAAATGAATAATATACTTAAATATATAAATGGAAAATGTTTTTTTAAAAAAGTGATGTATTAGTATAATTTAAATATAAATTAATGAATAGTCTTTAAAAAATAAAAATAAATAAATTTAAACTGATTATTTATATTTAATTGATAATTAAAAATTTGTATTTCTAAGTTTAAAAAAGTTGATAAAGTATAAATCTTATAAGAGTGACCAGTAAAAATACAAAAAGGTATTCTTATAATGTGTATGTTTCATTTATAATTTGAATAATAGTAATGTAATTTTACAACCTATTTACAATTACTTGATTACAAAAACATGTTGCATTTCTAAGCAAAAGAAATTAAGACACAATAATAAAGATGGTGTTTTCCAACCATTATTTAAAACAATGTACCAACTTCTTTTATTAGATTTGTCTTACAAAAGTAAAATGAATCGCAGTTTACATTTGCTTTCCAAGTTTTTATAAGATTTACCAATGTGATAAGTGATATTAATTAAATTATAATTTAATCACAAGTACAATTCAAATTTCACTCTAATTATTATTTATCAGATTTATCATTGTTATAAAAACTAGGAAAATAGATATAAATGGAATAATTTTAATGTTGAAAGCTAATCGGACAACAGAAAAGAGTACTAATAAAAGAGCGCTAAGAGCATTTACCATTTATTATTTACAAGTGATTAGAAGTTTCTTATTAATAGATATTTACAACATCGATATTTGACAATTCATAAGGCTTAAATAAAGTTTAATGGTTAGACAAAAATTATTACACCTAAGTATGATTGAAAGCTTAGTTTGATTAATAACAAGTCATATTTGCTTTTCCTTATAAAAGCTTGGATAACAAATGTAAATGGATTCATTTTATCTTTGCAAGATAATTATGACAAAAGATATGTTAATACATTCATAATTGGAAAGTTTATTGTTCTAATATTTACATATAGTTATCCCTTCATTAATTAGTATTTAAAAACCATTACTTCAACAGAAATTATTTAATTTATTACTGATTGTTTTAAAAAATTTAATTTAATGAAAAAAAATTTCATTTATTATCTATTTGTATACTTGATTATAAGCTTTTCTGCATTTCTAAATGAAAGAAATTCTAATATGAACATCTCATAAAAGTGACAGATAAAAATTCTTGATAAGTATTCTTATTTCATAATGTTTAATTTATTAATACAGTAAATTATTACTTTAAAAAAGTAATTTAATGGAAAAGTAATAAGCTCATTATCTACTTGCTTTTATTTGACTACAAAAAAGATTTTCAATTACACAAGGCAGAATATTCATAATTAAAATTTAGTCTTCATATGCTGTTTCGAAAATAATTGACTAACATAAAAGAGATTGCTATACAAGCATTCTTTTTTATTTGATAAATTTGATGACAAATGTTTTACAGAGAATTGCTATTTTTTTTCTTCTAAATATTAATTATGTGCAAATGTAAATGTCGAACTGCTTAAAGTTATGTTTAATTTCACAATTGATTACATTTTTCTTTTTATTATAACTATCATAACTGCTAGAAAACTATTTTTATTTTACTTCTTACATTTATGACAAAAGTTAACTTTTAGCATAATATCCCAAAATTCTTGCCATCAAATACAGTTATGAATATTAGACATTTTAAGGAAAGAATTAACTTGTTTATTAAAATGTAATTCGGATATTATGAATTCTAACATGCTTTTTCTTTTTACTCTAGTTAATACAATAACGCCAAAAGGAGTAACCATATTTTTACTGTTTCAATATACATTGAAATATAATTTAGCATAAAATAATTTTTTTTTAGTTTCAAGGTCCCTACTGTCGTTTTTTCAGGTGCATAGTCTTAAGTTACAGCCTTAATATATATTACATATGTAGTTGTAAATTTAACATTTTTATAAAATGTGTTGCTGATAACATGACTTTTCTTTTAGGCTTGATATTAAAAATTATTAATATTTTTAGTTTCCATTTATGTTGAAAATAAACTTTTGGCAAAAAATTACAAATTTTTTGATTTTATATATTATGTAGAATTGATAAATATTAAATATATTTTATGTAGAATATGAATGATCACATTATGAACTAATTTTTTAACAATTCGATTTTTTCAATGACACATATACGTTACAGTAATTGCAATCTTTATGTTTTAATGATGCCATATTACCTGATCTAAAAGTGTTTGAGTTTGAATTCATGCAGCTTAGAATAATGGTAGTTTGTATCACTATTCCAAAAAATATACAAATGTTCAATAGTAAAACATCCACTTTTTGCACTCTTGCAAAGAAAATATATTAATCTGCTACGAAAAAAAAAAGTTTTGTTCGGTACAAAATAATAAAAATAAAAAAATGACCAGTTGCACAAAATAAATTTTAAAATGTACGTTATCACAGCAGCAAATTTTTCCACACATAGCTAATGTGCAGTAAATGCTAGAAGATTGTGCATAATAATCCCTTATAAGTATCTATATATCCAATATCCCTAGACTAATTTCTAGTTTATGGCTTTCATCAATGAGGAGCCTTTGATCTAGTAGCAGTACATCTGACTCTTTGGCTCTAATGCAACTCGTCTCCAGTACCCACTTTTATCTTTTTGCTAACTACAAATCTATCAGTCCAAACTGAAAACACAGTTTTAAAGTGAAGCTAATTTGTCTCTATAATCATACAGACTTGAAACCTTTTCAGTATCTATAAGATAAAAACTAGTCTGGGAATATTTGACAGGTAGGACCTGTAAAAGGATTACTATGCACAATATTCTAGAATTTATTGATTACTAGAGCTTGCATTAAGTGAGATTATTATGTGGAAAAATTTGCTACTGCTGTAACAGCTTGTATAAGCATATGAAAAGATAATCATATGATATTTTAATGGTTAAATGTACATTGTTAGCTAAAATACACTTTTTTGTTTTACTCACTTTATATTTTATTTATTGAGCTCACGATTACAATGGGATGCATCATCATTTTAAGCAATAAATTTAATTACCTTTGGTAAAATGCACAGCAATACTACTGTTCATGAATAAACTATTTATATACTACACTTAAACACAAGTTAATGTTTTTTTGGTTAATATTTTTAATTTAATGTTTATTTATTAAATATTAATTCTCAATATTAAAGGTGCTATATATAGTTTACCAATGGGTCTTAAATTGAAACTCAACAGTCAGATACCAGTGAGGAACAACTTGATTATATATGAATAATGAATTATTATTTTTACTATAGAAAATCATTCATTATAATTATTTATTATTTGGGTAGCAGAACCTATTTAATTAAAACAATATTTAAAAAAAAATACTGTTACTTTTTTCCCCTCATTTTTTTTTTTTTTAATTGGATATAGCTAGTAATAAAAAATAAACAAATTTATAACCCCCCCCCCTCTTCCGCATTTATATTTTAAGAATATTTACATCAGTTTTTTTTTTTTTTAAAGAATAAATATATTTTGTGCCTTTTATGTTTTAAGAATATTTACATCAACTTTCCTAAAAGAATAAACATATTTAATAGTCTACGACAAGCATTATTGTATAAAATAATTGATTAGTTTTATTAATATAAAAAACAAATTTATATATACAAGAAAGTAAACCAGCTTTTTTTAAATATTATCTACTCAATTTTTGTTAAGTGTTTGGTTACATTTATATAAGTGCTTAAAAATTCTGCTCATAAAATATATTTAGCGTGAAGTTATGGCACATATGAGATATTCTCTCTTTACAAAAGAAACTAAACCAGATAAGTCCAATCTGTACTAGACCAAAAGACTAAATAAAATAAAACTAGAATACAGTAAATAGAAAAAATACAAATAATAATGTATATATTTTTCATTTAAAAAGAAAAAGTAATCATCAATGAGGAAAAATATATACATATTTTTTTTTTTAAAGACATCTTTAATTTTATATTATTCATATTTTTTTAGAAAAATAAAATATATTAATAATAGAAACTTCAGTAAGATACCAGACGATGCACCTGATTATATTATCAGGTTAAATATATATATATGCATGTTTGCAGCAAATGAAGATTCTGTCGTATAGAAATTGTTTCACACCAAGAAGGAAGCAATTGGCAAGAGTAACCATAGTAACAAACCCTAAGAACTTGATTTTCTCCAGCAGTTATCCAAATATAGAAATGACCTTTTCATCTATAGATATGACAGAAAAATTTGGTTTGCCGGTTCTTAAATCTACTTTCGTAGTATTGTTAGAAATAAAATAATCAGCATAAACCTCATTTTCAATATTGAAAATAGAAATTTTGAAACTATATATAAACTTTTTAGAAATAAAAAAATCTGAATGAATAGAATATTAGCTCACGGTTTCTATGTCAACTACTGATCTTTTTTTTTTTTTAACTACAGAAAATAATCAAATTACTTTTCTTTATTTTGATACATTCAAAAAACAGCTTTGCTGTTTTACTAATAGCTATTTTTAATTCTAATTCTAATTCAATAAAGATAAGTAATGTCACATAAATCTAAAGCATGACTTGCTCATGAGAGTATGCATGTGCATCCATTTTTAAGAAGCCAATGAATACATGTGGAACACTGAAAATAAATGCATATTTCTTCGGAAAAGGGGGTGCATAGCATGTCCTTTTAAAAAGCTAAAATGTCAAGTTACATAACAGCTAGAACATCTATCTACTTGCTACAGCCAGCAACCTGGGCTTCAAATTCTAACTAGATGAAATAGGGGTTTCAGTATTACAAGAAGACTTCAAATTTGTTCTTAAATTCGATATGACTTAAATTTTTTTTTTTAAATGTAAATGTGTTTTTAAAAAATGCCTTATATTTATTTCATTTTTTTAAAAAAAACCTGTTAGTAATTTCCCTTTCAAATATATTTTAATGAATTCTCAATAAAAAAAAATTAATATTCACAAGTAAAAACACCTTATAAAAGTGGATTACATACCTACTAATTAACTTTAAATGAACTGATGTCATACAACAAATCATAAACAAAAATCATTTTCAACTAATTCAACTTATTTTTATAATTAATATAACTTAGATTATAATCTATTATTCCAACTTTTAATGACTTTTTTCTTTTAATGTTCAAAAAAAAATGTCATTTTTTAGATGAGATTTTTTCAAAAAAAAACTGAAATAATAAAGAGAAAAATAACTATCAGATCCCCCCCCCCCCTGGTTAAAACATAGTGGAAATGAAAAAAATGTAATAATGACAATTTTATTTGATATGGTGGAACTACTGTGTTTATTATATAATGAGATGCCATATTTGTGGTGATAACCACAATATTTTGTTCCATGCCCTCTTTAGCATATATCATGTATAATGCATAATAATCCATACTTTGTTTGCAACACATTTGTGTTACACTGTTCCCTAGATGCACAGACTTCAATACAAACAAATAGACAATAAAAATGTTTTATTTACATGTATAATATAATTCTATATTTAAAACACTTCTTTTCTTTTCAAAAACTTTATTTGATGTATATATATATATATCCATTTGTTCCAACGTTTTGATTATTTCCTTTTATATACTGGAAAAGGAAATGTAATTTAGGTAATATGATAAAAAATAGGAATTTTGAAAACATGAATGGTATTTTATATACTGAAAAAGGAAATGTAATTTAGGTAATATGATAAAAAATAGGAATGTTGAAAACATGAATGGTATTTATAAAATAGAATGCTTGGATTGTAAAAAAGATAACAAAGATGTATCATATATTGGTACAAGAAAGAACAAATTAGAGACAAGATTGAAACAGCATTTGAGAGATAGGAATTCTAATGTAAATATACATAGTAAGGAAGTTGGACATACAGAATTTAAGATTAAAATGTTGGAGGGGGTTGGATTATATAAAGAAAGAATGGTAAAAGAGAGTTTATATATAAAAAGATATAAACCTGTTTTAAATAGAATTGGATAAGTAATGGATAAAGAATTATTTTTTGGAAATAAATTCATTTTTGAAGTATATAAGAAAGAAAAAGGAACTAAGTTTTATATTGTAACAATTGGTTTTTTGGATAAAAGAAAATGTAGAAAGGGAAAGTTTTTTGAGAAGGGAGTCAAGTAAGTGTGGTGTATATTTTGTGTTTTAATTTAATTGATTTTAATGTATTTTATTTATTTTTAATTTTTATGGGGTTTATATATTTTTTTGTGTGTTTTTATATTGTTTTGGGTTTTTTTTTTTTTTGGTCTTTTTGGTTTTATTATGTGAAGTTTGTTATAATGTAATATGTTTTTTCTAGATCCTTGAAGATGACTATAGAGTAAAAATAGTCGAAACGTTGGAACAAGTGGATATATATATATATACATCAAATAAAGTTTTTGAAAAGAAAAGAAGTGTTTTAATTATAGAATTATATGGCTATATGTAATGTATATTTTGAAAAGAAAAAAAGGATTGAGTCATGATTAGAAACAAAAGTAAATGGATGTATAATATACTGTATAAATACATTAGTATAAACATTTTTTAAAAAATAATGTAGTTGTTAAAAATAAATTAAGAGAACATTCACATATATATTTGCAGTATATATTAATTGATATTCACTCAAAAAAAGAAAATACAGTGAAATGTCAGAAATAATGATCTTCTTGGGATATTGATGTATTAAAACAACCTGGTTTCATTACAATTAATACTCCAAATAATCTTTTCTTCAATAACTATTTTATAGTTCCAATGAAATACAGTAGCAACCTTAATATTAGCAGATATGACCTCTCCAATTGTTCTGATGATTTTTTAATTCCTTACCCACTTCAGACCAATTTTCAGAAATTTTTTTTATATAGATTTAAGCTTTTTAATGCAATGCAAGATTTATAGTAATGTTTTATTGCTTCTTTTTCTTTCATAAATAAAGTGATAACTTTTATTTTGTGTCTGAAAAAAAATTATTTTATGAATTCTCTTGAAAAATATTTATTAAGTGAAGTACTTATGGGAGCAAAAAATGTGGAGAAAAAAGTAAATGCTCTTGATTGTGAAAATGTAAGACTGTAACATATGAGATTATTAAACTTAGTAAGAGCATTCCAAGATTTTAAAAAAAGCTGCTGCATGCTGTAAGTAATGCAGACTACTTTTTTATAGATATTATCTAAATGATAAAATGTATATTGATTCAGCATATATCATGGTTTATTTGTATTTGATTCCAAGGCTCTTAGTGGATAATATAGATTAGCAGATAATAGTTAATGCTATATATAAATAGTAAAAACAGTATATGTGTACAATTGTAATACATTTTAATTTTAAAATTATATATATTAAGATAACAACAAAATAATTAATATATAAAGGGGTACACAAAAAGAACTGGAATTTTATAATAAAAAATTATTTATTATTATAAATTTAATCATCTTCAAATTACTGTCTGTTTGATGCAATACACCAATCTAAATGTGTTTTTCATTTTGCAAAGTGATGCCTTTTAACACTTGCGGTGTTTTATCCTCATCACTTCTAAGCCAACAAAAAAAAATTGAGAATTTTTTTCATTCAAGATATTTAAAGAAAAATTGCACAAAGCAAGATCGAGCAAACATGGTTAATAAATAAGTGGGATCATGCTAAATGTAATTAAGAAGTGTTTCACACTAAATATTTTTGAGAGATGACCCTTTCTCAGGGTGAAGATTGCACTCATCTCTTTGCCACAAAAAAGGATAAATGTTTCAGAACTTGTAAATAATTTAATGCCTGACCATTACGAACTAAATCTGAGAAAAAAATGTAGTTAGTATATTAAAAAAAAAAATCAGCATTGTTTTGACTTTGGACTTCACTTGTCACGTTTTTTAAGGATGTGGTGAATTTAACATTTCAATTAAACCACTCATAAACTTGTGTTTTTCTGAGATCAGCTTGCTTGTAATCTGTTTCAAGTATTATAACTGTTTTCCCTGCTGTTTTCTTTAAACGAAAACAGAATTTTACATTGTTGAAACTTTTCAATCATTATAAATATTGCCAAATATGCAAAATACACTTTACAAAAAAATGTGTTACGTAGCACCATGGTTTCACATGGCAATGCCATTTGGCAGACTGATGCAGAAGGGTTCCTGCAAAAAATATGTAACAGGAGAAGCATATACTACAACAGAATGCAAACCAGGGAACAATTCCAATTATTTTGGGGTACATATCTATTCAGTAACTAATAAAAAAGATTTAATGTCATGATATATGACATTTTTAAAAATTAACATAATTTTAAAATAATAATAATTGCTTGCAATAAAAAACGAATTTCATAAAATACAAAAAATGTAATAGTTAAGTAATATTAAATTGTAATCTCTAATTTTAATCACATTTCTTATCAAAAAAATGCTAACATTTGAAATCCTTGTGATATTTTCAATCAATTGCAGCATATAAAATTCTAATTTTTTTCCTTACTATTTTTATCCAGAAAAAGGTTCAATAAGTCAGCAGATTTAATGATCATATTTTCATCAGAATTAGTGCCTTTAATTAACTGCTTCAGCTTATTAAGCGGGTGTTTTGTGTGTCTTATTTCATTGGTCGAAATGTTCTTTTTTTAATGATGTAAAAACTATAAGCATGACATCAACAGAAATACAGGCATTTGATACATCTCTAATGTAGCTTTCTAATGATGTCTTTAACAAAAAAATCCAATGAAATTTGGACTTTTTATTAATTTTTTTCGTAACAGGCGCATTTAATTTATTTTTTTTAATCAATTTTCTAATTTCCACGAAGCAATAAAAACAGATAACTTTAATTGGCCTCATGAGTTTGACAAAACAGATTAAAAATATGCCGATCATTCACAAACAAGGCCTTCCATGGAGTCCAAACGTAATTGCAGAATATCCGGCTCGTAAGTATACAATTTTAATTTTTTAATTTTTTGAATAATATTTTAATTTTTCTTTTAATTATTTGAAAAATGATTTAATTTTTATTAATTTGTGTTTGCATTGGTATGTGTATATAAATTCTATATTTATTTTTGCTCATATGAATTCATATATACAGTAATTTTGTGTATTCTAATCCACTTATTTTATAAAAATAAACTTATTTTATATTTATTACTATGTTTGCATGGTGTGTTTGTGTTTACAAGTAATGATTTACAAAACTAATATTCAAATGTACAGAAAGATTGCATATACAGGCAAAGAATCAAATTCTGATTCTTGCCTATGCCTTGATATTCATGCTGTGGACTCACTAGTTTACCATATTTTTCATCACATTATTTTCAAGTCTATAACTAACAAATGGACTATATGCAAATAAATTGTATCTATATGACACAATAAATATAACAAGATAGCATCACTGGTGTGCATAAAGAATATAAACATCACTGATGTACACAAGAAAATATAAAATGAAGAGATGAAACTAATTTTATCAGTGATACAGACAGTAACCTACAATTTCTAGTTTTAGATAGACAAGAAGCCAATTGCTATGATGACAAATGCATATCTATCTTCTGGAAATGATTTGTTTTGTATCTTTTATTAGGATGAATCTTTTTCTTATAGATGCCTTTTGAGTTTTGGTAACTTTTGGGGTACAAGATAAAAATGAAGAATTCTTATGCGAATACTTTTGGAGATTCTAAAGCTATGGATTAACTCAGGTAAGACATATTATATATGATTTAAAAGATAATTTTGTGCGAAATACAAATAAATTATCACTGAAGATGTAATTTAAACTTAGTTAATGATGAATTAGAAATTATGAACAAACTATTAAGTAATAATTATTTGGATGTTGAAATTTTTCCTTATTTTTTTAAATGGTAATCACTATTTGTCTTAGCCTTATTGCTTTTCTTAGTTTTTCTAGTTTCTATTAATGTACAGTTTTTTTTGCTCTAACATTATTAAAACTGAAGTTATTGTGAAAATTGTGTCTCCGGTCAGTTTTTTAAAAAATTCAATATGGCGCTTCTAAATTCAAGCAGTTTTAAATTACAAATTGAAATAATTTGTAAAAATTTATATCAATTTTCCTTGACAAATGTTTTTGAAAAAAATAAAATATTACTTAGAATTGAATTTTATTTAAAAAAAAAAAAATGAAATATTATGTAAACATTTGCAAAATGAAAATAATATTGAGGGGGGAAGGGTGCTGAATTACTTTCGATGAATCTATGATAGTCACTACGTTTTGTAATTTCCATGATTAGCATCAAGAATCATACGACAAATTGTACAAAACAATTAATTAAATTGATAGCACAAATTTAAATATTAAAATTTTATATAAGGTAAACTGACAGTAAATTAAATTGATAGTATAAATATTATCATTAAAATTTTTATGTATAATAAATTGACTTATAATAACCAACAGTGAGCAAAAATAAGTAGAGTATATTACAAAAATTTACCCAAATCACCCTTGCTATGATTTTGCTAACAAGTGTTCAAATTGGTTTGGATAAATTGTATTTATAAATTACAAAAAATATTGGATAATTGCAGACCCATCACCATAGAGGATGATTATCAGATCCGGGAATATCTAAAAAAAATTATTTCAAAGAATTTATTTAATAGACTATTTCTATTCAAAAATTGATAAAATAAATTTTAATATTAAAATTATATATAAAATAAACTGATTTATAGGAGACAACAGTGAGCAAAAATAAATCTACAAGAGCTTGGTGATACAAGCCAAGCAGAATAAACTGTAAAAATATTGGATAGTTGTAAACACTATAAAAGATAATTATGAGATCTGGCAGTATCTAACAAAAATTATTTCAAAGATTTTATTTAACAGATTATTTCCATTCAAAAATGTATAGTGACCAATGAATTAATATGACTTTAATAGCTAAACAAATGGGGGGAACAAGTATCATGATAAAAAAATGTGATTTATATGTTATTTTTAACTATTTAGTCATTTATCCATTTGGTCAAAACATTTTGCCTCAGTGAATTGAGAATATTTGGGGCAATAATTGGTTATCCATGGGAATTCATATTATGCCATTGATGCATGACATTAAGAACAGAAAATTATTATTTAATAAAAAATCTGAAGGAGTTAAAGTAAAGCTGACATTAAAACAAGGATGTATATATATGCACCAATGCCAACTTTGTTTTCCATTTTTAAAATAATGTTTGTAACTATTTATAAACAGCATTATGAGACAGATATCAAGATAAAGTTTTAATTTCAACTAATTAAATTAATTTAATCTTCTTGATTTTCCATATTCTTCGTAGTATTCTTCCCAATTCAAAGGATAATCTATAATAGCATTTCTCAACCTTATAGACTTCATTGAAATAGTTCTGCGACCCAAATGCTTATTTTATAAATTATAATATAAAATAAGAGACATTACATCAGCACAGTACTGTATATATGTATATATTCAGATCAATTTGATAATATTTATAATGAACAAATAATTTCAAAGTTAAAAATTGAATTAAGGTTAAGCTACATATTTTTAATTTAAAAGCTTAACACATTTTGTTAGTTACCAAAAAAAAGTGTTTTCTTTCCAAATAAGGTTTTATTTATATATGAAATACAAGCAAAAATTATTTTTCCACCACTAGCATTGGTTGACACTTTGACAGCTGCATTAATTTTATTGCATTTTTGGTTGAAATTTTTTGAACAATTACATTTTGAAGATAATCGTGAAATTCAACATTATGATTATTTAAGTTCAAATTTACAATTGAATTTGAAAAAACTGTGCAAAGCATAAGTAGTATTACTTGCTAATTTTTTTTTTTATTAATACTAATATTTTCTTAAAATGTAAAAAGATTTTTGCTATCAGATATTTGTGTTTTTATTTCTTGGTGCATATTCGCGATCCATTAAAAATTTAATGCAGCCCCAAAGGTTGAGAAAGCTGATCTATAAAATGTTCTTAACTGTCTTGCGTTATTAGCCGAGAGGTATTGCAGCCGCCATGCAAGCAAGTAATTGTTTGCAGACAGTTGTGGGTTCGCGTCCCGGCTGATGCTATGACATATGGAAAAAAAAAAGTGTTCTTAACATTTAAAATGTAAATTATAAAGAATATTAAGGAATTGATGTTCAAAAAAACACAAGTTTTTGTTAGACAACGAGTAATTTTTTGACATAGATGGTTAATTGCTTGAGAATATGGAGTTTAAATATCTTGGTAGAGTTGAATGGATAGAAATAAACTCCAATGTGTTGCTATTGTATTTAATAAGTTAAAAGATGGGATATTTCATTATAATGATATAATTCTGCTAATTTATCATATAGAAGTTAACATGGACTCTTCGGTGATGTAACATAAAAGCTTCAAAAAAACAAAATTAATTTACAAATGCACTTCAGCAATATTCCATCTTAAAACCAATCAAGGTTTTCATCTTTCTAGATTGATAATAATATATAATTGTAATGATAGGATTTCATTGGATTGAACATATAAAATGGATGAATAATAATGGTTCCAACACAATTATTAAATTATTGAAAACAACATTATGGACAAATTTATGTTTGACATTGTTAAGGAAAATGGATGAAAACTTTCAGACATCCTGAAAATTATTTTATGTTAAATTTCAACAAGATTTTTCATAGATGAGGCATATTCCATTTTTATTATAAAGATTAGGTCAAAGACACTCAAAAAAAATACAATAATGCTTATTTTCATTTGAAGGATATGGCTAAAGATAAAATATATCTGAAGACATACTTGGGGAAAAATTTTAATTATTTCAGAAAATTTGCTGCAGATTAAAATAGGGCAATGCAAGATAAACTACAGGACAAGTGTAAGAGATAAATGAATGTATTTATTTTATGGATTGGTTTTGTATAATTATAGTAAAACTCTTTTTTGCAACTTTTTGTTTTCTTTCCTACTAAAGTTAGGATAAGCATTCTCATTTATTAATGATTATTATATAAAGTTTAATATTATAATTTCTTTCTTGACATATTTTTCAATCACTTAAAGAAATTAAAAAAATTAATTTACAAATCAAAAAAAGATTTGGCTATCAATTTTTGAAAAACACCAAACATATTACATTCTAAAACCAACAAGAGTTTTATTGTAAACTAGTTTTAAACAAAATTATTACTAGATAATCATTGAGCTTGAATTTGAAACTTTAAATTAATATTATCAATCTTCATTATCATTTTTTTAAAATCATTTTATCAGATAAAAATACAGCAACCAATAATATTACAATATATTTCAAATAAAAAACAAAAAGATCAAAATATTTGCCATGAGTATTTTTACAATTCTAAATAATAATTTCCAATGGGTACTGCAAATCTGATTACAAAACATAATCAAAGCTATCATAACTTACTTAGATTATAGTAACTAATAACTTAAGTCCCAGTTACATCCCAGTAACCAACACTGTGAATATAATTACAAATATAATATAACTACTTTGTGGTAATGGTATAAATATTACTGATTCACTTAACAATATGAAAGGTCTAATTTTATATTTACAATTATTTTGAATTATGGAGTTACCATATTTTGGTAAAACTTTTAATTGTATTTTCTGAAAAAACACACACACACAAAGCATTATATTAAGATATATTTTCAAAGTGAATTACAAATAATTTAATTAAAATGGAAAAATTACAACAAAGTTGTAAATAATTTAATAAAATTTTAAATGTAGTTCTAGTCCATACCAGAAAATCATATATTTCTAAATAAAAATAAAATGTACAAATGACCCTTAAAAGCACAATGTAAATAGAATTAAAATATTTCAAAAAAAGTTACTAAATATTTTCCAAGATTCTGATGTTTAAAGTTTGGACTTCAAGTTAAAAGTATACTTTCTTATTCATATTAAAAGTATAAAAAAATGACACAGATTGAAACAATGTAAATAAAAAGACTACTTATAGGATAGTAATAATTACCTTCTCTACAAAGATATCAGGTAACAATGCAATACATACTCACATAATCAGTCTTTAGAGGGCAAATATTAACATAAAGTAGCAGCAATCATTTTTAATGTACTATCCAAATTAAGATCTAAAATTTCAAGCACTTTGAACAGCTACCATCCACGTTATATAATCCTGAAAGTTAGAATGAATATGTTTGATCTTTTAGTTCTACTATATATGTCATCTTATGCAGAAGAATGGTATATATGAAACTATCTCCTCTATTAGTTTACTTTTCAAATAGGATTTACCAATTAGGAATTGTCATAAAGTTATGAGATTATAACTTCTTGTTATAAAAAAAAACTATTATGGTTGACATGGATAAATCACTATCCTCAGAGTGATTTAAAAAAATCAGAAATATATAAATCAAATATATAGTAAAATAAATTCATGTATTTACCAGGAGTCAATTTAAATTGATGGTTCATGCTAATAATAATATCACAGAAAAATGACTGAGAATTGTGTTATATTTTAGCATATTTGCATTATTCATTAACTTGGATTGCATATGTATAAAGGTCATTTACTAATTGTACTTACCTGGTATAAAAACCAAGTAGCTAGAAATAGAAACCAGTAATGTGCCATATTAGACATTCCAATATCTAATTGTTAAGGGAGGATAGAGATTATTACTGCAGAACAATATATTTAAATAGGCTGAAGGAAAAGAAGTGTAGATATTTCTCATTTTATTTCAAAATCATGATTTTTCGAAAAACATAAAAATTAATAGTGAACATTAATTTTAGAAATCAAATTAGTTTATAATTATCAAATAAGTAAACAAATTTTTCAGATTCTAAACAACTTAATTTTTTTCTTTCAGAAACTAGTCCATTGTCAATTCATTTAGTATCCAACATTTCCAACTTATTCAAGTATATTATAGATACTTTTAATCTAGATGTAATTAGGGGGGATTTGAATGACTAAAGTGAATGATTAAAAGGAGCTTGAAAGTCTGGGTTCGAATCCCTTCTAATTAAATATAAATTGATATAAAAATAAATAAATGAATATATAAATATGTCAATTATAATACATGTGTATTTAGTAAATGTTTTTTTCTCATTCTAGATAAGTCTCATGCTATTTTATTTTTTTAAGTTTCAATAAGTAAAAGTTTATTTATATAGAATAAATATCAGTA
The DNA here is from genome assembly GCA_028023455.1 of Epiperipatus broadwayi. NCBI lineage: Eukaryota > Metazoa > Onychophora > Udeonychophora > Euonychophora > Peripatidae > Epiperipatus > Epiperipatus broadwayi. Next base: position 632,600 of record JAQFVV010006435.1, read on the forward strand.
TTCATATATCTTACAAACAAATATTGCAAAATTATCATTTCCAATTATTATCAATCTATTGAAGAATGAAGATATCTCAAAATTTAACCATCTCTTTCTAGGACTTTTACAATCTCTTGAGATACTGTTTAAAACAAACTATTCATCTATTATCAGATTTTCTAATAATATGTTCAGTCAGCTCCATTTCAACCTTGTAAGTCTTTCAATAGTGGTAGTGATATCTGTTTGGTCTGTAACCTAATTATTTTGCTTCCAATCCCTTCTTATTATTCCCAACATACATCTTTCTATACATTATTGAGTGGTCTAAGTCCTCTGAATTGCTTTCTCTTTAATATGCAATATCAAATATATAATTAAAAATCAATCATATCTATTAAAATTCATTTTCAAAATAGTTAAATTTTAATATTAAGTTATCCCTAACAAAGCATTCTAATTTTCTATGATTAATCATCCATATTCCATTGTATCAATAATATGATCAAGATATTTGAAGTCATTAATTTTTCCCAATAATCAATCCTTATCAAGTTCTGAGAAAAACTATTTAAAAATTATTTTAGTCTTATAGTATTTATTTTTAGTCCTATCTTTTTACTGTCATCTGATAACTCTTGCAACATTTCCTGAAGCTCTGAAGCATTATTAGCACAAATAACTTATCATTTGTGAAATTTAGATGAGTTCAATAATCTACATCGACTTTTTCTTTCTTAGCTCCTATTTATATCCCCAAAACCCTTCTTATAAAATTGTTGTAAAAGATTTTAGAAATGTGCATCATCCTAATAATAGACGAGAGATTATTCAATTAATGAATAAATTTGTAATGTAATCACTCCCTTTCACCAATATTGTATTGATATAGTAAAAACCATATACTAAATCATCGTCACTTCTATGTTATATTTATTTATCCCTCTTTTACAGTTTCGTTGTCACTTTCATAACATATTCCTATTGCCCCGAAATTTCTTCAGAATTTATATTCCATTAGGAGATATAAAAGTCTGAAGAAGATGGGCAATAAACGTAAAGTGTAAAGAGGGTGGTAAATAACCATTGGGTAACTAAAGTGTGGATGATTTAGTATTATATGGTATACATTTGCCAATGCAATAAGAAAGAGTACTTCTTATACTTCTTGAAGAAAATTACACTACGGAAATATCCATTAAATGCAACAATCCTATCTTACATCATCATGTAACTTACTTATAGCTAATGTATTTTGATAAATAGTCTTCAGAATATGATATCCTGAGTTTATATATTGATAGTCTAAAATTTTAATCACTGTAAAAGTGCTCATATAATCAAATGCATTATCATAATCTATAAATCCAAAATATAATGGCAATTCACATTTACTGATTCTTTCTATATTTTCTCACAATAATGTAGATGCTAACACTTTTAAAAGTTCACTGTAATAGTTATAAGAATTTTGTATAGAACTGACAGAGATCGTAAATTCGATATTTTTAAAATCAGTATTATATATTTTCTTCTATCATTTACATCTTATTAATTAAACATTTGATATATAATTTTCACAATTTTTTCTATTTCTTCATCTCTTTTTTAAATATCAATAATTCCATCATTTCCTGGAACTTTTCCCTAGTTTCATAGCTTTAATTGAATATCTCATTTCTTCATTTAAAATGCTTAGTACTTCACGATATGTAGTAATTGTTTTATAGTTATTTTGTTTTCTAGTTCTTAATTACTATAAAATTCTTTATAGAACTCTTCCATACATTTCATAATTTCATTTCTCTTTTTAATAATAGTTTCATTTTTTCTTCTTATAGATGAAATACCTTTTCTTCCATAACCAAGATTGTTTTATATTTTAAAAACTTTTTATCTTTTCTAAATTTCCTTGTCAATTTAAATATTTTCTTGATCATATTAACTCTTTTTCATACATTTGACGATTCCAGCCATTAAGTCTTTTAATAAATATTTTTTAAATATTTTATATTCTTCTTTCTTTGTATCTTAATGAATTGCTACTTTTCTGTGCCAGTTATCTTTGTAAAGTACCAGTTATTTTCTTATTGATTTCAATTAAATTTGCATCATTTTCAAAGCCTGTCAATATTTAAAAATAATTAGCAAGTTTAATTTAAATTCACTGGAATGTTTCTGAAAATTAGAAATATTAATGTCAATAGCGTCTGTTTTTAATAATTTTCATTTTTCTAGTTTTGCATTACCACATATTTTATATATCATTAATCAATAACCATTTCCTCAGTTAAATGTATTACAAACATTCCAACCACCAATTGCTTAAAATATAATCCAATTCTGCTTTCCTTTCATTTGAATACTTTCATATCCATTTCAATTTTAAAAAAAATTCACATTAGACAGTTTTTTTTATTGCAAATTCCACAAGCCTGTGACCCCTTTCATTTCTGTTGGCATTCCCAAATTTTGTCATATCACTTTCATCTTTTAATTGCTTTCCAATTTTAGCATTAAAGGCACACATGATCATTGTTAAAGGTTATTTGATGCAATCAAAAGCATTTTGTATATCTATATAAAATTTCTTTACTTCTTCAGTACAATGAGACTTCTTGGGCATAAATCTGAAGTATCTGCATTTACTATCTTCTATTCAGTTAAATAACTAATTTTGTCACTCTGTTTGACATAACATCAATTTCTATAATATTGTTATTTCACTTTTTATCTTATAGTAAAATCCGATTCCATTTATGCATCCTATTTGGCTTTTGTATTAGAGTACAAATCCATTTTACATCAATTGTCTTTTCATCTTCTAACTTCACAAAGACTAATAATTTTGCACTTAATATTCGACAATTCTTCCAATTTGTACAATCTTCCTTCACTTGAGCAATTATAAGAGCCTAATTAAGACTGTCAACAAATAATAGCTTAGTCCATAATTACAGGATTCTTAGAACTCTTTTTCTTCAGACATCAATCATTATTTAGCTAGTGACTTTACAACTTCCTGTGAATAAGGGCCATTACTTACTTTTGTGTGGCATGATTGTAAATATCTATTTTTAAAAAAATCATTCACACATTCATCCCATTTTCAAAAAACTCAACTTTCAATGAATAATTGTCAAAGCAATTAAAAACAGACCACAATGATTCTTGATCTTAAACTCAAGAGATAAAATACCAATAAACTCACAAATAGTAGTAACTGCTGTAATGGCAAGAAAATATAAAATGGATTTTAAAAATTTACCCTCCCTGGTTCCTTTAACATCTCAAAAAGAAATTTAAAGGATCTCCTTTTATTTAATAGTAAACTTCTTTCTGCAGTCAAGTTTTTATATACTCTGCATTAAAAAAAATGGAGCTAAATTGTCTTCAAAATTTTTAATTCAGATGGGTTAAGTAATAATGAAATTAAAAAACTTGACATGGCACATTTTATTTGCAAAAAAAAAATTTCTCTTCAGTATATATACTGGAGTAATAATGAAAATTGATGTTAACAGAAAATAATCACATTAACAGTAAAATTCTCATCAAACTGCATAACAGAAAGCAATCATAAATACTCCATATAAATATAATGCAAATTACAGTGAACTAAATGCCAATTATATAATTACTTAGAACAATTGACAAGGAGTTAATAATAATAATTTACTATTATAAAATTTTTCAATTTGATTATTGCAAAAAATGATTTGCATTCCATTTAAAATCTGCCTATGTACTAATAATAGAATATATGTTGAATGCGCTGAAACGCAGCAATAGACAGCTGATAAAAGTAATGATACAATGGCCGAGCGCATTTGAGAACTTATTGTGTTCTCATAATCATAGCAAGATCAGAATATGAAAACAGAAAATGGAGGTGCCATATATGTCAAGCAGATGGTATTCAAATTTATGAAAATTAGAACGTACATTTTTTGGAGAGGGCAAAACACGATTCTTTATGGTTAATAGTGTTGGTAGTGTTAGCTATATATCAAGCCTCTCTAATTTTACATATAGAGTCATTTCTTTCAATGTCTTGCATTACAGCTGAAATAGGATTAATGGGAGTCCTTGCCTTCTGGTGTTCTAGGAAGATGGAGTTATATTCTGTCTGCCAGATGCTCTTTTATATAAATATTGATGTTATGAGATAGGGGATGCTCGAGATTCTCCGTAATATGTTGATTGACAAATCAACATCCAATATTGGAGCATTCAATTTTATATATGGTACTGGGAGTGGCCAGAATTTTAAATGAAGTGAGACATGCAATTTATGAAGAAAGAAAAAGCTCCAGGTAATGATGGAATTATAATTGATATATTAAAAGAAACAGGTGAAAAAATTGAAAAATTTTTAGCAAAGTTATATACCAAATGTCTAAATGATAAAGATCTACCAGATGATTGACAGAATGCAGTATTAATATTAATATTTAAAAAAGGTGATAAAGAAGATATTAAAAATTACAGACCTATCAGCATTTTATCAGTTTTATATAAAATTTTTACTAAGATAATTACAACTCGTCTAACTGGATTTCCACCAACCAAAAAAAGAAGCTGGTTTTGAAAGTAGTTTTAGTACAGTAGATCATATCCAAGTATTTAAGAGAAGTTATAGAAAGGATAAATGAATATGAGTTGCCATTATGCTTTGGATTTGTAGATTATGAAAAGGCATTTGATTCTATAAACATTTCTTCAGTGATTAAGGCATTGGATCATAAAGGTCCAGGATATTGTCATATTTTAAAGAATATTTTTAAAAATGCAAAAGCAACAATTAGATTATATGATACTAGGAAAGTCAACATTGAGATGGATGTAAGACAGGGTGACTTCATATCTCCAAAACTTTTTACAGCAGTGCTGCAATAAGTATTTTGTGAATTAAAGTGGGAAGCTAAATATGTGAAAGTAAATGGAAATTATTTAAGTCATTTAGATTTTGCAGATGTAGTTGTTTTTGCAAATAATGCTTTAGAGTTGCAGGAAATGTTACAAGAGTTATCAGATTAAAGTAGGAAAATAGGACTAAAGATAAATGTAAAAAAGACTAAAGTAATGGTTAATAGATTTTTTCAAAATATGAAAATAAAGATTGATTATGATAAGTTAGAAGAAGTTAACAGTTACAAATACCTTGGTCAGATTATTAAAACAGATGGAAACATAATGGATGAAATTAATCATAGAATTAAACTTGATTGGAGTGCTTTTGGTAGAAATAACATGATACTAAAAGTAAGTATGCCTATGTGTTTGAAAAGGAAGGTTTTTAATAAATGTGTTTTACCAGTTCTTACTTATACAGACTTCAGACCACTCAAAGAAGTATGGAGAGATGCATGTTGGGAGTAACAAGAAATAAAAAATGCAATATATGGGTAAGAAGACAAACAGATGTTACTGACCTCATTGAAAAAATTTAAAAGACTGAAATGGGATGGACATATTTCTAGAAGAGATGATAATAGATGGACAATTGAAATCTTAAACTGGATTCCAAGAGATTGTAAAAGACCCAAAAAGAGACCACTTGTGAGATGGATGGATGAAATAAGAAAGTGTGCAGGGTGATGTGGAGAAGATGGATTAAACTTGGAGAGACCATCCTGCAGTGGACTGATAATGGTTGATGATGATGATGACTGGGGGTGAAGTAGGATTCAAGTTTATCCTTGGAATTATTGATAAATCTTTTGGTTATAAAAGAGGCACTGAAACTTAGGTGAAATATTAGGAAAAAAGTTTTGTTAAATGTTTTTGTTAGAGTGGGGATATATGGCAGAAGTAGCCATAGATTATCATCATTAAGGAGTTTGAATTTAGTTTGTGATAGAATTATCTGACTTTTCTTCTTAGGTGGCTGTATTTGTATCCAATAGATATTAAATCTGGCAAATAGAGAACGTGGGAGGATTCATGTTTGCATAGTAGGCGATTAAGAGAATACTCATGAGTTTGTGAGAACAAGGAAAAGTTGATTTGGGGTGTGTGAATCTGTGATGCACCTTGAGGATTCTATATGACACATGTATAGGATTATTTCTAAGTATTTCATAGTTTGGCATGAGTCTTTGATGGTTACAAGTAAGGCTGAATGCATCTGGAGGTTTACTTTGATATGGATTGGGGTAGTCCAGCTATAAAGATATCATCTGCATAGTATGATAGATGAGGTTAGGGGCATGTGCGAGGTGATGAAAGGATTGTCTTCAAAGTCATTTAAGTATAGACTGGATATGATGCCACTGAGGGATAGACTCATGGGCCATCCATCGGTCAAATTTGCAAGGCCAGGCATTAAATGTGGCTATAATATTATCATCTAGCCAGGAGAGAAATGCAAAAACAAATTCACTGCATATCATATAATTGTATTTGGAGCTCGGCTATGATATGTTAAGTGAGAGTTTTCTATTATGTAAACCATAAAAGTTTGGTAATATCCAAATTTTATATGTAGATTTAAGTTTGGAATTCTTTATAAGGTTTACGAACGTAGATTGACTAGGATTATTCAAAATTCAATACCAAGCAATAACAAAAGGACAAATAAAAAGATTTAAATCCAAATATAAAAACAAAAAAAAAAATTATAAATCACTATAAAATGAAAAACCTGCCCTTATTGAAAATAATATGAGGATTTTGCTTTATGTCAGTAAGTGTTTAACATAGTAAATAAATTTATTAAAAATTAATTTATTTTTAAGATATTTTAGACTAAGAATAAAACTTTGACATTATAAAAGATAATAGCTTATTACATCTTCATTTCTAGAGAGCACCTTCTTTACAATATAAGTTATTTTAGAATTTTAACTCTATAATTGTGCTTTATGCACATGTAATAAAGCTATATAGTGTAGTAATTAATAATCTTAATTAATCATCTGAGTGCTTTCGGGAAGTCTAAGACACCATAATCATAGCTTGTTACCAATTGAGAAATGTTTGTAATAAAGCCTTATGTAAATTTTTGGAAATGTAGAAGCAAGCTTCTCTTCTGTTTATAGCTGTGGGATCACTTAATATATAACAGGCTTCCTTGACATTGTGTTTAGCATCAGTTCTTTCGGTGCAGATAATCTTGGCAGTTGTTGGTTGAGAGGCATGGTCAGCAGTCCTTTCGTGCTCAGCAAATATTGAGAGTCTTCTGTCTTACTTTTGGTTCTGTTGCATAGATATCCGTGCTGTGCCACTTTAGTGGTAATATTAGTCTTAGTTTCTTCATAGTGGGTTGTTATTATGGGAGTATGAATTTTAGAAATTATATTCCAATGAAAACGTAAAATTGTTTGTACAATGTAATTGGAAAAAAAAATTATTGTGCTTAAATTAAACATCAATCAATTATTTGTTGCCTTGTTTTCTTTGCAATTATTTGAAGCTCACTTTATTTATACATTCATCTTTACAAAATATTAAAAGACAATTTATTATTTAATTAAAAAGTATTACTGCAACATGCATCAATTTCAATAAATCAAAGCCCTAAATTAAAATATCAAGCTTGGAAAAAAATTTATAACTATATTCAAGAAAAGTAATTTGTTGACCACTAAAATATTACATGATTACCATTTCTTATGCATATGTAAGCTGTGAAAACAATAGCAATTATTTCCATACAATAGTGCTACACAGTGCAAGTCATAGTAATCAGTGAATGCTAGATTTATGCATCAAAATCCCTATCTACTGCCTATTCATCCAATATCCCCAGACTAGTTCCTAGCTTGTAATCTTCATCAATAAGGAGCCTTGAAACTGAGAGCACTGCACCTAGATCTTTGGATATAATGTAACCTTCCAGCAGCCGCTTTTACCTTCTTAGTTAACTATAAAGCTATGAGTCCAAAATGAAAACACAATAATGTTTTCAATCCAAGCTCATTCGTTTGTATAATCACACAGATCTGACCCTAATTCAGTGTCATACATTTTGAGGATATTGGATGAGAAAGCAATAGATAGCGATTTTGATGTAGAAACCTAGCGCCCATTGATTACTATGGCTTGCACTGAGTGGCAACATTTTATGGAGAGTTGCTACTGCTTTAACATCTTGTATAAGCTAAGAAATGGTGATCATATGATATTTTAATGATTTAATCCCAATCGTAGTCAAAGGGTGATGGTGATTATGGTTATTAAAAAACCAAAGACACGAAAATGTATAGATACTGAACTGGATTCAGATCTACTTGACTATATAAGTGAATGAGCTTGGATTAAAACCATTTGCATTTTCATTTTGGATTCACTAGTTTTATAGTTAATTAGAAAGTGGCTACTGGAAAGTTGCATTAGATCCAGAGATCTAGATGCAATGCTCTCATGTCCAAGTCTGACTGATAAAGGCTACAAGCTAGAACCTAATCTGGAGATAAGGGATGACTAGGTATTAGATAGAAATTTTGATTGCACAAACCTTCTAGCATCCATCGATTACTATGGCTTGGCATTATTATATGGAGAGAGTTGCTATTGTTTGAAAAATAATTTGCATAACTCACAAACATTATTAAAGCAAAAATGAAGGACAATAAATTTACATTTAATTATATAGATAAATAAATTACATTTAAATATAATAATCATGTCATTGAAATAACATACTGTTTATTATAATCAAATACTTGAATTAAAGCAACAATAAAGCTATTTCATATTATTAATATATTTTCCATTTTATATTTATTTCACCAATATAGATTAATCTGGAACTTCTTATACTCCAATTAATAGTAATTGAATATTCATTAATAATGGATGACTATCTGAGTTGATTACTTGAAAAAAAAAAAAATTAAGCCTCCTTGTAACCTGAAAAAACTTATACAGTTTATCTAATCTGGACTCAACTCCAAACATAAGGACATAATGAAAGGCTTCACCAAGAATAATGGAACCATGGGATAATAAAAATTAATATTATCTAAAATAAAAATTAATAAACCTATATAAATGCAAGCATTTCTGTGTAGGCCACCATTGTGATTAACCAACAAACATTACTAGACAGTATTGACAATAGTTCAATTTTTTTCAGTTGATAGAAAACAATTTTAATCAGGGTTAATTTCTGCATTACCATTGTTGAAAAAAAAAAGGCAATATAATGATTAATTATGTTTCTGGTATTTTTAAAATGAATCTGCATAGGATATTTTATAATTAAAATACATTTCAGAGAATGTAATTAAAATATAAAATTACTTGAGAGTTCAATCGTAGTTGCCATATGATAAATACATAAACAGAAATTTCCATGGCTTTTAATCAATAAAATAGATAACGAAAAAATCTTACATCATCTTAATGTATAATTCAGAAGTTTTGCTTGACAATAAATCAAATATGAGAAGAAAAAAGGACTAATTCAAATCATTAGAAACCATAGCAAAAGTAAAAAAATTGACAATGAAAAGTGATCTATTACTCATAGTATGTACCGATAAAAAAAGTGACTGGCTGTATCTCCAAAATACCAGCAGCATCAGTTTTGAAATAATATATCTGTTACATGACAACATAGTTTAGCAATTCACCACAAAAATGTTAAGGTACCGTAAATCTGTATCACAAGTTTTGACACAAAATGTGGTAGTGTGTTTCATATCTTTAGACAGCAATATGTTAAGATTAAATTTTGTTTTGAATTGAAAAAAAAACTGCTACTGAAATATTGGAAATATTCAAACTGTGTGTGGCAATGAAACTATGAGTCTTAAGAATGTTTTCAAGTGGTTTGCAATATTTTATGATGGGATGGATAGCAGTGAAGAAAATCCACTGGAAATTAAAAATATATGTAAAAATTGTTGAAATTATTTGAACTAATCGCAATGACTTTCTCGGACTAATTGAAAAAATCATTAGCATTCCCAAAACAAACATTTACTGCATTTTAACAGATTTGAAAAAGTGGAAGGTGTGAAAATGCTTTGTACATCTCTTGTTGACAATTGAGCAAAAAAAAACAACAATGTGAATTACTGCAAAAACATACAAAAAAGTGCAATTACTAATTCAGAATTATTGTCAAAACATTACTAACAATTGATGAGACATGATGTTTCCTATACAAACTATCAATCAACAACAGAATGCAAAATGGAGCTCACCACAAGGGCACCAAAAAAATGCAAGAGAGCTGAACCAAAATGTTGCTAATTTTTTTATTTTATTCTAAAAGCATTATTAACCAACAATACATGAAAACAGATAATATACGAATACTAGCATTTGGATATTTTGAATCGTGTGGTAGCAAAATTTTATATAAGCAGCTTGAATACTATGAGCAAGACTCTTGGTCATTATTGATCAACAAAGTGCCAATTCACAGACAGAATCAAAATTGTGCATAATTTTTTGGCCAAAAAAAAAGGCATTCTTATACTCGAGTGTCCAGCCTAATGTCATGTATTAGTTCATGCTGATTATCAGCTATTTCCATAAGTAAAGTTATCCATGAAAGGTGCACACTACAGTTTAATTCAGGGCAACAAAGTTTTTGCAGATGATTCTAGCAGATTTCAAGGACTCAAACAGTTTTACAATTATCATTTTCAATAGTGTATTGATTCACAAAAAGACTATTTTAAATAAGCAAAAATAAAAAAATATACATTTGGGTCTCATTTTATATGGTAGATAGGTTCATCAGAAAATGCGCACAAAAGAAATCGCACAAAAATAGACTTAACTTACCTTGAAAAATGGGGGATAGGTTACTGTAATTTTCAAAAATCGCATAAAAGCAAAGCAACAACGTAAAATTACTTTAAAATTCGCACAAAAAAAAAATAAGGAAATAAAATATGACTAATAAAAAATTTCAAATTTGAAAAAAATTGATACAAGACAAACTTTTTTTATTCATTTATTAACTATAGTATTTAATTTTATTCAAAACAATGTATTTTTATGCATAATTTACAGCATTTTTCATTTTTTCATACATGTACAGTATTGATGATAAGTAAGTTCATTTGTAAATTAGTAAGACATCACATTCGTCGTGATGTAATGTACTGTAGCTTCTCCTTAAATGAAGTCAAGAATCTCTCAGCAATTATGCCCAGAAACCTGTTAGCTACTTCACAAGAGGAAATACAACTAGCGCCAACTTCATTTTTTTAATTGCTCCTATCGTGGACTCACCCAAACTAAACGTTTTCCAATTGCTGTTGATCCTTCTGATTTCGCTAAGCGATCTAAAATTGAAATTTTTGTTTCCAAAGAAATTCATTTTCCTGGATGTTTTTTTCTTCTCCGTTAGAGTAAACTAAAAGTTTAAAATAAAAATAAGAATTTAGACTTACGATAATAAAAAGACACTGACTCACCACTGTTGGACAAAATTTAGTTAAAACTAACAATTAAAAATTAAATTCCTATTTTTGTCTTTAATTTTTTAATTTTCAATTCCATTTAAAAATCAAATTTCATTGTTTCACGTCACATTAATTTCAGATCATGTTACGTAATTTTTAAATTGTTAATTATAATTAAAAATCAGATTTTAATTGTCAAATTTAATTGTGCCCACCGCTATAACTCACCTTTTAAAAATAACCTTGCGGACACTAAATGATTAATTGATTACGTATTCTTTTTTAAAAAAGCAAAAATAGAATGATTTAAAATGCGAAAACAACAAGCATAATAAAGGCATCTATAACGTTTGAACAGATTTACATTATAATCTTGTAAAATTTAATGTGTGTATATAAAATGGGGAAATCCTGATTTAAAGTGAATTATGAACTTCTTTATTGCATAAAATCTATTACAGTACTATTATAAAGCGCTGAAAATATTGAAATTATTAGAGAGGAGTCGAACTCCGATAATGCGCTATTACTTTAAATATGACGTTGAGTGCGTGAAATTTATAATATTTAAAGTAAAAGAGCATTATTGGAGCTCGACTTCTGATCTAAAAATTTTTATCGCATAAAAGAAAACCGCATACAAAAATATTAAGAAGAAACATGAACCGGATAACTTCAAAATCACATTAAATAAATCCGCATAAAACGAGACTCGGGTGTAAATAAAAAATTCACATCAAACACCTTTTTAGTGGATACTAAATTAACAACAAAATTCTTTAAACTATGAGTAGAAACAGACACAGTACATGGGCAAAACATGAAAAAACAATTTTAAAGAGAATAATATTATTGGAAAAATACACTCATAACATGAATGAAAAAGCTTTCTAGAAAGGCCTTATAACTGCTTATGGAAAGTATATGAGATCTAAAGGACTTCATTAATCAATCAGAAAAATAATATAAAGCAATCATGAATTCAAAGGTGGAAGAATGAAGTGGGGATATATAGAACATCGAATTCTATGGAATCAGCGTTCCAAAAATCATGGAATAAGAATAACTTGAAAAAAGCTTGATATAGAGCCGAGGTCAGCAAATTTTTCAACATGAATCCCCCCACCCCGTCCATTAAAGAGCAGCAAGGAAAGAGATGATAAATATGTTCATGAAAAATACAAATTTCTGAATGGTTGTGGATATATTTGAACATTTCTTTTAATAATAGAACATAATAGAATCTGTATACATCTTAACAAAATGTTCTTAAAAATAAATAAATAAAAACAAAAAATTACTTTGACAGTTTGACTTACTCACAAATTTTTAATATTTAAATATTCTTCCTATACAATAATTACTATTCTATAAGGCTGAATTGAAAAAACAACTTTGTAATGCAAATTTTCCTATTCTAGGATCAACAAGATATTTATTTACAAATTACTCTTGTAAATAAAAAATATGTTTATGTTTATCATGATAAAAAGAGTGAAAAGATTGGAATCAAAGAGCCATATTGGGCTTGCAAACTACAATTTTCCAATCCCTGATATAGAGCAACATTTATCAAATGGGTTCCATGGAATTCAAAAAGTTCTGCATAATTTATCATGCATCCATAACCAATTTCAGAAAAATAAAGTATTTATGTTCAGAATTTAGAGACATAATAATACATTCATCAAATAAAATGAAGTGTAAATATGGAAAAAAAAAATGAAAAATAATAAATAAAAAATTAGATGTTTTTAAGTTTAATTTATTATATCTCTTCATTTCCAAATATTTCTTTAATGTACAATAGGTATCATTCGTTGGTTTTTATTAAAAAAAACAATATAAAAGTAAATATATAATAAACCTGTTCTCAATTCAATTTTTAAATAATACAATGTTTTAATACAAATTTGTATAATTATAATACTGCTAAACATACAATATATAAAAGATTTTAATGGCTCGTGAAAAATATTTTTGTGTATGGCACTGACATATATGCAGAAAACACATAATCACAATATGCTGCATTTTAAAGGCAATTTATAAAATGTGAAATATCATAAATGGCACAAAGTTTAGCAACACTGTATTTAAAATATATTACACTTATTATTTTGATAAAACTTTTTGCTAGTAAATGCTTAATTTTTGAATGAAAATATTTATTCTGCAATATTTTATAATGATGAAACTGAAATTTGATAATTCAGGCTAATATTATGCAATATTTTCATGAGGCAATATCAAATGTGAATTGTGATGAAATTCTGCAAATAGTGGTGTTAAATAGTGAGTCCCATAGCATTTATATGAATAACTTTTGATTCTTTGTGTTAATAAATCACATACTATTTATATCTCCAATATATATATAAACGATTGAATTTGAAAAATAATAAAGCAAATGCTAATAAGCAAAATCCAAACATCTTGAATAAAAGATGCTATCCAGCTTAAGCCTAGTGAGTTCATCTTCAAAAGCATCATCAAAAAAAATAGACAAAATAAAAATTAAAAAATATGAAATTTTTATTGTCAATGGTCCAGCTGATAAGAACCAATTAAACTGTTCTGAGTGTGGAGAATTTTAACCAATAACAGCTTAAATCCCAATAAGCTAAAACTCCATTTACTGAAAGCATATTCCAATTTAAAAATTTAAGTGAAGAATATTTTAAAAAGTATTTGTAATTGAATAAAGGTAAATTTATAGTTTGTTCATTTGTCTCAAAAAAAAAAACAATAACATTTTAATTATATTACAGTAGTTAATCAACTAGCAAAAGCACATGAGCCATATACTATTGTAGAAAACTTAATAAAGCCCTGAACAAAAAATTAGATGGAGTACATAGTAAATATACTAAGAAATGTGGCATTTTCTAATGACAATTTCTGAATATATTCAATTTTTTGGAAGTAAAATACAATGACCCCAACATTTTCTTTTTAAATGGATGAGTCAACAGATATGGTTCGAAACAATAAAATATTACATGATCTTTCATATGTCTCCAGCTTATTGTTTTAACAGTATACTTTTCCAGCTTTGTTCTACTTTAGTTAGTAATGCCAAATGATAGGGCAACACAAAATAGGAATTTATTAAGCACTATCATCTGGCATCGATTATTCTTTATTAAAATTTACATGAAGTATTATAAAGATAGAAAAGTATGCTGCTAAAGCAGACATGGTTTGCTTGTAGTTTTTCTTATATTTGTGCATTATATCTATCATGATAACATTGAAAAAAATTATTAATCTGCAAGCCTTGGAGAGTCACACTGAAGAAGAAAAAATACTCAATTTAATCAATTCATTTATTTAAAAAAATTCTATAGGAAAATTTGATCAAGCATTTGTACTGATGTAGCTAGAGCTATGATGGGCAAATCTGGTTCTCTTACAAGAATAAAATAGAAATACAGTACTCAAATTTTAAAATATCTACTGTTGCTGTCATCATCAAGGACTAGTAAATGAAATGTATGCCTCAATCTAATATTACTAATAAATGATCTAAAATTAGTCAATTTTATTATATCAAGATCCCTAAATGCAAGACTTTTTTTAATTATATAAAGTTAGGGGAAATAATAAACATAACTTTATTATTACATATTAGATGTACTTTACCAACAAAAAAAAATAAATTCCCAATTACTTAAAAATGATGGCATCTTTCTAATAAGTTCAATCTTACAAAGCAGACAATTTCTGTAATGTGGTTTCAAAATATGAAATAAATGCATTTCAATGTAAACTAAAACTCTATAATTACTGCATAGTTAATGGTGATATGGAGCATTTTGAAAAGCTTAATATCTTTTTGTGTAACAAATGAAATGTCTCCAAATCAATATAGCAAGAAATTCAATTTTGCAACATTTAAATGATGTGTGTAAAATATTATCAGAGTATTTTTCCAGTTGATAAGAAAGCCACATTTAGACTGAAAATCCATTTATAAACTCATTAAACCTATGCAATCTTTCTGGGGAAAAAAAAACCAACAAAGATATATAACAACAAATTTTTACAATGAAAATTTTAAAAAGTAGAACTGCCAAAATTTTGAGCTGATTTATTAATAATATTCATATGCCTGCATTAAAGTATTTAAATACAAAAGTTTTTAAAAGTGATATGATTTTAGGTCAGTCATAATCATAGAAGTACAATAAAATAAAATATATTTTAACAGTCTACCCATGATCCTATTCTAAGAATTTGAGTGAGAACAGGTTATTACCCGAGCTTTGAGTAGGTATATTTATGAGCATAGACCAAGTCCTATCTCAAGTGCCAATCTTACCAATTAATAAGAACTATAACCCTCGAAAACAAAAGAAAAGGTCATGTGGACATTTTTTAAGTACCTTATCCAGACTAGCTCAGTCTCAAGATCTGGGAGACATTGTCTATCGGGAGAACTAAGCCAAGGTCTACAAAGAAACGTCATTTATATATTTTTATAATTTCCTTATCTGTCCTAAGAATCTTATTATTTTATTTCTTTTAGAGATATACGGTAATGAATATTAGTAAGCTTTTATAAATAATAACCCTGAAATTATAAGAATCTCGTAATTCAAATAAAAACACAAGTTATAGCTTAAGATTCTAATATTTATTAATACACATATATACTAATAACTCAATCATACGACCCAGTCATTCCGATACATATATAGAATATCAGTATACACATTCACAAAGAATCTCGTAATCCAAATAAAAACACAAGTTATAGCTTAAGATTCTAATATTTATTAATACACATATATACTAATAATTCAATCATACGACCCAGTCATTCCGATACATATATATAATATCAGTATACACATTCACAAAAGAGTGCAACTATGCGTCAGAGTTGTATTTATTAAATAATTTAATCTATTTTCTATAATTCTTTCTTTAAGTTGGAACAAAGTGCATATTTCTTAATCTATTATTATATGTTCACTTAATATATATAGAGAAAGTTGAAGTTATCTCATTTGAAAGCGAACGTTTGCGTGTTTAAGGCTGATGATCTGTAAGCTTACAGTATTACGACAGTGATTGTTTTAGCGAGAATTGACAGTCTGAAAGATGATGAAAGATTCCATATCAAAGTTAAAGGCATGAAAGTTCTTCTTGTTTGGAGCTCCACGATCACTTCACTTGCTTAAAATAGATGGCAAAATCTCCATAGACAAAGATCATCATGGTAGGCAGGTCACAACAGCTAACACTGGCCAGTTTAAAGAATCTATATGATTCTCCTACCCCAGCATTTTGATGGAATATATTCTTATTCATTTTTATTAATTAATCAAATCAGTTTATGAAAATTTACTTTTCACTCTTCTTTTTCTCTGTAACAGTCTTTTCCAAATCACTAAAAAATCGATAAAAAAATATATAGTTCTTTTCTTTTAACTCACTTTCACCTCACTTTTTTTTCGATCCATATGTCGATGACCATATCTCAGGAATGCTTTTAGCTTCCATTGTTCCAAAATACTAAATTAACCAGTTCTTGGAATTCTGATAACAAGTGTCATTAACAGAAATCGCCCTTGACACAACCTGAAACTCCTTTTTTTACTTTCTCCAGCTTTATTTTTAATTTGCTTTCGTTAAGAAATATACGCTACAAATGACATTATTTCAATAACTATAAATTACGATATTAATAAACAACAAAAATATATAAAACAAAAATATAAAAATACAAGTCCGCACATAACTCATCTTCACATACAAATCTGTTAGTAATTATTTCTACGCAAAATCACAACACGTGCAATAAATATATATGTATACATTCATGCCTTTAAATGGTTAATGTATTTCACTCACACTCTTTTGTAACAGGGTTCTAATGTATATCTATAAATTTTCTCGCATCTATTAATTTAATCCATTATAACAATCGCAATAAACACTTTTGTAATCATTATTGCCTTTTACTTTCTTTAGTAATCATATTCGAACCCAGCTACTGTTACAATATACATTAAAATTAAATATGCCATTTCTGAGATAATGCAATGCACGAGTCTTTCTTGTTTATTATGTTGATATTATTTGCTATTATTATTATTTTCTCTTTATATTTTCTTTTTAGATCATTACGTTCAGTACAAACAATATCAATGTTAATAGGATCAAAATTATGTCTGTAATTGATTCTATTACTATTAATTAATTTTGATCCTATTAATATTGATGTTGTTTGTAGTAAACATAATAATCCTACAAAGAGGTATGGTTTGTAGCAAATAATATCAATGCAATAAACAAAATCTCGTGCATTGCACTATCATGGAAATTGCATGTTTAATTTTAATGTATATATTTTATTTTATTTATATATTTTATTGTAGTTCTATGATAATGACCAACCTGGTAGAAAGCAATGCTTAGATATTATTTTTATTAAAATTTTAAACCTTCCTGAATAGTTTTCCTTTACTATTATTATCATATTCAAATTAAGGAAAGAAAATATTATATTAAATTACATTATAATGGATGAATATTTTATTTTATTAATTAATTTAATAAATTTAACTTTCAAAAATCAGTTGTTGAAGATCTCTAGAGAGTTTTTGTATCTACTGTACATTCTTAATTAGAGTTTTTATATATACTGTACATTCTTAATTAACTTTTAGCTACCATTGACCTATTTATGCTTTAAAGACGGCCATTTGTTGCTGCATAAATAAATTGACATTAATATGGAAAATGGCGTACATATTAACCTTTGTTAAAAATAATTCTTTAAATCTTTGAACATTAAATTTATTTTTAATTAATTAAATAAAATGTAGCATCAAATATTTAGTAATCATAAATAATCATAAGAAATGAAGACTACTATTACAAAATATTATAATCAGTTAAAATATAATGTTCTTTTCCTTAAATAAGTGATTTGTCCAATCTTTTTTTTTTTATTTCACATGTGTGGTGGAAAGCAATGGTTATTTATAAAGTGTCCAATCTTTATTTTGATTAATTTTACACATTAATCTTTCAATTACATCTTATAATACAAGTTATTTTTTTATTACCAAGCACATGTGCCATAGAGTAAATTCCTTATCTTTAATACTATGGATATAATCCTACATATGGCAGATCCTTACAAATATTTATTTATATCAGAAACTTCATAGTATAATCACACATATATCTAATAGAGGAAAATTATAACTAGTACACCTTTCTTACAATAATAATTTTACGGAGGGGCAACATTAGGCCCCAAAATCAATTTAACAATAACAAGCTAATTATGTGAGATGGTTCTTTGAATCTGACTCCAATTTACTAGAAAAAAATGATGAATAAATTCAGCATATAGATATAAACAATCCAAAACAAAGCAAAACTCTCCATATAGTAGTGCCATCTTGTGCTAACAAGAGCAATCAATGGATGCCAGAAGGCTTGTGCATAAAATCCCTATCTAGTGCCTACTCATCCAATATCCCCAGACTAGTTTCTGGCTTGCGGCCTTCATCAGTGAGGAGCCTTGGATCTGAGAGCACTGCACCTAGATCTTAGGATCTAATGCAACCCTCCAGCACCCACCTTTTAACTCTATTTAACTACAAAACTATGAGAATGAAATTGAAAACACTATTAATATTTTCAATCCAAGCTCAATAGCTTATATAGTCATATGGATCTGAACTCAATTCAGTACCCATACATTATGGTGTCTTTGGCTCTTTAACAACCATAGCCACCACTATCCTATTAGGCAGGATTGGTGTTAAACCACTACACATCACATGATCACTATCTCATACTAGCACAATAATTATTAAACAATCCAAAACAAAGCAAAACTCTCCATATAGTAGTGCCATCTTGTGCTATAGTGTACCATTACCATTCAACAGTGACTTAACAATTGTGTGTAAATAATAAGTTCTAAAATACTGTAATGGTCAGAAAATATAGCTCCTCTAACCAGACCCAAAGATATAGCTGAGAACTCGGACCTCATCCACATCTCTAAATCATATCTAAGCAACTCGCTCCCTTAAACTCACAAGAGTTAAATTTTTTTAATGCCGCCCAGTGATCAGGTAGAGATGAGACTATAGGAATCCTAGCTAATGTAATGATCAAGTCTTATCATAGCATATAATGATGGACACCTACACCATATTACTATTATATATTACTATTTATTATTGGTTTAATAAAGTTTACATTCAGGATGTACAAATATTTACAAAGATATGATAAGCAGAGAGTATCCACATGTGTACAAATTTGATATGGCTTACAATATAAAAAAATATAAGAAAAAAATCTTGAGACAATTTACTAGAAATGATGAGTTTGCTTCAATAGAGAGGAGTGCGTCATTCAATCTAGGGTTCATTCAATCTAGGGTTCGGATGCATGGTGAAAGTTGGCTTCATTGAAGATCTAGTCTCATTTATACTAAAATATATATTATATCCTAATGGATCCTGATCAATAAATCCACATAGCAATGCACACAGAGCATATATTAATAGGTATAATTATTATAAAAAGTAAGACTAAGCATGGTACTTAGTGAACATATATATATAATTGCATGTTGCTTCTACTGTAGCGTCTTCATCATTTTTGCCAATTTAATTTATGGATGGCTGCCTTGCTTCTTAAGGTAGGAACCTATTCGCCTTACCATGAGCTGAGTTCAGGTTGCGGTAGTTTTATATCCATTTTCTATTTTCCATTTAATAGTTCACTCCATGATTTGTGTCTCCAGTTTTAGGGAATGGCTAATGAAGTAATTTGGAAAGCAAATAAAAGGAATATAGAGAAAATACTATCACTAAGTACTAAATACGATCAAATGACTTTAATATTTAAGTCTGATTAAAATTCAACATGAAAATATATGATCAATGTATGGTACTATGCAAAAAAGAAAATCCGTTATACAAAATTAAATACTCTTACCCCCCCCCTTTCTTTAAAATCATTAAATTAAATAGACACGTGATTATAGTAGCATCTTACCTGTGTCATGGTTAATTAATAAATATTCTGATTTATCTATTTATATGCCCATATATTAATTAACATTTTAAATATGCAAATATCCATATATAAAGATTGCACTATATTTTCTCTTTTACAAATCAATTACATTAGTAGACGTATATATAAACTAGCATCTTCCAATAGCATAATCAAATAATAAGCATTTGTTTAATTACGTATAATTTATATATAGGCAAAGATCAAGATGGCAAGATACTTTTCTCTTTTAAAAAATAATCAGTTAAATAAATGTATATATATTAGCGTCTTTCTCATAGCATAATTAGATAAGAAATATACGGTTTAACTACATAAGCTGAAATAAATAAATAAATCTCAATGCATTTCCCCCTCTCTCTCTTTTAAAAATCATTCTATTAAGCAAGTGTGGGAGAAAGTGGATGAAAGTCTTTTCTTAGAGTCAAAAATAAATTATAACTTAAACAAATGAGTCCTGCCTTAAACAGCAGAATGAGGGTAAAATTTAAATTTAAATATATCATCCAATTTCTCACCATCATATATTCCAAATCAAATCAATAAATAATAAAAAAAAAAACCTGTTGATATTTTGTAGGTATGCTAACATTCTATACGTATATATAACAAGAAGGAAAAAAATCTGTATGATCACTATAATACTTTAACAACATTATGTATATGAAATAAAATTTAGTTGGGTACCTATAATGCTTACATAATTGCTGCATTATAGATGTGAAATAACAAAAACAAAGGGAAAACAAAGATAAAATGCTACTGGTAACGAATAAGCACTTATATGGATTATTCTTCAAAAGGTGGTGTGGTTGATTAAGATTTGGTAATTGTAGTTTTATAACAACTGGTCAGGTGTCTTCACAGCTGTTGAGGTTTACTTCACAGATGTTTGGGTGCTTCATGTTTTTAGTTTAGATAGATTTGATCTTCTAGGCAGCAAAGATAGGCTGTCGTCACACACGATTCTTCACTCTTCTGCTGGATCCCATTGTTTGGACACCTTCAAGAGCGGACTCACGGGAGGGCAGAGATGAGCTTCTCTATTCAGATATAATGCAGATGGATTTTCAGTATGTTATATATCACAGTCAAAAATTAAGGATAAGAACCTCGAACAAAACAGAACTTGCCGTTTACTCCCTTTTTTAAATTCTTGGAAACACTTTAATGTTTCTCAACTTTACCTTTAAAACTTCTTAAGAGCATCCCATGTTTTGACATTATTGTTTCAATATTGATCTTTGCGGACAAACAATCGATTGATGCTAAGTTAAATTTAGTCAGGAAGATGTTCACCTGGAACTATTTTCCTAATATCTATTTGCTCTATCTACACTTTATATTGCATCTAATCCATTAGCTTAACTTATCTATTTTCTAATGAACTTTTCTTTTATTTATTTTACTTTTAAATGATTTTTTAAATAGTGCCACACCTACAACATTTATATATACCTATTTTATATACAGATAAATATTTTATAATTTATTTTAATACCCATCCACTGCGGTTGACTTTAGAGTCAGTAGTTAAATAAACAGTGAATGATAAAGCACACATATGGATATATATGTACAGTTTCAATACGTAGAACTTAATTCATGGTGATCAGTATGAAGGTTTATATACATACAAATAGACTCGATCAAATTTAAAAATAAGGTTTTGACATAAAATATGAATAATTATATTGCGTACATCTGTCTTTTTTTTAACACTTGAACTATTTAAATATTTTACAAGGGTGCATATTTGTTTTTAACTTGAATATTGCACCTTTGATTATATATGACAATTTCACATTAAGGAGTAAATTTTTTTTTAAAAATGTTAAATTATAACATATATAGCATAGGCAAGATGGAGCAAATTTTTTTTTTTTACACAAATTTCTTTGTTTTTAATTTCAATTGCTTTAAAAATGCAATTAACTTTTTAAATTTTTTTGCAAAATATAGTTTGTTAGAATTAAATGTATATTAAAATAAACCTTAAAAATAGTTAATACTTAGGATAACAGTCTAAACAAATTTTTTTTAACTTACGAAGCAAAAGTTAAGATCGGACTCCTACAGTTCATTGAAGATTTTATTTTCAGTCTAATACTTCTTCCACAATTGCATATATTAATTAATTCCATTTATAAGTTGCCATAAACATCATTTAGTAAGTACCTGTCTTTGAAATTTGAAGTGTAGGCATTGTTTCTGCATTTGAATTATAGATTTCCTTCACAAACAGCAGTCAGATTCCAGAGATCCACATTAGACTTCCACTGTTGGCAATTTTTCTCTTTTTTAGTCAGTCATCTAGGTTCAACACACTTTGAATGAAGTGAGAATCTATATTAAGTGATTCTAAGAAAAACTGATCATATATAAGTTTTGAGGTCTTGTTTTTAACATCCTTGGATATTGTTTTTCACACCTTTGATCTTGGTTTTTGACACTATTATAATGAGATTTTATTTCAGTTACAAAATTTTAAAAATATTTTCATTATTTAATTGATTGAACTTGCAAAATACTGTAATTTTTAAATGGCTTAAATTTTTCCCTTTTTTTCGAACAGACTTAATTTTTTTTTTTTTTATTAACTTATTTTTAATTTAATTATTTAAAATCTTTCTTAACTGACTTGTTTTGAAATCCATTCCATAGAAACAATTTTAACATAATTTATATTAATTACAATTTTTTTTAAATTTAAACAGTTTTAACAAACCTATTATATTACTTTAAAATGTGTGATTTAATAATTTATTTTAACATTTGAATATTACCTATTTTATTTTAAATAATTTGTTCTATTTTATATAATATTTAAAAACTTGTGAATGCTATATTTATTAGCATCCCTCATAATTCGCTCTTAACTATGTGGAAGATCACAAGGTCAACACTGAAATGAATGACTGACATTATTTATTTTAACTTATAGATGTATATCATTAATCTTTTGATTTTTTATTGCAAGTTAATTATATCATGCAAAAGTATAAAGAATTAATATTACAAACAAGTTTACATTAGGAGATTATATGAATCTTTATAAACATTTCAGATGATAAATGGGATTGTTTGACAAATATTGACATTAAGAATGAAGCTACAAAAGAATTTCACTCTGATTTTTATAATATAATACATAAGCATATACTAAATACAAAAAAAAAAAATTCCCCATGGTTTTCATTTTTTTTTCAGATTATTAATTAAAATTATAATTACAGAAAAACTGTATTAATTCATCATTATTATTAACTATAGACAAATTATTAAAAAACTAATTTATATAGATCATTAAAAAACAAAACAGATGGATTAAGATTCAAGGCAAATTATAGTAATATAATACAAGCAGCATTATAGACATAATTAATAGTCAATTTTAAACAAATTATGGAGAAATAAGTACATATGTTAAATGTTAAATACACTTATCACGATGCATATCTCAAACATAGAATAAAGACATTTGAAAAATAAAAATGACTTCTGACATGCATTTCTGACTTAATCAGTTCTTTTTTTAGTTGGCCCATCTCAGTCCTTTATATGTCTTCATTATTGTTGTAAAAAGGGTGTTTGATATTTAATAAGATTATTAGAATGAAATATAATAGTTCTAGTGAGACAAGAAATCAGTATTAGAGTTCAATTTAAATAATTGTTAGAATAAGGAAACTACATAATGAACTACCTTGTGTGAGTGGTATAGTGACAATTATACTATAGAAATATTCATTAAATAGATAATCACTAGTCTAATGAATGGCCAATAAAAATTAACTACTTTGCGTGAGAGTGGTATAATGAAAATTATACTACAGAAATATTCATTAAATGGATAATTTCTAGTCTAATGAATGATTAATAAAAATTATGAGTTATAATATATTTATATAGTATGTAATGGTCAATAAGCATTATAATTATCATGCTAAGAGATCTTTGGATTATAATTTCTCTTCAACTTTTTTTGATGGTTTATCAAATTAATATGATATTCCCATTCTAAAAAATTGACAAGTTGATATTGTTTATTCTGAGTCAACTTCTGACATCTCTAGTTATGGAAATCAGGAGTGAGTGAAACATTAATTTTACATCTGATAAGTTGAAGAATTGTGTTACAATGTGGGGGGGGGGGGAATGGTATTAAGGTAATCATTAATAATGGCATATATGTTCTTTTCTTCACTACTATTATTGTACTAACTTAAAAATGTAACTTGGGCATTTACTAACTACGGGTCTAACATCATCTGCATTAGATTTTTGACTTTGTTAAGTGGAGAGAAATGTAATTGAATAGGGTCTCATATTTATGTGATTAGCATATTATATATATATCCATATACTAGATGAATAATCACATAGTAGCCAGCATGATGAGTTTATTGGCTTTTTACCTCTGAGTTTAAGATCATGAAACATTATGGTCTTTCTTCTCATTTGCCTGATAGGGCAGAATGAATGTATGTGTAAATGATAAATATTTTTCCAATATATACAATCATGGCCCTTATTCTCAAAAGACTGTAAAATCAATGAAGGCAGCGGTTGGTGACCGAAGGCAGAGGGTTTTAAGAATCCCTGATTGTGGACCCAAGCTGCCATTTGATGATGACTTTATTTAGGTACTTACAACTGTAGATCACTTTCAAGTGAAGGAAGATTGCAAAAATTAGAAGAACTGTCTTAATAAAATGGGACATTATTGGAATTTGTGAAGTTAGAAAAAATGATGAAGAGACAATTGATTTAAAAAGTGGACATATACTCTAGTATAAAGGCACAAATATTGAAAATACAAGTGGAGTAGGATACATTATAAATAAAAAGTAGAATAATAACATTGTGGAGAATGATGGTGTATTGGACAGAGTGGCAAGATTAGTTATATAACTTAATAGCAATTATCAAATACAGATAATTCAAGTTTATACCCCAACAAGTTCTCATAGCGTTGAAATAGTAGAAGATTTTTATATGGATGTACAAAAGGTTTTTGATTAGAGTAAACAACATTTTAAAATTGTTATGGGAGACTTTAATGCTAGAATTGGTAAACAAATAAAAGATAAAAGTGCTGTACATAATTTTGGTTATGGTAATAGAAATGAGAGAGGAGAGTCTTGTGGAGTTTGCAGAAAAAGAAAAACTTTATATTCTGAATTTTTTTTTTGGAGAAAAATGTTAAAAAGAAATGGATATGAAAGCATCTAAATGAAGGTACAGCAGAATTGGATTATATTTTGACTAACAGAAAATACATATTTCAAGATTGTAATGTTCTTAATAAATTTAACACAGGAAGTGATCATCGATTAGTAAGGTGTAAGTTACGTGTTAATGTAAAACTAGAGAGACAAAAATTTTTAGAAAAACAATATTTACAATTGATATTCCTAATCTTCAGAAACATGTTAATGAATTCAAATTAGAACGTACAAATCGGTTTCAAGTTTTAGTAAATTTTGAACATGATTCAGATTTGAATGAAATTAATATGGAAATAAATGATACATTTTTAAAAACTGTAACAAAGATAGCTGGTAGAAAAAAGCAGCAATTGACCAATAAAATTTCTACTGAGACTAGAGAATTTATGAAGAAAAGAAGGAATATGAAGATATACAAAAATGATGCATTAAAAAGGGTTGAATACGTCTAATTTTGTAAAATGGTGTGGAAAAGAGTTGAAAATGATATAAGAAAGTATAGCTGTGAACTAGCAAGGAAAACTGTAGAACAGAATAAGTCTTAAGTGTGTAAAACAACATTTTGGTATTGGCAGGAAATTTATATCTGCAATAAGAAAAAAAGATGGAATTATTACTAAAAAGAGAGATGACATCATAAAATGGGTAGAAGACTTCTATCAAGAATTATATAGTAATAATGAACAAGTACCTCCTATATCTATTATATTTTGCAAATTGCTCAGAATTTTAAATGAAGAAGTGACACATGCAATTAAATTTATGAAAAAAGGAAAAGCTCCAGGTAATGATGGAATTATAATTGACATATTAAATGAAGCAGGTGAAGAAATAGAAATTTTTTTAGCAAAGTTATACACCAAATGTCTAAATGATAAAGATGTACCACATGATTGGAAGAATGCAGTATTAATATTAATATTTTAAAAAGGTGATAAAAAAGATATTAGAAATTACAGACCTGTCAGCCTTTTATCAGTTTTATACAAAATTTTTACTAAGATAATTACAACTCGTCTACAGAGAACATTGGATTTCCATCAACCAAGAGAACAAGCTGGTTTTAAAAGTCGTTTTAGTACAGTAGATCATATCCAGGTATTGAGAGAAGTTATAGGAAGGGCAAATGAATATGAGTTGCCATTCTGCTTTGGATTTGTAGATTATGAAAAGGTATTTGATTCTATAAACATTTCTTCAGTGATTAAAGCATTGGATCATCGAGGTATAGATTCAGGATATATTGTCATATTAAAGAATATTTATAAAAATGCAACAGCAACAATTAGATTACATAAAGATACTAGGAAAGTCAACACTGAGAAAGGTGTAAGGCAGGGTCCATATCTCCAAAACCTTTTACAGCAGTGCTACTAGAAGTATTTTATGAATTAAAATGGAAAGCTAAAGGAGTGAAAGTAAATGGAGATTACTTAAATCATTTAGATTTTGCCGATGATGTAGTTGTTTTTGCAAATAATGCTTTAGACTTGCAGGAAATGTTGCAAGAGGTATCAGATAAAAGTAGAAAAGTAGGACTAAAGATAAATGTTAAAAAGACTAAAGTAATGTTTAATGGATTTTCCCAAAATATGAAAATAAAGATTGATTATGATGAGCTAGAAGAAGTTAACAGTTACAAATACCTTGGTCAGATTATTAATATAAATGGAAACATAATGGATGAAATTAATCATAGAATTAAACTTGGTTGGAGTGCTTTTGGTAGAAATAACTTGATACTAAAAGGAAATATGCCTATGTGTTTGAAAAGAAGATTTTTAATGTCTGTTTTACCAGTCCTTACTTATGGATATGAAACTTGAGCACTTAATAGAAGAGCAACTCAGAGACTTCAGACCACTCAAAAAAGTATGGAGAGATGCATGTTGGGAGTAACAAGAAGAGATCGAAAACGCAATATATGGGTAAGAGAACAAACAGGTATTATTGACTTCATTGAAAGTGTGTTGGGCTGGACATATTGCTAGAAGAGATGATAATAGATGGTCAATTGAAATCTTAAACTGGATTCCAAGAGATTGTAAAAGACCCAGAAAAAGCCCACATATGAGATGGATAGATGAAATAAAGAAGTGTGCAGGGGTGATGTGGAGAAGCGATGCTCATCCTGCAGTGATTGATAATGATTGATAATAATATGTAATTTTGTTGTTGTTGTTGTTGTAATGGTGTTAATAGAAATTTCAATATTTGTGTTTTCATAATATTTCCTCTTTTTTTGGCCTAATTTCACAATATTGATAAATTATATTTCTGATTTTATTTCCTAGATCGATATTTATTTTGAGGTGGTCAAATGTAGATTGATAATTAATGAAAGAGATATTCCAAAGTTCAGGAATTTTTAGCATTTTTTTTATTACTGATTACATGTGCTATTTTAAATTCACTCACACAAATAATCACATTCATTTTTTTTCTCAAGAAAATTAAACTTATATATTTTTAATGTAAATTTATAACATAGATAGATATCAAGAGATGTTCTTGAGATTAGGAAAAAAAATACTGTATATTCTCTCTTGTCATAATTTTTATCTTTATTTTTTTGTTTTTTAATTATTGTATTTTTTCTTTTATATTTTTTATTTATTAAATTAACTTAGTTTATTTTATAAAATACCGTGGCATGGTTTAGTGCAGTACTAAAGTGGAGGATTGTAGTGTTTAAGATCCATGGGTAAGGATTCACTTTTTATCCCTTCGTGAGCTCAAACTTCATATGAATTCCCAAGCAAAAATCTTTCGATTATTATTATTCTATCAAATTTTTTTTTGTTTTTTTTATCTTTCTATCTCTGTTTTTATTTTATTTTTTAGTGTTATGCATTGTTTTTTCTATATCTTTTATTTAATATTCACATTTAATTAAAAAAATTAAGATATAACCTCTTTGAACATAGAAATATGATATGTCTTAGTGGCGAAGGGAGCTCCATATTACAGTCACATTTTTTGTTTTTATTGTCTTCTTTTCATTATTCATTGTACCCACTACACTCAACGTAGAATCTTTATTCTTTAGTTAATAATAGTTATATTTTTATTTGCTAGGCTAATAGTGGAGGGCTTGGTTTTGGAATCTGAAAAATTTCATACATTTATACTGATCAGATTCAAACATCGTGTTAGGCTATCATGGAATGTGCTCAAGGCACTTTGATACATATATAAAATTACACTTTTTTTTTATTAAATGTTTTATTTGTTTAAAAAGTATGAATCATTTGAAAGCTATTATATTAACTAATGAATAAATCATCTAATAATGTCTAATTTATAATAGCAAATCATAAAATGTTTTTTGATTGTGTATTTTTTTAATGTATTATCATCTAAAGTGAGGTATTTATTTCAGACTTAGAACTGAAATAATTTCAAATATGACAACAATTTATTATCATTCAGAAAAAAAAATATGGCAAGATTATACATTATGTGAATTATTTGTCATTTTTTCAATGATAAATAATATAGTTTTCTATTTATAAAAAAAAAAATTATAAATAAATACAACAGTTTATATTAGATTTTCTTTAGGAATCATGGTAGTTTATAGTTTTATATATCATTATTGATCGTCATTTATTTTCTTATAGGCATGTTTTATAAACTTTAACACTCGCAAAGCGTATGCACAATTAGCTCAAAAGGCCGATATTTGAATGTAAACTTTAAATATATATTTTTTCTCATCTCTTGTTCTGTTTTTAAAATTTTCATTAGCAGAGATAGTTAACATATTCATCATTTAAACTTTTTTCTTTTATTTTTTATATATTCTTATAGCTCATCCAATCTAAGTTCAATTTTTTCAGTAATTACCTTTTTTTTCAACAACTATCTTCATTATCTTAGCATTTTTTATCTTATTAATTCATTCTTTTCTATTTTTCATAAAACTTTTTTTTTCTAAAACATGCCATTTTTTTTTTCTTGCCACATGAAATGACAGGTTAATTTGAAGTAAAATCATTTTTGTTTTTTTGTTAATGTTCCTCTAACTAGGGGAATATGAAGCAGTAAAATCTGTTACACATATTTTTGCTTCACTGTTTGGTGATATTATGAACCTTCAACCAGAAGTTCAAACTCACTTTTATATTTGTTTGAACTTCTGGTTGAAGGTTCATAATATCACCAGACAGTGAAGCAAAAATATGTGTAATAGATTTTAATGCTTCATATTCCCCCTAGTTAGAAGAAGAACAACAAAAAAACAAAAATGATTTTACTTCAAATTAACCTGTCATTTCATGTGGCAAGAAAGCACATGGTATGGTATCTCTATTACCCGCATCTTAACATAACTTGTTACTTATTTCTGTCATTAATAATTTTAATCATTAATTTTTAAGATATCCGTCTATAAGAACATCGTCATTGTTGGAAGGATAATCTATTAGGATATTCTTTATAAGATTATTGGTCCACTGTACCGAATCAATCTATCCTTTTTAATGGGCATTTATTGTTGTTATTTTCCTCAGTAATTTCCCTTCTGCAATGTTCTTCTGGATCATGAACAGTCCTTTAAAACTAAAGAAATAATACTCTGGTTGAGCCTTACTCCCATATTGAGGTATTTTGATCCCAAGTTGATCTTTAAGGTCACTTATATCAGCTTAAGTTGATCTTTAAGATCACTTATATCAGCTTTTCCAGGTCCTATAAATTGGTTACTGACTATCTCTTGGACACATCTTTTCCAGGATAGGACCTGCCATGGCTCCTGAAACTTCTTGGTGGGGTCATTGACCCTTTTCCTCTTTTCCCTCAAGTTTCCTTACCTCATTTCTTTAAAATTTAATTTTTTAGGATTCCCACAACATTCTAACATACTGATTTCAATGTTATTCATCATCATCCCATTTTTACAATATTTAAACTTCGCATCAACCGGATACATTGAAAATTGCACTTCACTGCTACTTCTTGGTTGATCCTCCTAGTCAATATCCTTCCAGTCTGAGACATTGTTGCCTTGGGATTCTGCCAAGCTCTCTACCACCATGTCTCTTTTTCCTACAGACCACCTTGATAATTATTACTACTACTTTCAATCAAATTTTCCATGCTGCCTTCTGGATTCATGTAGAATTCATTTTGATCAAACTCTTTGAATTGGTCCATAAGACCCCTTTATTCTATTTCACTACCAGAATCCTGGTCTCTTCCCCATTATGCCTGCTATAGATTCCGTATCTGGTTTACAATCTGTGGCATTATCTTCTATGATATCCCTAAGACAGCATTGATCCCTTTGCTTGATTACAGCAGATTCTCGGACCGTAATGCTAATAATCTCCATCTCATTATCTTCTACGATATCCCTAAGACAGCATTGACCCCTTTGCTTGATTACAGCAGATTCTCGGACCGTAATGCTAATAATCTCCTTCTCACTAGCTTGTATCAAGCATCCAACCTTTACTGCATACTATTTTAAATATTGGGGTAACATTTCCTAGATGGTATGGAAGTTCATAGAATTATTTCTCGCTTATAAGATAATCTTGATAATTTTAAAGTTACCAAGAAATGACAGAAACATGAAATGTTTTTTCTGGATTTACATATTGAATGAATAATAACTGGTTTACACAGAGGCAAAATTCTCCATACAGTAGCAGTGGTGATCATGTAATGTTTGATGGTTTAATAACTGGTTTAAATGTGTTATACTAAGTAATTGAATATCATACATTCTTTCATAAAACTTCTTTAAAACATTAGTCATTTGATTTTATCACATCTTAATTTCACAGTTTCTACATCAGTTTTTTTTTCATGCTGCATGGAAACAGTGCATACTGGATCAATTATAAGGACTTAGTTCAATTGTTTCATCATCCATCTTTCTTATTTATGTCATTCAGCTATTCCTTAGTCACTATCACAGAGTATTGCCAGATGGAACCATTAATTTCATAATGTACATGCATCTTCAAATTTTTTATTAGTATTTTCTATTAACAATCTGATTTTTGCTTTCATCCTCTTATAGGCATTACCTATAACTTTTAGATATGAAAATTGCAAGAATGTCATCATCATGATTCTGTTTATTACAGTTGTTTCACTCCTCATTTTATTTCTTTTATGAATGTTGTAACATTATATATATTCTCTGTTCACTTTATTGGGGTTTTTTTTTTGACAAAAACATTTTTTTAAGCATCTACCCATACCTCCAAGTTTTGCATAATTCTGTAAACATAGGATCATATTAACACTATTAAATGTTTTAAAATTGTTAATTAATATTTCTAGGATTTTCTATTCTAAAATTATTTTTTCTTTACTTACATTTGATATAGTAGGCAGATTGAGCTTTCAAATTGAACTTTACACCTAATCATCTCAATATGTTCTTTATACCTAATCATCTCAATCGGTTCTGTTTAACACTTTTGATCTTTCAGAACTTTTAAGATTTAATACCTACAGTATAATAGGTATACTATCTTGACCATTCAATCTTATTCTTTTAATGACTTGTGCTTTGTATTCTTAGCTGAATCATAACACTTGTAGGTTAAAATTATTTTTTCTTTCTCCTTTCTTTTCAATGTATGTTCTATTAATACATTATTCCTTTTGATACATGGAAATTTGAGGTTTTTAATGCCTTCTTACAATCTGAAACAATTTGCAATTATAGTTATTTAACACAAGCTTACATTTTCTTGCATCATGTATATCCATTAATTTTAACATATTTTTTTCATTTTTCCAATTTTCTGTCATATTACATTGCTATCTAGTTTATTTTTCATTATTTTAGTTTATCATTTTGAGTTTGAAGATTTTTCTCTGACAATTTTAAAATTCTTTTAATTCTCCATATCAGATTTTCTCATACCTTTTATATTCATTGAATCCTTATAAATAGGACGAAAAAAATTGCAGAACTTCAGTTCCTATAAGATTTTAAAAACATATAAAAGTAAATTAACATTAAAATGGTATCATGTTAACAAAAATTTAATTATAATTTCCTTATCTTAGTAGATTTAAAAAATTTAACTTTCTAAACTAAAATGCTAAAAGGTAGTGACTTGGTTGAGCTTGTTTCATGTCAAAGAGATTTTAAATTTGGAATTACAGATATTGTTAATAATTATAAGTCATCTTTATTCAGTCTAGTTCTTTCAAATATTTAGCAATCATAGATAATCATAATGCTTTTAATGAATACTAAAATTTCGCTGCCGGACTAATATCTAAGTATCAAAAAAAAAAACTGTGTAGACGTAAATTTTTATAGAGATAAACATGGAGAAAATAAAAAGTATAAAACTACAATAATTAAAAACAATTGTTTAAAAAGATTAAATATGGGGAATTTTTTAAAATATAGAAAAAAACAAATGATAACATAATGAAATATAATATACATAAAAAATGCCACAGAAAAGAATAAAAATATATAAGAACTAATTTTGGTAATAGATGTAAAAATTATTTTGGTAATAAAAAAAAAACATTGTACTATTATTAAAATTAGAGATGCTATTATAAAATATGTAAAAAAAAATTCTGTAACAAAAAACAAGAAAACAAAATGAATAGCAATATTAATTACAATGTCACATACTCTAAATGAAAAGATAAAACAAGCATTTCTTGGGATTTTTTTCCATTCTTCATAAATTTAAACATGTACTTAAAAATGAATAATTTAAGAAATGATAAATCATTAAAGATGTTTTTAAAAAAAAAGCAAGCAAAAAAAAAAGGAAAAAGTTGTTGGAAAGGCTACACAAAATATTTTTAAATGATGCATTTATCCCAAAACTAAAATTAAAAAACATTAAACAAATCAATTAAGTCTTCATTTTCATATTACTAATAATCATATATTTGTTAATTTCACTATTACTCAACTTATTATTGTCATTAAAATTATTTACTGTTTTGTTTGTTTTTGAATAAAGAAATATGTACATTTTGCTTATTATTTGCAGCTTCTTTTATTTATAAGTTATATTTTTTTTCATGGATTCTCCATTGGCACTATCCAGAGGATGTAAATTTAAAACCCGAAATAATGTTTCTTCTTTTCTTTAAAAAATATAGTCCTTAAAAATCAATATTATCCAATATAAATTCACCAGCCAATTTCTTTAAAAAAACTTGTTCTTTATTTAACTATATAAAAATTTACATTCAATAAGCAACGTTTCGACTATTTCTATCCTTATATTCTTTTTCAAGCCACTAAGAAAAAATACAAATAATATTATCCAGAGGATGGATTGCCAAATTTAGGTAATTCACACACAACAGTATCAAATTCGATTTTCAAAACATTAAATTAACAGTATCAAATTAATTATATTTAACTTTTAATTATAATGTACAAAAATTATCGTAAGATAAATTAAAATTTGGAAAACAGATGGAATAAGTATAAATTGTTAGATATCTTCTTGAGAAAAAAGAAGTTTTAATTTTTCTCTTTGTTTAAGCTATTGTTAAAGCAAATCAGACCTTATCTATCACTAATTTTAATCTTTTTTTAATATCAGTTTAAGGTGTTTGTGAAATTTTTGGTAAAAAGCTTTTGGATGTAATGACACATTTGTGTTATAATTTAGTAGAAAAAAAGATGTTTATTTTTGGAATGCTCTTAATATCTAATTACTCTTTTAAATGCTCAATTTAAAATCCAAGGCTGATTTATTTTATTTAAAGTTTTAGCTTGAAGGTGATGATGGTATTTTAGATGTGATAATATGTTAAACTATTTCAATCATCTATTATTAAATGTTGAATATCTAGAATAATTTAAGCTTTAAACTTTTCCAAATATAAACAATGGTTAATAATAACACACAAATAGATAACACAGGCTAGTAGATCACAAAATGTTCAAGTGGTATTATTCTCTGCTCTTCTTCGGGAGTTAGTGTTACTGTCCTGACCAGTGACAATAATAGCATAGGAGTCAAATTTCACTTTTAGATTTTCAAATATTGAATTTTAAGGCAACGCTCTGGTTAAAATTTTCTAGGTATTCAATATTTAAATAGTTCAACATATTATCACATCGACTTAAAAGTTGTTTGAAATCTCAATCTCCTTACTTATGGTAATAGTAAAATAACTAAGATATATAAATTAATTATTATAATCCTAAGATTCTTTTTTTTTATACACATAAAGGGAAAAAAATATTTTGTTCAATAATCTAAGACAGTCTTTAATCCACGGGATACTAGTTGCAACTAGTTCCAACGGAGAAACACAGTTCATTTACCTTTTGTTCAGTAAATTAAATTAATAAAAAGATAGCTGTTAGAAACAACAAGAATTTCAATGATAATTATATAGATAGAATTATTTAATTTCATTCCAAAAGTGAATACAATTATTATAGAGCAAAAAATGATGAAAATGGTTTTATGAAAATAATAGAAAGAAATATTTAGAAATACTACTTTACAAACACAAAAAAAATATAATTATCCAATTGTTCAAATATATTTTCAATTAATGTGGACATTTTTATATCTTGCATATTTAATTTAATATAAAAGAACTTGTTCAAATAAATATTCTTAAATAATTGTAACCAGAATATAAATAATGTATTATTGTGATTAATAAATGAAGTAATATTTATATAATTATCCATATATTTGTTTGGGTAGTATATGAATTATAAATTGTGAATTGATTATTAATTTGAATTTGAATTTTATTTTTATTTATTGGAATCATGCTTTTGTTTTTTTTAATTTAGTATAATAAATTTACTTATATCACTTAAATAAAATATGCATATTTAATCTATCTTTGTATATGTGGGGTCAACAAAATTAGTAATAAAAATTAAGTAAACTCTTCTGTTATTTTAAAATGCTCAAGATGACATTTGCACTGTCCTTGAAATAATATTAAGAATGAAAGTAAAAATAGGCTCTTACAGAGACACAATTTTAGTATTAAAATCTTGTGAAATCTTACTACTCAGAAGTTTTGAATTTGAAACCTGTCTTTAATTATATACAGATAATGTAAGCTCACATACACACCACTTTTTTAAATTATTCAATTCAATCTTTCTACCAATAATATTAAAAAAAAAAAGTTTAAAAACTCATCATGATGTTATATAAAGAACTTGCAAATAAGCTCTTAACAAGCTTTGCAGAATATCCCCAACCCCAGACCGGTTTCTGCTACTGGTTTCCTCAGTGAGGTGCTAGAATATTCAAGCATTAGATTAAAAATTCCAGGACAAGGCCAGAACTTTATCTAATAAATAACTATTAAGTAGAAAATCTGAAATTTTTCAGGCATTCATATGTCTTCTAATCCAGCTATCTAATCTGGTTATCTAATGCTTGAATATCCTAACACCTCACTGAGGACGCCAGTAGCAGAAACCAGTCTGGGGTTGGGGATATTCTGCAAAGCTTGTTAAGATCTTATTTGCGAGTTCTTTATATAACATTTGTAATTACAAGCTTGGTAAATTAGGTCAAGTGACATATGGCTTGATTTCTTTGTAAATAAATATGTACACTTGCATAAATAATATAGATG
The DNA here is from genome assembly GCA_028023455.1 of Epiperipatus broadwayi. Classification (NCBI taxonomy): domain Eukaryota; kingdom Metazoa; phylum Onychophora; class Udeonychophora; order Euonychophora; family Peripatidae; genus Epiperipatus; species Epiperipatus broadwayi. Next base: position 668,829 of record JAQFVV010006435.1, read on the forward strand.
AAATTATAAGAATATTAAATGGCTTCAAAGATTTTAGTAAATGTTTATATGTAAACATTTATGATGGATTTCTAAAATTGAGACATTGGATAAAATTTTGATAAAAGGCTTGGACAAGCAATGGCAAACTAACACCAGCAATCATTTAGTCATTGCATCATTTTATCTTGTAATTTTAAACTGATTTTAGCCAATGAAATTAACACAATTACATAAAAATATATCAACTGTGTTGTTAGTATTTAAAAATTTAGTAAGGTTATATGTGGCTGACTAATAGTGAGTGTTTGCATACATATATATACATACATTCATCCTTACATCAGTAATATTTACTCTTATTTCTAGTGATATTGAAATTTTTGAGTTTGATAACATTATAGTAAGATACCATGTAGGTGAGTTGTTAGCTGAGTGATATGGTGGATTATTAGTGATTGAATATTCAGTCTGAGAAGAAAATAATCTCAGAGGACATTTACAGTAGAATACTTACTTGATTTATAACAAAAAGCATAGAACTAAGAAACCAATAGTAACTTAGTTTCTAAATCTTCCCAAGTTTCTAAATAACAAAATATACATACTAAAAAATTAAAATTAAAATGCAGCAAATTGTCTGCCACCAAGTGATGACAGTTCTGTTAATTTAAACATAAATAAAAAAGCAGTACAGCTATTATGAACTGAAGACTATTAATAAATAACAATCATTATTATAAAAGACTGAATATATGCAGAATGATTTTAATGGATATTTCATATCATATAACATACTCAAGAAAACATCATTCCTCTTGTTGTTGAATGAAGCACCATTTCAAATGTATACCATGTTTTATTTACTTATAGAATAATTTTGAAATAAATGACCCTTCCCAGTCGTAATTATATGTTGGATTATTTGCAACAGTTGATATTAATTGTTAAATGTTTTACAAAAATCCAAACATTATTTAAACTTTTCAAACATAAATTGTTAGTAATAAGAATATGAGGGTGTACCCCCCACCCCAAAAAAAAAAACAGAATTTTGTATTAAAAAATTGTGAATTTATTTTTAGCAGACACAAACTGAATCTCCTCCAAAATGCTGTCCCCATTTGATGCAATGTACAAGTCTAAACATGTTTTCCACTTTTCAAAGCAGTCCTGAAGCTTTCGATACCTTTTAATGCCCCTGTAATTTTTTTCTTCACCATTTCCACCCTTGCAAAATGTTTTTTTTTTTGAGGCATTTTTTCATTTGGGGATTACAAAAAGTTGCAGGGAACAAGATCAAATGAATATGGCAGATGTGAATATGGCAGAAGAAGCATGATGTTTTCAGTTAAAAAGTGTTTCACACTCAAGCCTATATGTGCTGGCATGTTACCATAGTGAAGCCACCACTCACCATTTTGCCAAATATCAGAATGTTTTTCATCTCACTGCATTATGTAATACTACAGAACTTGTAGGTAAAATACTTGGCTCACAGCACTTTTTTAGGACATAATGAATTTAAGCTTTTCCATTAAGCCACTCATACATTTGGGTTTTCTCTAGAGCAACTTGCTTTATAAAGCTGTTCCAAGTATTTCAATTGTATCCTCTGCCATTTTCCCCAACGGAAAACAGAAATTTCATGTTATTCCAACTTTTCACCCATCATAAAAATCGAAAAATAAGTAAGACGTACTTACATAAAAAATTTGCTACATGGTATCATGATTTCACTCAATGATACAGGTTAACAGACTGATGAAGAAGCACCAAATGCGTGTACTACAATGGACCCGCTCACTGGAAAACAATTTCAGATTTTTGGGAGTACCTGCTTGTACATATTTCAATTAGTATTGTTTTCCTCTATTCTTTAGGTATTTCTAGTCTGATAAGTGATAGTAATAACATGGGAATTGAACTTTGGACCTTAAGTTTAATAAATAATGAATTTTAAGATAATGTTATAACCAATTAGGCTGTTCAACATAGAATTACAACTACAAAACTATCATCACGAAACTTCAGACAATATCAATATTCTAGTTGCATTTTTTTTTTATCTTTAATGTTAAATTCAAATTCTTAATTATGACAATTTAAAAATTAAAATTTTTGATATGAGATACAAAGATAATAATAACAATGCCATCCAAATCAATGATTTAAAAAAAAAAATTATATATTTATGATTAAATATTATATTACCAGATACATGTAAATAAATCCCTTATACAATTTAGCAGCATAGATGAAGAACAATAAAACAATAAAATCATAAGTATTAGATGCCTGAAGAAAGGAATGAGTATGATTTTCTTGACACATACTTGGAAGATAATATATCTAATGACAAATTCATCTTAGAAAGCTGATGCAATATGCACATATTTAAAGTCTCAAGAAATTTTAGCAATTGCTTTATATCAACAATTTTCATCTTGGAAAATGTAAATTTTTTTATAGTCATTGAGTTACATAATTACTAATACATTTTCAAAATTATTTTAAATGCTTTTTTTTTTAGTTATGTTTTATTATGAACAATATTTTTTTTTAATTCATTAATTTTAATTTTTTAATTTTTGAAATAAAATTTAACAGCAAACTTTTTTAACACAATAAAATCACATATATTTTATAATAAAAAAATTTTTTTAAAAATTAGCTTTTAAAAAATTCTATAATATTTTTCCTATCTTTTTAGATATTCGTTAGTGGGGTAATATTCATTGCATTTATCAACATGATCCTAAGTATTCTATTCCTGGTTGAATTTGGAAAATTGTTTAGGTAGCTGAGAATTTCTATGACAAATTTTTTTCAGAAACATGACCATAGTTAATCCAGTTAATCATTTATTTATAAGAAAGTAAGCTATTCTTAGTTGGAAGATAAAAATCTTAAAAACAGATGAATGATTTACAGGTCAAGTATAAAAAAAAAAAAAGGCTGTAATGTGAAATCAATCACCATCACTGGTGAGACTTGCCATTCAGATGATAAATCCATTATTTATATTTACTTATGGAAGCAGACTTTTTTTTATAACATAAATATTTATTTATACTGATCACATGAATACATTTTTGTAGAAATTCATTAACTGTAATTACAAAATAAAATAATATCTTCAAACCTTAATTATGCAATTATACATACAATTAAGCTATAAACTGCAAACATTTCATGTCAAAATCAATTATTTATAGTTATTGCAGTTTTGGCAATTAATAATATAAGATTCAGAGAATAAAATTGCCTACAAAACAATGAAAAGAGAATTTACAAACTAAAATGAAAAGTATTAACTCATTATTCTACGGATGTTGAAGCTATGCAATTGCATAGTCCAATAGTAAAAAGAACTGAATAAAAGCAAGTTGTGCCCAAAGGGTTGAATTTGTTGATAAATAACTTGACTCAGCAATAGGTTTGTCCAATATCTAGACTCTATAGAGATTACCAGTACATATATACACCCATACATTTAAAAATATAAATAATTAATTACCTTTGATCTTTAAAATAGTGAAGAAAACTTTTCTCAAGAATATGGTTTTACAGACCAGGAAAATCTACAAAAAATTCAAATAAAAAATTTTTCAATATATCAAAAATATAAAATGCATAAGAATATGCAAGTGCATAGTTGAAATAGAAACAAACTTTAAATTATAATATACTTACTTTATAAACTTCATTTTATATTATGTACATTTAAAATATAGTCTAAATTCTTTACTTAATACAGTTAATGAATGTCATAGATTATCATTAATAAATCATGACTATTGAGCACAATAAATTGTTAAAATTAAAAAAAAAGAGAGCTAATATAGTATAAATCTAAAGGGCCTTTAAAATTCTATTAATTTTTTTCTTTAAAAAAAAAAAATTCAAATAATTTTTTCTTTCAGATAGCCTATTCAAAACCAGCCTAGTTAATCATCCAATATTAGTTTATAAATGGATATCTAATTTTTTATAAGTAGAAGATAAAACAAGAAGAAAAATGCATAAACTTACATAACCCATTAGTAAGTTTGCTGAGCGATGCTTTTCACTATTCCTCTGTAGAATGGTATTAAAAAGACCTTTTGTTTTGCAAGGCTATTTTATATTTTTATCTATATATTATTTAAATTATGTGTTCAATGTATAATATTTCTGTAGTGTAATTTTCATTATATCACTCATACCTTGTGTGAGAGTGGTATAATAAAATTACATTACAGAAATATTATTTATTATTGGATCTCTAGACTAATGGATGACTAATAAAAATAATGTGTTCAATGTAGTTACACATTTGATCAGGATCTTAAAATTTCAGTTGTATTAGACATTTCTGGAAATCTTTTTCGATTTTCAAAAAAACAAACCATATCATATGAAGTTTTAAATGGCAAAGCGTAAGCTTTCAAACAAACTAACATACATTCAAATAATCTAAAAATCAATGTCTCTGAATAATATGTAGTAAACTGGGTATATTCTATAAATATATAAACACTCATTAATGCAAAATCTCTAACTTAAAATTGAAATATGCACTTTTTATCATTAATCAGTTTGATGTCATCTATCTATCATTCAGCCTTATAAAACTGATATTATTTGTTATTGTATATTTAAGAATTTCAACTATTTATATGCAAGTCCCTTGGAACTATTGCTAAATTGTCACAAATCATTTGTAATAATTTAAAGATAACGATGCCACATTTTGGCTTCATATAATAAACATGAATTATATTATTTATGCACTTTCATACTAATGTGAAAAATAATCAATTGATAACTTATAAAAAAATACACTACGTCCAAAATTAACACAAATATAAATTTCAAAAAATAAAACAAATGTATTAAAAAAATACTTTCTATTAAATGTTTATATAAAAGTATTAAATATCTTTTGAAGTATCTGGAAGAAAAAAAAAATTGATGAAATTTTAACCATGTTAAACGAAATTACAATCACAGTTTCAAACATGATGAGGTTTTCCTGTACCTGGTTCTGCCATTAATAATTATTTACTTGCAATACAATTACATTCAAAAAAGGTTGAAACTATTATATTAAACTATTATTATAAAATTCTATTATTTTCTCTAGTTTTATTTTGTATTTACAGTCACAATTCCAAAATTACTCAATTCCAATCAAAAGTGGAAATTTTATTAATTTTTCTTCATTAATATTTTTCCATAAATATATCAAATGTGTTCATTTACATTACATCAACATATGTTTATGCTTTTTATTCCTGAAGTCTTTATGTATATATTCCCCTGAATTATTTTAGTAGTCATAATACTAGCTCAAACCTTATATAAAATATTCCAATATCAAACTTTAAAAAAAAAAAATTTTAATTCTTTTCCAAAATATAATTTCTAGATACTTTTTAAATATTTCTCATTTATGTATCAAATATGAAAATAGATAAAAATTCTTTATTGAGTTCCTTAATATTATTTTCTATAGCCATTACATTCATCAAGATGATTTAATTTGCAAAAAAGAACTTACTATTAACTGACAAAAGATCTTTTGATTTCTGAAACCCTCAAGAAATTAAATTCTTATGTCTACATATGTTCATATTTTAATATATGATTAGAACATAAGAGACCATTGTATTCACTGACTTTCACTTCTGAATTTAACATGGGTAAAATATCAATCCAGCTTCTCAGAAGCATAATAATTACTAACTCACCAGTTATATCTTTATTAAAATAAGATATATGTTTATATTTACATTTACATTATAATAATTTTTTAATTTAATTTATGCCATACAAAATAGATAGTAGTTCTCAATTCCTAAAAACTGTAAACATATCAAACAATGCAGACATTCATGACTAAAGACAAAAAAAGACTTAGCCATTTAATGGCATTGCCAATTTCTTTTTGAATAAATTTCCTCATAGTCATTTCAACAGTTCATTTAAAAATGAGAGATTACATAAATTGAAAAATGAGGCTAATATTAAATGCAACATTATTGAACTTTGTACAATTAAAATAAAAATTTAAAGGATTGTTTCGAAACTGTATAATAAATTCTTCATAATGATGTCACAAAGATTGAAAATATAAAAAAGTGATCATTTTAAATAGAAAATAAAAAAATGTACTGGAGTTTGATGATATATCAGATAGAATAGCAAGATTAATCATTGAGGATAATGGAAAATATCAAACGCAAGTACACCTGGGTCTCATTTTACGCGATAGATAGGTTCCTCAGAAAGCACGTGCAAACAAAATCGCGCAAAAATAGACGTAACTTACATTGAAAAAGGGGGGAATGCGGTCTGTGATTTTTCAAAATTTGTGTAAAAGCAAAGCACCAATGTAAAATTACTTTAAAAATCGCGCAAAAAAAAAAAAATAAGGAAATAAAATATGACTAATAAAAAATTTCAAATTTGAAAAAAATTGATACAAGACAAACTTTTTTTAACTATAATATTTAATTTTATTCAAAATAATATATTTTTATGCATAATTTACAGTACAGTAATTTACCTTTTTTTATACACGTTTTAATTATTATGATTTTCTGGTGACAACGTAATTAGTAATTAATCTTCGAGACGATGATTTTATTAATTGTTTACGAAGCTCACAATATCAAGACATACAACCATTTAGCTCTCATTGGAATTTAAGAGCATGTTAATGATTAGTGTCATTAATAAGAAAATAATAATTGATTATGTTCTTTTTTAAACAGCAAAAACAGAATGTGATTTAAAATGCAAAATTAACACGCACAATGTTTGAACAAATTTACATTATAATTTTGTAAAATTTAATATGTGTATACATAAAATGTGGAAATCATGATTTTAATTTCATTATTGCATAAAATCTTACTATTATAAAGCACTGAAAATATTGAAATTACAAAAATAAAAGTCGAATTCCAATAATGTGCTATTACTTTCAATATAACGTAAGTGCGCGAAATTTATTATTTAAAATAATAGCGCATTGTCGGAAATCGACTTCCGGTGAAACACGAATCTCGTAACTTCAAAATCGTGTTAAATAAGTCCGCGTAAAAAGAGACCCAGGTGTAATTCAGGTTCATGCCTGAACAAATTTTTCTGACTAAAAAAAAATGGAAAAGTTTTACATAGATGTATAGAATACTTTTGAATACAAGAAATATTGGAAAATTCACAAATATTTAAATACTATAATTAAAAAGGGTTTGAAAGACTAAAATATGCAGGTATTGACTACTGAAATTTGCAGAAAAAAAATATATTTTTGTTTGAAAAAAATCTAAAGCAAAATCAGAGCATTCAAATAAATATACTAAAATTAAATTATAGTTTAACAAAATAGTATTCAATACAGGGAGTATCATTCAAATTATCTATGCACAACTTTTAACATGAGCTAAATATAAAAATAAGTTATGATAGCAGCATATATATCTTAAATGAGATGAAATGGATCAATAATTCTGAATTGCCATTTTACATTGCATTTCAGCTGTGGTTAATGTTTTGGAATGTCATTACATAGATCCATGATAATACCAAAGTCTGAAACTCCAATAACAATAATTATAAAATACCAGGTAAAACCAGCATTTAAAACTTTTTATAGCAATATGCTTATAAGAGTTGACCAATAAAAGCAGAAAAGTGGGACTAAAGATAAATATTAAAAAGCCTAAACAAATGTTTAATAATTTTTCAAAAAAGAAAAAAAGAAACGCTGATTGTACTGAATTACTTAACTAAAAATACCTTGGCAAAATTTTAATACAGATCAAAATATTATTAATGGATTTAATTGTAGAATTAAACTTGAAAATAGTGCTTTTGTTTGAAATAAGTTAAAGAAAATTTGCTTATAGGCTTGGAAAAAAGTTTTTAATAAATATGCTCTCTAATGCTTACTTAGGATCTGATGCAAGATTAATAAATCCTTTATAGGCTATAAATAGCTCAGAAGAATATGAAGAAATTCACATAGAATCAAAGGTAAAATACATGGGTGAAAAATAAATATCTATTAGATAACATGAATTACTTATTTCATTCTCAATTATACTATTAAAAAAAAGATTTATCTTTGGTGTACTGAATATGGATCCATCCATACATTATTGTAACAATATTAGATGAGGCAATATTCCATATAGTCAATATCCCTGATCTAGGAATGGCTTCATCATAAGACCAAACTATGTTCATAGCTAAATAGTCATATAATCTATTATTAAACAGATTTCATATGTCCTCTGGAAACAATAAAAAATTATAAAATCACTATACATCCTTTGGAAACAATAAAAAATAATATAATAACTAGTGAGTATGACAAATAAAATTAAGAAGAGAAAAGAGATTGCCCCCTAAGTATCAGATCATAAGAATATCCAGGTAGCTCATATACATTGCCCTTACATCATTTAATATACCTATATTTTATTACTAATTATAAATTCATTTCTTTCCTTAATAAATGAAATTAAAAACAATAATGTAAATTCATAAATATGTAACTTAATGTCTGATACCATTAAATTCTACTCACAAAATATTTAATTTTAGAACATGTAAATAATTTTAATTACTCTGCCCAGGTACCATCAATTAAAATTGCATAAATGATGATAATCCTAAACTTGTCCAGCTAAAATCTATCCTTGCCACATTCAATCAATGAACGGTACTCTTTTGATAGCCGGGCACAGCTGCATGATGCCATCGTTTGTGTAAAAACACATAAAAATGCCGTTTACGTGGCCATATTTATGGCTAATAAAAGTTTTGTTGTATTAGCCATTATAGGTCACTTGATGGCATTGCACACAAATATTACAGCTTGTTTTGTACTTCGTGACACTTCATGTGAATTCGCACAATTCACAGTTGGCTACCGTATCGTGTTATGGTGTTTGTATTTCAAGTGGGCATAATTTTTTAAATCTCGAAAACATAGTAATTTAATTTATACTTAAATCATGCAGTCTGAATTACTAAGAATTGTCACAGCATCCCCACCCTTCCCTACACAACTTGAAATGTGGAAAACATCGGCAAGATAGGGTCGAACATGATTTCCAAGATAACGAGCAAAGTCACATTTTCGCGAGTAAATGTACGAGAAAAATAAACCAGGGCTCCAAAATAACATTTTTGAAAGCGGTCTGTCTCGCATATTATTGTTGTGTATTATTTTTGTTATTATGCTAAAAAAAAAAAAGAATTTAGCTAATATATTGGATGAGCTACAATTTGATATAAGTTTAGTTAAATGTTTGCATCACAAAATTCAAAAAACATTTTTATAAAACAAGCAAATATAGAAAGAGAAAGACCAAACAATTTATTTTCAAATGCAAATATTTGTAATGGGTAAGTGATCCAATTGATTAACAAAAAAATAAATAATAATTTATTTTACAGGTGAGAAAAATAATTCTACACTTATAAATTCCAGAAATGAAGCTTACGTAACATTAATATTTGACTTTAAATATCAGAAACTAGTGCCAGTATTAATTATAACTTGGTAGAAATTATTCCTTCCTAGCATGAAAAAGTAAAATAGATAAATAAACTTACATTTTGTACACACATGTAAAGTACTAATCAAAAAAAATATTAATTAAATTAATATTGGAACCTCATATACAATGGCATAAACTCCAATATTTAACTCTTGAACTGAATCTTCTGTCTTCATGAGGAAAATATAAATTTTAAAAAATCAATATTTTCTCCAGTGCATTGCATTACTTTCTATAACAATGCAAACATAAATATATTAATAAATTAAATTACAAAATTATTACACAAAATGTTAAATCAAAGTAGTGATCTTTCCTTCTTGCTAAAAAGTAATGTTAGTTTTCAGGAAGCTTTTTATATTAACTAATATCTTTAAAATATCCATTATAGTATTATAATTTTAAATGTAGATAATAATCATTGGAAAAATTCATTTAAAAATAATTATCTTCATAATGTTTAGTCCTCTTAACTTTTAGAGTGAACTATTTCCTTATTCTGACCAATCTTCACTTAATTCAATAGAGATGGTTTTTCCCTTCATCTCAGCTATATTATGGCATATTCATTAAAAATATATTAAACATTATTAAAACAGGACTAGATAAGACAATATTCTATACAGTCGATATCTCTCATATAAACATTAAAAAGCCAAACAAAGTTCAGAAATGAAAAAAAAAAAGCGAGAATATCCTCTTGGGTGGTAATCGTGAAAATATAATGCAGACTCCTCCAGAATTCTCCTTGAACAAGACATAATTAACAACCATAAATTAATTTATTTCATTAATAAATGCAAATGTTTAAATGTATATTTCAGCAATCTGGGGCCATTAAAATACATTTGCAAATATTTAATTCTGGAACATTAAATAATTGTTATTTCTATTCAAGCATCTTTAAGTAAAATTGTATGAATGATGATTTCAGACCTTCTCTAGTTACAATCTAACCTTGATACATTCAGTAAACAGTATCAGCTAATATATTGGATGAGGTACAAATAAATTGTTTAAATGATAAAATTATGAAAACACTTTTATAACACAAGCACACAAATAAAAAACTAGGAATAATCTATTTTACAAGCCAGAAACTAGTCTGGGGATATTGGATGAGTAGGCACTAGAAAGGGATTTTATGCACAAGCCTTCTGGCATCCATTGATTATTCTGTTTGGCACAGGGTGGCACTACTGTATGGAGAGTTTTGCCTTTGTTAATAATCTATTTTCAAATGCAAATATTTTTAATGAACAGTTAATTAAGAAAAATAACACATAGGAATATATAGGTGATAAAAAATAATTCCATGACTGACTAAAAGGGATCACATAGAAAAAAACTTAATTTTTCTTTTATAATAAGAATATATCACATGATCACCATCTCTACTACTGTATGGCACTACAGTATGGAGAGTTTTGCCTGTTTAATAAGAATATAGTAGTTAATTACAATATGTAATATTCTGGAACAAGTTTATATAATATGAAAATAAAGTTAATTTAAAAAAAAAGTCTAATTTCAATCATATTTGCAGAATTCTACTTGATGTCTGATTGTTAGAAGCATCTATTATTCATGCTAAATGTCAAGATTATTAAAATTAAAATTAATTAATTTTGACTTTCAGGATTGAGATATTATTGAGGCATAGAATTAATTATCTTAGAGTTTATTAGATACAGTTAAGTCTACTTTTAAATTAGTAAAAAAAAAATTATGAGTGATTCTTGACAATGATCCTCTTATTAGTGACTTGATAAAAGGAAATGTGGCATTCTTTATTTGGAAAAATAATAAATTTAATATGGGGTTTCATAATCAATATAGAGATTAAAAGTAGAAATCAACAATTGAAAAGGATTAAAAAGTATCATTAGATTAAAACTGCTAAGATTGTTTTTTTTTCCCAATATATTGAAGATGACATATGAACCTAAAAAACAATATAACTCATTAAATCCCCATTGATATAATTCTTATATAATGACAATAATATTTTTAACAGATGGAAAGAATATTTTGATTATCTTTTGCATAATGATATAAGAATTCAGATAATGACTTTTTATAATCCATTCGTATTTGGAAAAAAAATATCCAGCTTAATGCAGTTAAAATAGCTTTTTATATAACCTTAAAAACAAAATTACTGTCAGTTCTGATAAGATACTTGAATAAGTTTCAAAATATGGCAGTAATATGTTAACTTCAAAAAATATTAGAACTTTTTTAAAAATATAATATGGACTCGTAAAGATATGCTACTTAATCTTAAGAATGCTTCTATTATTGCAATTTTTTAAATAGGAGGAATGACAAGTTTGTGGAAATAAATCAAAGAATATCATTATCTATTTTGTTGAACAAGATGCTTCCAATTATAGATTAATAATTTCCAGAGATGTAATGTTGTTTCAGAGAATTACAAAGCACTATATATATAATTTTTGTTTTTAATTAAATGCAGAAACAAAGAAATGATTTACATTTTGTTTTTATTCATTTGGTCAAGGCATTTGACTTAATCGATAGAACGAGTGTAGGGCACTATATGAAATTAGTTGGATGTTTATCAGTTTATTCATATTATATAGCATCAATATAATATGAGAAGATATTATTCAAAAAGAAAATCTAAGGTATTTAAAATAAAATCTAATGTTAAACAGAGTGTATTAACTTCAATTGTATTTCTGATTTTTATGACAATGGACTTTGGTTGGAATTGTTTAAGCATCTAAATGAGTCAGGACAAATATAGTACAGGTCTGATAATGGAATTTCTAATTTGAATTGATTAAAAGTAACAAAAACTTCACCTTCATGGTTCCTGGATTTATAACATACAAATGATTGTACTATATCTGTAAATATTTTTTTAAAAAAGTCATCTATAAAATGCACTTGTTATTTTGAATGTAATATAAAAAGACTGTTTTAATAATGTTCAAAAAATACATGTGCTTTATAAGCCAGTGGTAGATAAAAAATCTTCAATTATTTTTAGCTTTGATGGTTATCACCATAAGATCATAAATCAATTTAAATGTCTTAATAGCTTTTTAAAAAAGGAAGATAAATTTAGTATCTGAGGTGGAATAGATTTACTTAATTTATTGTGTAAAAGTGAAACTTAGACTCTTATCAACATGACATAAAGGCATTAAAAAAATTTCAATTAAGAATGCTGCATCAAATTCTAAAAATATGATGACAAGATTATAAAACCAATCAATATATAAGCTGAATGTGATATTATAGAATCCATTATTGTAAAATCACAACTTCATTGGATTGAATATATGAACAAATGAACAATACAAGACTTTCTCAATATATATATATATATTAATAATGAGTGGTTTTTTGATGGGAGAAGCAGACTATTAATATTATAAAGATTATGTCAAAGACATTGTAAAGAAATGCACTATTTATTGTCTTCACTGAGAAAAAATGGCTGAGGGTAGAATGCAATGGATCAATTAAACAATGTATTGAAATCTTTTTAAAAGAAAATTCTGCTGCAAAATAAATTAAAAGTTAAATCATAAAATTATCAATAAATAAAACAATGGTCTTTCAAGTCTTATATATGGATATATTTGTTGTTCATGGATTGGTTTGTATAGTCAGCATAAAATTCATTTCTAGTTTATAACTTTTTTGTTTTTGTCTTTATTTGTCTTGAAGTTGGAATGCCTATGTTCATTTGCAAATTGCTGAAGATGATAATATTATGGGATATCTGAAATAAACTTTTTAAAACAAAAGTTAGGATAAATGTTTAATTTGATAAGTGATTATCTTACCAAATAAATTTGTTATATCCAATTAAAATATATAGATGTAATTGAATTTTGGACAACTGAATTCATATTTTAGAATGAAAATATAAACAAAGAGCAGAGTCAATAGTAATGCACATTGAATATGTAAAAAAATATTCCTAGAGAAAAGAACCTTTATGTAATATATATATTAAAAAAATAAAAATAAAAAATTTGAATGATCAAAACTAAGGACATTACTATATGAGAATGACATATTATATAGTACAAACATTTTACAGTAAACAAAGATTAAATGCTATATATATATAAAAGTCAAACTGCTATCATATATCATGATATTGACAAAAAAAAAAAAAAAAAATACTATACATTTTTATATTAAGAGTTTGTGTTACTATTGCTTCCTGAAAAAATAAACTACAATATGCAATTAAGAAAGTAATTAAAAACAATGAAAAAAAAAAATACTTTTAACTAGTAGTAAAATGTCACAAGTTATATATGATGATGGTGGTACTACTTATTTGTAATTATAAAGTAAATCATTTCAAGTAGAAGTAATACTAGACTGTAAATTTAATATTTGAAAGAATATGTTTAAAACTTAAAAATTACAAATGGATCAAAAAAAGAAAATCCTTTCATGTATAACAATTATCATAATTGCCAAATCTAAATATAGTTGAAAACAAAAAAGAAAAAAATATGTATAATTAAATCTATTTTAAGACTTTCCTTAGACATTCATTGATTTTTGCAGAACTTTGTTAAATGGCAATCCTTATATAATAATTATACATGTGGTACACATAGTGCTAAAGGATTTTAATGGCCTAAAATATAATTATTCTCTCTCCATCACAACACATACACATTTAACATATTTACCTTTCATTGTCAGTGACAATCAAGGTCTAAACTATCCACATTTTAATATTCTATTTATTGTTACTTTGAAATACTTAATTTGCTCTTTTCTTATTCAATGCATATATGTATGTTTACACACACTACATTACAAAAAATAATCATACTTATAAATTTTATTAGTTTCATCAAGTTGTTATTTTTGTGACACTGGAAAACAGTCACATGCCAAAACAAAATATTTTTAACTTTACCATTCCATTTTAAAAGAATAATTCATATTTCATAAAAATATTTTTATATAAAAAAAAAAGTTATGTTTTTACATAAACCATTGCAAATCAAAAACCTCTTCAATAAAGAAATATTAGTTATCAGGACAGCCAATTATAGATAGTGAGAGTTTGAGCACTTTATTATTTTTGAATATATTTTGTATTAAATAGCACTTAATCTAATTCCACATAGGATAATTACTATACTGGATTATAAATGACTAAATGGTCTGAAAGAATTGATTTAAGACAAATTACAAAAAATCAAAAAAAAAATATGTAAATATTGTATAAAGAAAGAATACAATAAAAAATGTAGAACTGCTTCTAATATTTAACATGATACCACAAGCATTATAAAAAATACTTCTAAGACACAGAAATAATTTATTTTCCCCCAATGTTGTTAATATAAATATAAACGTATATTAAACAACCTCCACACCACATTCTTTTCAAACCATGTGAATAAAGAAACAATAAAAGATAAATGCCCCCCGAAGATGCATTTTGTACTAAAAACAGTACTTCCTTCTCTTTATCAGAAAAGCTGCTACAATAAAATGATCCCTTATTCCTGCACTTTCTTATAAGACTAATTTTTCTGATGTGATATAGTTTAGTGACATTTAAACTTAAACTAGGTGTAAACTCAGGTTCATTTAATTAATACAGCTAATAAACTACAAGCTAAGACCCATTAAATATGTCAACAATTCTAATTTTTAATATAATCAGCACTAATAATAGTTGATTTGAAAATATATTTGATAATATTTATAAAAAGCAATTGTAAAGTTTATCAAAATACAGTAAACTGTATCAAATCTATACAAACATATAAATACTAAGCTGATTGATAATATTAGACAGTGACAAATAAAAATTCTGGGGTAATGTCAGATACTAAAAAAAAAAAAATTAATTTAAAAATATATAACATTTGGTAATCAAATAATTACAATTAATTATTTATATTTTTGTCTCTCTACAATTTATGTTTGTGATATTTAACAGATAACAAAAGCACCTAAAATTCAGTATGATTTTAAAATAACAAAATAGCAGTTTTGCTTGGGAATCATATGTTCTTTGAATATCAATCTAGAAATCTTTAGTTCTCAAGTTGTTATTCAATTATTAGCTAATCTGCAGAAGGCAATATAATAATATTTAAGATGTGCAAAAATAATAGCCACTTTCAAACATCAGTTTCATATGCAACTTTTATCATTTATCATTGTAAATATAATTCATGATATTTAAACCATAATAACTGACTGCTAAAAATTGTGTTGAAACTAATATGCATAAAAACATAACGTTAAAATGTTTAATTTATTATTATATATTTGTATTTTATTTTATGTTTAGTGTTCCTTGAAAAAGACTATATAAAATAGTCGAAACGTTAGATGTATTTTATTTTTATTATAGTCATATTAAAACAAGTTTTGAAAAGAACTTTGATATATTCACTGACATATAAGTTTAAAAATAAATGAGGTCTTGAGATCTATCATTTATAATTACTTTATCCAGATTACAATAATATTTTGAATAGACATTGCAAACACTGCTGTAATGGTTCAAAAAAATGGTTAGAAATTGACACAAAATCATCTCTGAATTCCAAAATATAAAAAATAATTTACACAATACATACTACTGGAATGCATGAATTCTTAAATTGTATTTACAAAGTATATTACAGTGCTTCACTATATAAGTTAATAATCTAAATTTTTTGCCTCTTCCACCGCCTGAATAACTTTAGCCATTTATTAGATTAGAGATTACGCATTTAATGAATAATATCTCTATAGCAAGGGTGTCCAAGACATTGAAAGTGGTCGACCAGTCGACTATAAGGTCTCTGGAAGTAAAGTGAATAATTTCTTTTTTTTTTTGTAAAATTTGCATCTAATTTATTTTAATATAATTCTAAAACAATAATTTTCTTTTTTTTTTCTTGAATTTTTTTTTAAATTCAGGACCAGCTTTAGAAAATAATTATCTATAGGTAATTTAAAATGGTAATTTAATACATATTTTATAAAGCAATATGGACAAATTATAATACTAGAGAGCGCTGAGGTAATTTAACCTTTTATCTGATGAATTTTCTTATTGGCCAGATTGAGTAAAAATTTGAATGATATGATTCGTTAAACACGGATCTAGCCAATTTCCCTTCTGAAATATATCAATGTACAATAATCAGAATTGTTTTAATTTAGCTTCTAAAAATTGAATTATTTTACATTCAAATTGGTTAAATGTAATGAAAAATTTAAAATAATGTTAATAACTGAAGAAAAACATATGAAAAATAGCCTGTAGTAAAACAAAGGAATTATATTTCAACCCATCATTATGTGAAAGCGCCGGTGATTTTTTGTGATTATTTATTTCTGTTGCCTTTTCTTTTTTAGTCTAACCACATTATCAGTCAATATAATGTAAAAAGTAATCATAAAATCCATAAATATTTATGAAAAATAGTTGTTTTGCTAGCTATCACTGAATGTCATTGATATGCAAATAGCGGCCAACGTTATTCATTTATTTTGAGTAGCAGTCCAATGCTATTCACTTTTCCTTGATTCTTTTTGTAAAATTTAAAAAATTACTAATCAAAGTTTATATTTAGGTAAATTAATATAAAACTTAATTATGAATGTAAAAAATTACGAGAAATATATTTATTTATATTCAAAATCTATTACGAAAGCATAAAACATTTTGGTTTGATTTCTGACTTTCAAAGTTAGGAATGCCTGGAGAACAATAGCAGAAATTGACAATCAGTGCTTTGTGGCACTTTATAAGGGAAAAGAGGCTGGACTATATACAATAGATTGCAATCAGAAATTGAATTTTTATAAAAAATACTGCTAATAGCAGATTTTTTTGGAATTAAAATTTAAATACCAATAAAGCTACAAATTTACGATAAAATAAACATAAAATAGTGAAAATGCTATCAAAATGGCCAATAGATGGTGCAAAATTTTTCCGGTTCAAGTCTTGAAAAAAAACAGTCACCCTCAAATACACTTTCACCAAAAAAGTCACCCCAAACATCTAAAAGCTTGGCCATCCCTGCTCTATGGTATAATTTTCACTATACAAATCTCATGCAAAAGAGGGACTGGTTTCTCTACCCACTTTTAATACCTTATGGAGAGGTGTAATCATGACCAGACATGTGAAAAAGACATGTTCCTCCAAGATGCACATTTCGTGCTGAATAAGTAACCATTAGTTGGCCCGAATCACATTTTCTTACATATAACTTTATCATTGTTCAGCATATATAGATAGGAAATTAAGTTTATTTGAATTACTGCCCTCATAACTTTAACACAAACCACATGATGGAAGTATATTAAATAATTTTTATTAGTCATTTCTCAGACTAAAGATTAGCCATTTAATAAATAACTCTCACGCAAGATGGGAACTGGTTTCTATCCAATTTTAATACTTTGTAAAGGGATATAATCATAAACATATGAACAAAGTCATGGAAAAGATGTATGATCACCAAGATGCACATTTCGAGCTGAACTCACATTCATCAGTGAATGACTTCTGTTCATGCTCAACGTGCTGAGTCTTTCGAGTGTCAATTAAGAAAGCCTGCCTATAATAATTTTATTTATCATGACTGACTTTTTAGTTGTTTTTTTGTATCTGTAAAACTGTTCACCTTTAATAATAATACTAATTTTTCAGTTGATAATTTTAGCAGGAAAATTTGTTCCTGTTCTATTCACTACAAAACCAACTGTTTATTATACCAGATAACATACTGATCAAAAAAAAAACTAATTTTAATAAACAAATTTGATAAACGATTATTAAGGTTACAAATTTTACTTTGACATTATAATCTTTGGTTCATATCAAACAAAATTTTTGGATTTAAATTTTTATTGACCTAATAACATACTAATAGCTTAAAAAATAAATTTAGATAAATATTATATGGTTATTAAAACATATACATATGCATAATTACTTATATATATATATTGATTCTGGTGCATAGGTGAAATAGTGACACAAACATAAATTAGGATAGATATTAAAATATTATATTCAAAATATAGAAATATATTTAATGAACATTTTTACTTAATGCAATTTTTCCTATATTCTCTGCTTTCTTCAGTAAACTACTTAAATAAGCTTTTACAATAACTTAAAAATATGCATTTTTAAGGCTTGCCTAAGGCACCAAAAACTGATCAACCAGGTCCTGTATATATGAAGTGTTTACAATATCACTACACACTAAAATATTGAATTTATATACAGACACATACCCAAAAGTCAGTTTCAATGAATTTTATTATAAAATAGAAATTTATAATTTAAAAAAATGAAAAATCTTATCATTATGAAATATATCTTTTTATCATAAACTTAGATTATTACATATATCTGTAAAATATGACATTTTCAACTTGATAATGATTTCCAAATTTTTATTTAAGAAAATGTACAATTTATTTACGCATTATTTAACATAAATTTATTTTATATACTGAAATGGTAATTTGAGTTTATCTTGCATTCAGTCTTTGTACAATATTAATTATCACTAATTATTTAGCTTTAATTAATAGTTCTATCATTCTTCTATTTTCTATACTTTATATTTAAAATTTCAACTGTAAAATATTTAATGAAAAAAACATAAGAAATTTAATAACATAAATTCAAAAAAAAATGTTTATTATTGATAAAACATAAATATTAGTTTTTAAAAAAATTATCTACAAATATAATAATGTTTATTTTTATTGATTTCTACAACTTCAGTTTGCTTTAAAAGCTGATTCTAAGTTTTGGGTAAGCAATTAAAAATAACTTTATCAAAATAAATATCGTTCAAACAAAATATAGTAGAGCTACAAACTATGCTGTATCTAACTATACGACTTCAATTATATGCTATCCAAAAAAAATGTAAATAAACTAACAAAAAAACAATATTCAAGCAGCCATTTCTTTTTCTCTGACCACTGTATATAATTATATATATATTGTGGCATTACTTTTTGTATCTAAAAGTTTGTAGGCCAAGAATCAAGGATTTTAATTACAGCTAGAATCATATCATACGAGGGCGCCACCAGTAAATAACCTGGAGCCACAAAATTAGAAGAATCTTATATCATGGCTGTTAATTTTTATACGTATGACAGATCTAGCTAAACTCCCTTTGCAATCCCATTTTTTTGTTATATGCGTGTATATGCTACGGTCATATGTTTTATTACATACAAACGCTAAAGAAATAAACGTGAACACTTACATATATTTCAAATAATAAAAAGTTTTATTATAAAATCCTTTTTTTTTATTACCTTTCTTTTATTCAAGACTATTGATAGAAACAAATCATTTATAATTCCCTCTACCTCCCTCTTTTCTATAGACTTAACCCGACTAACATTATCGTTCTTTTTCTTTTTTTTTTTTATAAATAAAAAAAAAACAACACAGGTGAAGAGTAATATATTTTTCGTTCTCGAAGGAACATGCACTTTTACTTATATATATAAGCGTCCCAGACTGGTACGAATCTTGACCAGTGCAGAGGCTAAGCGGCTTACTATTAGGAGACAGTAATTACTCTGAACCCCTACCTTCTCTTTCAATATTTACCCCACTCTTAAACTTTTCATTTGCTTTCTTAAATCATTTCTATTTTTAATCTCCCCTATAGTCTTGAATCCTATC
Source organism: Epiperipatus broadwayi (assembly GCA_028023455.1). Lineage (NCBI taxonomy): Eukaryota > Metazoa > Onychophora > Udeonychophora > Euonychophora > Peripatidae > Epiperipatus > Epiperipatus broadwayi. The sequence goes on from JAQFVV010006435.1 coordinate 689,076, forward strand.
TAAAGCTAGTTGAAAACCCTCTTTAAAAAAACATTCAAATACAATTAAAAATAAATTACGAATTTCAAATAAAATTAATTGGACAAAATAAACATAAGCATTATAAATATATGCATATAAAAAAACTTTCTAATGTCGTAACTTATAGTTCATGGCTGATTAAATATAATCCCAATTAGGTGTTTTTAAATTTAGCAATCAATAGTTCAAGCAAAAAGCAAAGTTTATATTAACCTGATCGATCAGTGTCCGTACGCGTTCCTTGGGATCCTTTGGGAGTTGATTCACTATAACGAATTTTGTCCGTCCGGCTAACTTCACTTTCTCTTCGGTGGTTTCTCGGTGATGAAATCCAGGATTCGGCTAGTGCCCCGGCTGGGGGACAGATTTTAGTTGTTTAGCCTTCTAACTTTTTATTTTTCCCAAATAGCTCTCTTCTGTTATAAAAAATTAATAATTAATAATTCAATAGGTTTGTCTCATATTTATAGTCCTTTTTCCATTGTCCTTTTATCTGATCATGTTCCCAGCCAGTGATTGCATTTCTTTAATTTTTTTTTTAGTTGTTTAACACCAGCTAACTAGAAGCCATGACAATAGAATTAATTATAATTCTTTTCTCTCTTTCCCCCACCTTCTCAGATCAGAAAATTTAATTACGAAATTGTTTTAAAAAAAAACAAAATTTCTTTAATATCACTTTCGATGTAATCTCAATCCAATTAAACAAATAACTAATCTACCATTTTGTCCTTTTTTCTTCTTTCTATTCTGTTCTTTTAAAATCCCATTACAAATAAAACAATAAATAATGCCAAAAAACCACTATATATATATATAAAAAAAAACTAATAAATAATACCGCAAAAAAAACTTTCTATATACACAGCATTTATTTATTATTATATGCCTACTATATGTGTATATATGTGATTTTTACATATATAAAGAATATAACATGAGCCGCTCGAAATTATCGGCTCAATATATATTAATAAAATTACTTTGATTTATATTGAAAGCACATACATTTTATTCTTCCTTTACTATTCTGTGAATTTCTATGTATTTAATAAATAATTTTCTCAGAGTAATGCTAAAACCTTTACAAAAATTTTAGAACATACATAAAGACAACACTGAGTCAAAAAAAAAAATGGTTAATTGTTTATTAAACAGATTTAGTCTATTATGTTTCTAGAAAAGAAAAAAGTTATTGAAAAAAAAAAAATCACCCAGGACATATTTAATATTGAGAAAGTCAGATGTTTTGCTATTAATTTTAAAAATAAAGGTACAGTAGTGTAACAGACCAAATCCAATAGCAATATGAAATATTAACATTAAAAAGCTACATAGTCATATGTATATAAGAGTATAAATTGCTGTGTATGTGCACGTACTAGATGTAACATATGCATCGCTTAAATACAACAATTTAGGCAATTAAATGTTATTAAAATTTTACAAAAGGTATATTATGTAAAATTGAAAACAATAAGTTTATAGCTCATATTAGGTAAAGGAAGCAAAATAGCTAATTTGAATTGTGTAGTTTATAAAAATAAATAGTATTTTGTGATGCTTTCTGATTTGTCTTCTGAATCGGTTTTAAATAAATAATTTATCCATTTTTATAGTAAATGGAATGACAAATAATAAATAGTTTTGGAGTAATGGTAATTAATTTAATCTCAGTGCTACATTGTCATTAATCATCACTGCCATAGATATCTGGTTAATATTATTGTATATATGAAGGTAATCATTTTTATTTATATGTATATTAACTATTTTATAAATATTCGTTTTAGTCACCTAATGTTCTGTTATATTAATATTTAGAATTTGTTATATTTGGTGCAACCAATCGTGGCCTGAACATTCACTCTCTTCTGTTCAACTTCACTTCTGTACAGTTACATAATGTATTAAATATGAGAGAACGAATCAACTGAGCATAGAGATATATAATAAGTAACATGCAAATAAATATTTGGAATGAGAAATAAGATGATTCGCACTTATAAAAAGTATATGTACTAACATTTTATTAAAGTATTAGCCAAGGTAGGCAGAGTAATATCTAATAAATAGCAGTATAATTAAAAACAAAAAAATAAATATCAAGGTAGGTATGTAACATTATTCTGGAGAGGACTGCATAGCAAGATTTGAGACTGGCATATTTATTCAATGATAGAGTATATAAAGAAATATTTAATTTTGCAAATCTGAATAAAAAGGATAAGTAGCACACTAATAGCATAATTAACAAAAGTATTATAGAACATTTAGTTATATATATTGTAACGGGCACATACGTACATTACATTATTTTTTATTAGTAAACATATAAAAAAAAAAAAAAGTTCGCCAATAAAAATTTCTTTTTTAAGAATTAAAATAAAAAAATCATCTTAAACTCGCATATATATAAAATCGCACAGATAAATAATTATTAAAATAAAACTTTATTAAAGAAAAAGTATTTTAAAACTAAATTTTCAGAAAAGATTTAGAGATAAAAATATATGTTTAAGTTTGAAAACAGATTAATTAATCTTTTGTAAAATGGAAATGATTATTTTAATTAGTAAACTAGCCTTGGGCATCTAAAATGTATAAGCAACGGTCAGATAGGAAAACAATAGGAACAGAATGGCCAATGAAAGAAATCCATCGGGGAAATCGGACCTCAACGGAAGGATCATCATCAACGATGACGTAACGTCCATTGGATCCTAAAGTTATGTATAAAAGGACAAGTTTGAAAATTATTAATTAGTTAGTTATTGATTATTATTTACGATGTGACTATATGCGTTGGTGCGGAGTTGAAAGAGAAGGGATTGAAAAAGACGCACTCTTCAATCCCTTCAGTTCTGCTAAGAAAGAAAGAGAAATGAACTCTCGTTTTCTACATTGAGGACCAACTAAACTAAAAAACCTCCGGATAAATAAAAAACAACGGCTAACTCAACAAATCTCTTTAGGACGGCGTGGGAATTCACGTTCATGGCAAGCAACGGATAAAACTACGGACGTGTTAAAACCGTAAGAACTTTATAAAATATAATGAACAATATTAATTTGAAAACACTAAGAACTTTAAATTTTAAACTTTCCTAGTATTTAAAATAATTGCAATAGAATCCTATCTGACCAATTTTAATATTAATTTTAATAATGTTATGATGTATTTTTTTTGTGTAAAATCATTTCCATTTATTTATTTATTTTTTTGTTCTTTAAGTTTATTTATGATTTCTGTTTTCCGATAAATTAAAATATATCAATGTTAAATTTAAGTCGGGCGTAAATGGCTATATAGATTTGTAAAGCTATATTAGGGAAGGGTAATCTTAGGTTATTTGTGTCGTTGTTAAATTGGGTCAATGGATTGGATATATTGATGTAGTTAGTAGATGTAGTCGGAGATTCGCTACTGGCAGAATCGTTTATATATACGCCGCACTCACCCGTTTGCCTATGGAAGGAATTATAAGACGGAGAACGCAGTTCCTTTCTATGGAGTTTTTTTTTATTGTTCTTCTCGTTAGATAGATGTAATATTCCTATCTGATGAGAGTCAATGTCTTCTCTTAATCTTTTTGGTGCTGCCGTATTCCGTATTACATTGAATACATCGATATATCAGATGAATTGATGCCAGTTTGACTGCGGATTTTAGCCTAAGGTTAAATAGGGATAGAATGTTTATTTTCAAATGCAAATCTATGTAGTCTATTCATACTCGACACTAAACAAAAATGCATTAAATTTAAGTTGTTTATAGACGTTTGCATGGATTGGTTATCGGTTAGGTATGTTTTGGGTTTTCATATTTGATCAAAATATATAGACATTCGATAAATAATGATACCTTATGGTGAGTATCTAAAATGTATTTATTCGGATGTCTTTTAAGTTATTGGTGACAATGCAAGTATCTTATGGTGAATACTATTGGGTTACTTATAAATTTCCCTCTGCAATTGTCGGTATCAATGATTTTATATTTTGATCGTTTATGTTTATTTTGAAATGTTTTTAACCGTTGTAATCTATGTAACCGATCTGTACTCAACATTTTAAAACAAACTTTTATAAACTCCTCTGTGCGAACTTATAAAAAAATTTAAAATGTAAAGTTGTAAAAATTAAAATGTAAATTAAAATCAAAGTTAAAAATGTAAGTTAAATTTTAAAAGGTAAACTGATGCTAAAATAATTTTAAATCTTATATATGTGCATTAATAAATGTTTGTATGTTAATTACTGGCAGTGGCTTATTTTATTCTTTTTTTATATATACTCTTATATGATATTATTAAATCTCTGCTATTCCACTGAGCTAGTGACATGGGCTAATGACCGGATGCAAAATATAAGGGAAAAAAAAATTTTTTTTTTTTTTTTACTTACGTATCTGCCTACTTTATAAATTTTTCTAGGTTCAAATGACTAGATGGCGCCCTGTAGTGCAGATTACGTAAGTCTATCTATCTCCGGATCATTACAATATAGATAACACATTCAATAACAAGTATGTAAGCACAATTAAACTTGGATCCATCAGCAACACAAGAATCAATACAACCAATGGAATCAGAGCCAATAGAGCAAAAATTCATTCAATCAGTACAAAAGTCTTCAGAAGAGAAATGAGGCACATTTAATATTAAAATGATGTATATTTATAAAGAAAATGTATAACTAAAACTCAAAGAAAAATAATAAGGGGGGGGGTAATGAAAGAAATGCATTTACAAAAATGAAGAAAACAAGAAAAGTGACAAAAGAGAGATGAAGAAATGCATTTAAAAAATGAAGAAATGCAACAAAAATTTGAAAAAAGAAACAGATATAGTGAACTTAAAGAAATGCTTCAAGAAATAAAAGTTTGAAGTAGTACAAGAGATTATAAATAGCATGAAGTTAAAAATGGCAGGACAAATACAAGAGCAAGTACAACCGAAAACGGAGTGTTTTGAGAAAAATATATAGTCCAAAAACTTATTGAATCTAGAGAAAATAACGTTAAGTGCCCGAGATATAGAAAAAGTAGAAAAATTTGGAAGAAAAAATGAAAATGAGGATTTGAATTTAGTTAAAGAATTTAAAATAGATGATTTAAAAGTAAACTTTTATAAGAATGCTATTGAAGAAAAAGTTCAAATTCAGGCATCTACGAAAACAAGTACTGATGTACAAGAAATTTTACAAGATGAAGTGATGAGGATTATAAATTTGAGTGTTCTGAACTCTTTAAATGAAAGTACACAAAATAAATAGTGAGGATAAAAGCCAATAGCTCAATGAAGTAAACACAGAAAAAACTTTTAAGTGAGGATTTAGGGAAAGCTTTGTGTGATGACTTGTTACAACATGGTAGAAGATAATTGTAGCGGTAATGGAATTCAGAATCTTGCAATTGAGTGACTTAGTTCAATGTTAATTGTTTGAGGTTTTTCCTATTAATCAAGAAGATGAATTCTGCTCCCTAAATATTAAAGTAGGAATAATGCAGAATAGATGAAGAAAATTAAAAATATAAGTGTTCAACAATGTAATGCCTACCAAATAAAAAGGCTAAATAATATAAGATAAAAAAGATAAAACACTGTAATAGTAAATTGAGTTTGAGTCAATTGATTACCCTTAACAGATTGTTATATTCTATTGACAGTGTTGGCAATGAAAAAGAAAATGAAAAGAAAAGAGAAAGCAAAAAATTCATTCCAAAATAAAGACAATGTTAGAGTTTTTGCCGTTATCCCAAATGATAATTCCACCACTAAAAAAAAAAAATATCTGGAGAGAGGTAAAGTTTGATTTATCTTCTGTCAAACCTGAATCGGTTAAAAGGATAAAAGGATTAAGGGGAAAATTACTTGTAATATGTTAAAAAGCTAAAATATATGACATTACTGAAAATGACAAAATTATTAAAGAGAAATTATTAGTTTGTAGAAAAGCAAGAATGAGTTTTATTGATAATATTGAAAAAAACTGCAAATTAATTAATAAAAAAATTAATTATGAAACATAACAGAAGTTACATTGATTTCTGCAGAGAATGGGAAAAAAAATTCTATTATTTTCTATTAGTTTGTTTAAATGCATTCAATTTTTAGTGATGTACTGGGATTTGGTTGTATACTTGAGACACTGCTGCCATGTGACGTTTTGAAGTATATATTGTCTCAGATGCTGCCACATTTTTTTTTTTTCAAGTAGTTAACTCACCAACTTATAAGGCTCAGAGGAAGCAAGATGTGACTGAAATGTTTATTAAATTTATCAGCTTCTAAGACTCAAAAGGGAGCAAGGCTTTATATATTGGTATTATATTGGATTATTGGTGTGTTGTGGGAAGCTTAACAGAATTCAAACAATTCTTCTAGTATTCATGCTTTATTGTACATTTTAATGTCTTGTGATTGAATTTTTATGGAATCTAAAGTTTTTATAGTTTAATGTCAAGCAAATTTCTAAACAGTGAAATCATGGGCATGTGTTGTTTATTTACATATTGATAAAACAATATTTTTTTTAAAAAAAAAAGACTAAAATGCATTAACAAATAGAGAAATAAATTAAGAGAGATAAATTAAAGTTCAAATTTTTGAAGCACAGAAATGAAAAACGAAAAGTTATACTGTTCCGTGGATTATTTTAAAGGAAGGATTTATATCAGAACAAATCCAATAGCAGCTTCAATTAGTTACAATACAACACTGCACAGTCAAAGTATATATTTATAAATTGCTATGTATGCATGTGCACATACAGATACAATATATGCATCCCTTAAGTACACCAGTATAAAGAATAAAAAAAAAATTGGTCTAGATTTGTTTTCTAGAATATTAAAATTTTGTAAAGGTATACTATGTTATCCCTCTTAATTCTATTAAATGGATTATGTCCTGTACATGAGGGGTCAGACTGACTTTAGGTCAACATGAGTGTGATGAGAATCTCGGCCTCAGGGTGACCTTTGAGCATTCTATCATCAGATTTTCAATTAGATGGATGGTTGAAGAGTTGGAGTATGGAGTGGATTGGAGCCTGTCCATTAAAGTATGAAGATTGGCTATCTTAATATATATCTGAGCACCTATTGCATATATATGTAGAGATGATAATCTGGACCAACTGATGATTGCTGGTTTAGCATGAAATACGTATATTGATGATTATTTATCTTTTTGACATATATGTGTTCAAGTGTATCTGGTATGAGATAGAGTGGAGTGGTCGGTCATGTGAAAGTTTGTGCTCATATACTCTATATATTAATGGTATACTAGGTAAAATTGAAAACAATAAGAATATAGCTCATTCTATATAAAGCAAAAAAAAAAAATAGTTTTGTAAAATATATATTTGTGTTAATATAAATACACAAGTATAAATTAAATATATAAACTATAATATATATATAATCACCGTTTTCAACAAATGACAAATATATATTTTACAAATATTTTTCTAACACATAGTTGAAGGTTAAATATTACAAAAATAGTTTTAATAAGCACAAAAATTTGAATTGCATAATTTATATAGTATTTTATGCCCCTTTTCTGATTTGCTTTCTGAATGGGATTTTAAATAAATAATTTTCCCATTGTTATAATAAACTGAATGGCAAATCTAAACGATATTGGAAATTATAGTTACTAAAATTGAGGAATTATCAATCAATTTTTAAAAGTCAGTAATGATTTTTTTTTTCTTTTTTCATATCATTACCATAAAAAAGAGGAAAAAGAAAAAAACTATATTTTTCTTCTATATCATAATTTAAGGATAAAAGATAATTTTTATTAATAAACATGTTGATATAAATAAACAGATAATAAATCTTATAACTAGGTTTTGATAAAAGCTGTTGTTTGAAAACAGTCAAACAAACAACTAGGGCAATCTAGTCTATACCAAGCTTTAAGTCAAAAAGCTGTTATAGTGATCCCATGAAGAGGAGAGAAAATGCTGGTTAAAAGTTTTTCCACTGTAGTTTGGATCGCTGCCATGCCTTGCTGGCATTTTAAGTATTTTTCAATACTAAGATCCTTCACAACAAATGTGACATTAGCTAGTAGAAAACCATCTAATATATGTGCCTAGAAAACCAACCACAACACCAATGAAAATACCCAGAGTGATGCAATCAGATCTAGAGACTAATACTGAAGTTTTCTAAAACCAGCCATTACCGGCTGTAATCATGCAATGAGGGGAGAAGTGGATTGTATCATAAGATCCATCAAAACCTACTGTATAACCTATCTAATGCCATTAATGCTAAAGGGGAATAATTACCATCAAGGATGAACTAATAGACTTATTTATACATATAGTAAAAGAACAATGTCTGCAAAAATTATCATTTCAAACTTTACACTTGGTAAGATCTTATCAATATAATTATTCTAAGGCTTTAAGTTTAAAATAATTCCAATAACTATTATTTTTACTAGTTTATATTATATTTATTATACTTAATAATAATTGCAATAAGCAACAAGTTTATACTAAATTGTTAACTTAGTTTTATTATTAATCAATTTACTGTTTGCTTATCGAACTAACACCAAACATTATGCTACTAAGATTCATTATGTTATTAATATTTACAACCCAAGAAATCATGCAATTCACTGGAGGACCTGCAGAAATAACAGTAATAATTTATAAATGATGATGATCAGGCATTAATAAGGTTCCCATAAGTAAATTTTCTATTTAGAAGGTCTGGCGCCTTAATATTTCTTTTTTTTTAATTAAAACTAGAAATACAAATTAAAATACTTTTGGAGTAATCATAATTAGTTTAAACAATTAGTGCTAGGTTATAAGTCATTAATCATTATCACCACAGATGTCTAGTTAATATTATTGAATATATTTGAAATTATCCATTTTTATTTGAATGTATATTAACCATTTTATAAATATTTAATTATAGTCCCTAATGTTCCATTATATACGAGTATTCAAAAATTTCAGTTATAGTAGGGGTTTTTCTTATTCTTCTTGCTTCAGTGAATGCATGAGTGACCACGTTCTCAGTAAAATATGTTAATGTGCCTCCCTCCATTTTTTTATTAATAATTATAGTTTTTTTTTTTTAAATTGTGTTTATACATACATATAAAAGTATTTGCATTATATATATTTATGTGCATATTGAAAAATACTGTATATTTGTAGTTCAATAAACAAAAACTTTAATGTGAACTATTATATTTTATATGTGTTGAACACACATGGGGCTTGAAACAAAATATAGTACAGCTCACGGTTCCACTATATCTTTCAAAAATTATTAAGAATATGTTTAACCTGAATAATTAGAGAATTTGTTTTTTTTTTTTTTCAAAACTCATGGTAAGTCAAAAATCTTAGACAAAAATAAGCAACTATAAGGTTTTACTATGATAAAAAAAAAAGAAAATGAACTTATTACAAAAAATTCAAAATATACCATAAATTTTGAATATCATTTTTTTTTAAAAAAATTATTTGAAACAGACAACTTCTAGTGAATCTGCATATAAGGAGTGTATATTTATTAATAAATACAATGTAGTTGCATTCTTTTTACCAATAACTTTAAACATTTTAGCAAACATGATATTTGTAGGGAGAAATGATTTTGAAGTCAACATCCATTCAATGTGATTCATTAAAATTAAAATAAAGCCAGTTTTAACAAAGAGAAAATGAAATTAACATACTATACATTTTCAAAAATATTTTTTGTATTTATTATATATTAAGTAATTGACTTTTTATAATTGCATGATTGTTTTATTATTTTGATATGAAATAGAAATTTCATTTTAAAAAATGTATATATACTACTCTCCTATCATTATAGCAAACATGTTTAAATAAAACAAGTTTTTAAAAAAAAAAAATTTCAGTTATCATAATATATATTTTTACATTCTTTTGTCTGTACTTTGCTATAAATAATCAGTCTTTTATTTACATGATAATAAAATTCATATTTTATTTTTTTTTTTTTTGGAAAAAATATTTGCATTTCTGACACGAAGACAGATTGTTTTGCAATTCTATTACAATGAAGATATCAAATAAAAAAATTTAATGTAATATATTCTTGTTATAATTTGCAATTATATGTTATCAAAGTTTCTTTAATTACATCACAAAACTTTTTTTTTAATGGCAATATTTACTTGTAATATCACTAAGTTATTAAATAAAATTAGTAAATAAATTGTATTATTAGTTAATGTATGAGAGGATCCAAAAAAACTAAAATTGTTTTTTTTTTTTTGGTTCCATGTAATATATTTATTTAAGTGTCTTATTTATTCGTCAATTTTTGTGATGGTTGAAAAGTTGAAATGAAAATAATAGTGGAAATAGTTGTCATGTTTGAAATGGCTTATAAGTAAGTTGCTCTAGGCAAAACACACTTTTATGGGTGATTTTATGAAAATTTTCAAATTCCCCACATCCCAAAAAAGCATGGTGAGTGAAGTTCAATGTCGAGAATATAATGTATTTTTTTTTGTGCAAACAGCATTGTTTACTCTGAAATTATTCCTAATGATCAAGCATTTTACTTACAAGTTCTGAAAATTTTGTATGATGTGATGAAATAAAAATGCTCCTATTTATGGTAGAATGGTGGCTTCCCCACAATTTTTAATCAAAAACAGCATTACCCACCTTATCTGACATATTTACCCATTCCCATTCCATACAATTTCTTTTATTCGCCCAAATGAAAAAATGACCCAAAAGAAAAGATTTTGCAGACTTGAAAGTAATGTACTGTACTAAAAAAAAATGATAGGACATTAAAAGATATAATTTTGCAAGAGTTTCAGGACTACTTCAAAAACTGGATAATGCCTTCCATCAAATGGACAATATTTTAAAGGAGATTCAATTTGTAATACTTAAAATATTAAATACATAATTTTTTATTACAAAATTACAAGTTTTTCTGGATATCTCTTCGTAAATGTACACATTTTCTGATTTATTTTTAGAACAGTTTATTATTATAACATAAAATCATTCAAAACAAAGCAAAACTCTCCATATATTAGTGCCATCTTGTGCTAACAAGAGCAATCAATGTATGCCAGAAGGCTTGTGCATAAAATCCCTATCTAGTGCCTACTCATCCAATATCCCCAGACTAGTTTCTGGCTTGTGGCCTTCATCAGTGAGGAGCCTTGGATCTGAGAGCACTGCACCTAGATCTTAGGATCTAATGCAACCCTCCAGCACCCACCTTTTAACTCTATTTAATTACAAAACTATGTGAATGAAATTGAAAACACAATTAATATTTTCAATTCAAGCTCAATAGCTTATATAGTCATATGGGTCTGAACTCAATTCAGCACCCATACATTTTAGTGTCTTTGGCTCTTTAACAACCATATCCACCACTATCCTATTAGCCAGAATTGGTGTTAAACTACTAAACATCACATGATCACTATCTCATACTAGCACATAATTGTTATTAAACAATTCAAAACTCTCCATATAGTAGTGCACAAGATGGCACTACTATATGGAGAGTTTTGCTTTGTTTTGAATTGTTTAATAACAATTATGTGCTAGTATGAGATAGTGATCATGTGATGTTTAGTGGTTTAACATATAATCATGGTTGTTTTTTTAAATTTTGATTGGGGGGAGGGGATGAGAAACTTGTATATTTATAATTAAAGACATTTTGCCTAACATGATTCAGAAATTCTCTCATTATGAGGTTAGTAAAGAAAAGTGAGCTAAGTAAATCATATTTATTTCATATTTCCGCCTTCTTTATATAGTTATTTCAAACTTTATAAATGACTTGTACCATATAAACTGTATAAAAGATAACTAAATCATTGCTATATTGATAGCATTTACAACATACTTCCATGGTTTGCAAATTTTGATAAAAGGCTTGCATGCTTATTGATAAAAAATATATATAATTACTGAAACCTAAGTACTCTACGCAACATCAAGTAATAAATTTATGAAACTCTCTTCAAATTAACAGTAATAGATATTTTATCGGGATGTGTTAAAAGAATAGCTCATATTCTATGACTTACCTTTTAACAATATTGGCAATCTGCATTGCCATAGGTCTGATAATTATGCAGGACTCAAGTTCAACAATTTTTATAATGACATTTCCAAATCACCAGATTGGACACTCAGTGATTTCTCTTTAGGGGCCATGAGATGAATCATGTGAGTAATATATGCTTGTTCTGCATAGGAATTTGGAGAATCTATATTAATTTTTTTTTTGCATTTGTTATATACTTTCAACTGAATAATTAATTCCTTATTTATTATATATATATATTTCATTACCAATTCTTTGTATTTTTTATCTATTTATCAGCTAAGCTGCATTATAATATATTATCATTCCATAAATCAATTCACAGACATTTCTAATAACTGAAACATAAGCTTATTAAATACCTGTGTCTATATATGTAATATATAGGGTATATGAGCACAGACTTTCACACAACCCATCACTCTCCACACTATCTCATAGCACTGATACACTTGAACACATATATGTCGAAAAGATAAATAATCACCAATATACGTATTTCATGCTAAACCAGCAATCATCAGTTGGTCCAGATTACCATCTCTACTCATATATGTTATAAGTGCTCAGATATATATTAAAATGGCCAAATCTCATACTTTAATGGACAGCAACTCTTCAACTGTCCATAATAGAGATGTCTGCTCATCCCTTGTATATGTATTAAATGGATTATGTCCTGTACATGAGGGGTCAGATTGACCTTAGGTCAACATGGGTGTGACAAGAATCTCGGTCTCAGGGTGGCCTTTGAGCATTCAATCATCAGATTTTCAATTGGATGGACAGTTGAAGAGTTGAAGTGTGGAGTAGATTGAAGCCTGTCCATTAAAGTATGAGGTTTGGCTATTTTAATATATATCTGAGCACTTATAAGCATATATGTGTAGAGATGGTATCTGGACCAACTGATGATTGCTGGTTTAGCATGAAATATGTATATTGGTGATTATTTATCTTTTCAACATATATGTGATCAAGTGTATCAGTGTTATGAGATAGTGTGGAGAGTGGTGGGTTGTGTGAAAGTCTATGCTCATATACCCTATATAAGACATTATTTCTCTACAATTTTTTTTTTTTTTTTTTAAATCTAACTTCATAAGATCCTCTTGCTCTAGGCTTTATGCACAAGAGGCCTATTATAATCAATTTCTGATAGGCATCAAATAAAAGAACCCTACATAAACTGCAGTTTATATTTGCACAAGTATTGTATGCTTAATGCAGAAGTAATGGCAAGTATAAAAGGGTTACAGTTTAAAGAGAAAAGCTTTATTATTAAAAAATATATTAAGCAAAACCACTTTTAGAGAAACTATTAACAAAAAATTAAGAGATGGAATAATTATTAAGTGGAAAAACTATTTGAAAGAAAAACAAAACTGTCAGCAGAGAACTAGATAAATGGGCTGATAAATAACAGTAAATTAAAGAATACCAATGTGGTATTAAGAAATAAGGTACTAATTTTGGAATTTAGTAAAAAAGCAGTAAAATGAAAAGACTGTATATATAATGAAAAAAGCAGAGAAGTCACATTAATAAGATATTAGATTTTGAAGTTAAAAATTTTTGTAAAAATGAGATTATAATTTTGTGAGAAATAATTTAACAAAATGATGCTTGATCTATCTACGATATGCATGGCAATAATTTTATAATTATCCATAAAGGTAGTTACTGACTTTTTTAGTTTACATTTAATATTTGAAAATACAATATAGTATCCAGTTTCACTTTTATTTACAAAAATCAATTGCTGATACTAACACAAGAATAATGAAATTGAGAAATGGTAAATTAATGCTTCACTTGCCTTAGTTTAGAGACTTTAACATCATGTCAACAGCACATGAGATATGGACAAGTCAGAAAAGCTAAGATTACAAAATAATGTTTTTAGAAAATAAAAATAAAAAATTTTTATAAGTTAGAGGTAAAACAATATGCAAAAAGAAAATGGAAAAATTTTGCGAGAAATGGTGAAGAGGTTGAAAATGAATATATTAATTAAGAATTCCTTATTTATCATAATTCAAATTAAAAATGAGTTCCAAGTATTTAAAAAAATGTGTGTGATAGTTATAAGAAAGTAAGATATTGAAAGGTTTAGGAATGAATAAGTTTGTTGAAAGCCATCACTAAGTCTGTAGTAGAAGTGTCTATTTTTATAATTTGATACATTGAACGCTATAAAGATTATATGTGAAATGGAAATGATTTAATTAATCTCAATAACAATAAAATACCTACAGTTGTGTCAATAATACTATATTCTATCAGATGTTTTTTGTTAGTATGGTTTTATTGGCTCAGGGTGAGAGATTTGAAACCAAAGTGAGGAATAGGAGGAGAAGCAGAAAATAATTGAATTTGGATTTAATAAAGGAAAAGATTATAATTATATTAATGAAAAGTCACTAAAATATTACTTGGAAGATGTAAATATATTTATATTTTGAAATACCAATAATGATTATATTAAGGAGAGTTCAAATATGTGGCTTAAAACAAAATAAAAAATAAACTAATATTGATTCCCTAGTAAAATATAATACTGTATGTTTAAATAATATTAGACAAACTACACCAGGAGAGGGGTAAACTACTTTAGAAAATGATATGCTGATAGATGAAATAATATAGGATTAACTTAGATGAACACTTTTTTTATGAGGCTATTTTTGAATAAGACGAAAGTATTTAGGAGACTTGAATTTAAGAATGATACTGTATTACTAAATGTTTTTAATTTAGTTTAATTTCAAATGACGAGCTAAATAGATGTGGAAAGTAATAAAAATATGCAAAAAAAAGCAGATGATACACCTTTGTATATGTATATAAAAAAAAAATGACATGAAAGTACTCAAAATTTAACATTAAACACAATAAGAAATAAAAAAAAATAAATACAATGGAGTAATAATGAAAATAATAAAGGCTAAAAATGGCTACAAAAAAATTACATATTATTTATTAATATTTGAATACAATTATGATATATATACTGAACTTTAGTAGAGAGGATTTGAACAAAAACTTTCAAATTCCCTTTAGCTATCTACTCCATCTAATATAACTGATACCCATGACAACATACATACGAAAAAGAAAAATCTCCAATATATGTATTTCGTGCTGAACCTGCACTCATCAATTGGTCCAGATCATCATTCCTCACACACATATATAATCAATGCTCAGTTTATATTAAGATAACAAATCTTCTAACTTTAATGGACAGGCTTCAATTTTCTGCACCCTCCAACTCTTCAGCCATCTATATTATTGAAAAGCTGATACTGGAAATGCACAAAGCCCTGGTTGATGCCAAATATTGTTGTCATACCCTTGACTTTAAATCACTGGCTGCTCATAAATAGGACCTTAATATGTACATTTAAATACACAAAAAGGGTGAAAGGAAGAACTTTAGATATAATTAGAGGGGATTTGAATACATATTTTCAAGCTCCCATCAGCTATCCACTACATTTTATATAACCAATACACATGATCACATAAGTGTGAAAAAGATAATGATCTCCAATATACATATTTCATGCTAAACCAGCACTCATATTAAAGTCCTATATATGAGGGGTCAAAATGATTTAGTCAACATGGGTATGATACCAACATTGGCATCAACAAGGACCTTGAGCATTCCATCATCATATTTTTAATAATGTGGATGGCTGAATAATTAGAGGGTGAAGAAGATTGAAGCCTGTTCATTAAAAGTTGAAGATTTGCTATCTTAATATAAACTGAGCACTGATTATATATATATATGTGGAAGGGATAGTCTGGACCAACTGATGAATGCTGGTTCAGGATGAAATACGTATACTGGAGATCATTTATCTTTTTCAAATGTATGTGGTCATGTGTATCAGTTATATAAGATGAAATGGATAGCTGAAGGGACTTTGAAAGTCTGTGTTCAAATCCCTCTAATTACATCTAAAGTTCAGTATATACATTACATTTGTAATCAAATATTAGATTCAGTCTGAATTCTGCCCATCCCCCTTCTCTGTATTTAAATGGATATATTAAGGTCTTATATATGAGGAATCAGAGTGACTTTAATCAATATAGGTATGACAACAATATTGGCATCAACAAGGGCTTTGTGTATTTCCATCATCAGATTTTCAATATTATGGATGGCTGAAGAGTTGGTGATGGTAGAGAAGATTGAAGGCTGTTCATTAAAGTTTAGAGATATGCTATTTTAATATAAACTGAACACTGATTATATATGTGTGTGGGAGATAATGATCTGGACCAATTGATGAATATTGGTTTAGCATGGAATATGTATATTGGATATCATTTATCTTTTCACATGTATGTAGTCATGTGTATCGGTTATATAAAATAGAATGGATAGATGAAGGGATCTTGAAAGTCTATGTTCAAATCCTCTAAAATTAAATTATATATTAGAAAGTTCTCAATAGGTGCAGAATGCTTGTATAATAATAAATAGGATAATGTAATAATTAAAGAAAAGATGAAACTCTAGAAAATAAACAGAGCATAAATCATTGGAGCACAGTGATAGGTTTGAATCTAAATAATAGTATAAGAGAAGACAATTTTTACAGAAAAAATTTTAGTGATAGAAGATGTTAATTTTAGAAATAAGAAAAATGATTAGGAAAATGAAAACATAAAGCAATAGACATGATTAAAAGACTGTTAGTGAATGATTGTTCATTTTTTACATGAACTCTGTTGACAAAATAGGCTTAATTCCTGCAATCAGTTCGAAACTATTGAGGCAAAAAGAACCAATAAATTTTAAAATGCACAAATTCTGCAGTTTTAGTTTTATCCTAGTTAATGGCTTGCAAAAAATATTTTAAAAAAAACATTTCTATATATATATATATTATAAATAATGAGAAAATCGTAGTTTAGAATCATAACATCTATTTATCCAGCAACTTATTAGATTTAAAATTAACTAGAATATTATTTATTGAAAAAATAAGACAAAATAGGATGCCCAAATTATTAGTAGCAAATATGCTTTGAAATGTTTTGCATTTGTTGTCGAGAGGTCAGCGCGACTGCCTTGCATTTGCAGGCAGTTGCCCAGGTTGCGGGTTCGCGTCCCGGCCGATGCTATGACACTTTAAATATATATATATATACTTTGAAATATTTATTCCAAGAGACTATATATATCAGTGGTGCCCAACCTTTAACTTGACGCGAGCCAGTTGAGAATTTAAAAAAATTTGGGGAGCCACAATTATATATTACATTTTTCATATTACATTTATAAACATGGTACTTGGGTACTAAACCTGCAATGTAGGGAGATAGGTGGGGGGGGACGGCCTATTCACATTGGTATCAATCCGCCGTTTCTAATGTGGCCAAAATAACGTGTACACGGATCTTTCTCGATGAAAACATCAATATATACAGCAAAATATATATGTGTACACGAATCTATCTCGATAAAAACAACTATTTACAGCACTAAACATCAATAAATATATACAGCAAAATATATACCTGTACATGGATAAAAACAACTGTTTACAGCACTAAACATCGATATATACAGCAAAATATATACGTGTACATGGATCTATCTCGATAAAAACTATTTCCAGCACTAAACACAATATATATATATATACAGCACCAAACCAAACGTCTACAAGGATCTTTCTCGATAAAAACAACAATATATACAAGAGCACTAAACACAATATATATATAGCACCAAACCAAACGTGTACAGCAAAAAAAAAAAATGGTGTAATATGTTAAAAAGAAAAAAAAATGTAAATACATTTTATTTATTAAAAATTTGGTAACATACATATAAATTACAATTACAGGAAAAAAATATTTTATTTAATGTGAAACCTGACACTGCATATCGTTATTGTTTGTATTGCAAAAATGTTTATTTTTTAATGTGTGCATGTGCCATCAAGGAACATAAAATAATTTATCAATTTTTTTGAAGAGTGCAATTCCAGCCACATTAAACAGTTACGCGAGCCACATGTGACTCGCGAGCTACGGGTTGGGCATCCCTGATATATATAATAATAGAAATACAAAAAAAAAAAAATGTGAAATGCACATAAAAGGATATATGCTAATTTAAAGCAAAAAAAAAAATAGTACTAAGACAATGTGGTCTTTTAAAAATAAATGAAATTTCCCAAAAGACAATGATCTGACAGAAAAATCAATGAGATTTAAAAAATTTTTTTGCTAAATGGATTTATAACTAACTACAATAAAAAAAAATTTACAGTGAATATAATGATAATTCTAAAAAAATGAAGTTTGATATTCATAATTTTATAGTAGAATGCTAAAATCAATATCTAAAAAATCTGGAATTTAAATTAAATAAAGATTACATGTCTTTAGCAAATGGCAACTTTCTAATTAGTATATATGTTGTTTTTAATTGAAGGCAAATGTAATTTTATATATATATATTACTGTATAATTTTGAATTCAACAGGTTAATTTATTATTTTCTTGTTTTATGACAGCTTTTATTATAAAATATAATAAAGTTATTTTTTATTAAAATATTTGCCATATATTCTAAAAAAAAATGTTTTTAATTTTAAAAAATGAAAAAGATAAATTTCGGATAACCAGTGAAAGTATGAACTGTCAGATTTTCACAAGTTTAAATAGTGAATAAATATAAATTGTTGCTTTTCTCATAGAAATAGCATTTCACATGACAATAAACAGTGTAGCTTTAAACATATAGTAGATATATGTACAATATTTAAAACTTTTATCACACACATCTGACACATAAATAAAGACATCTAAAACAATAAATAACTCACCAAGATGGATTTCTGACTGAATCATTATTCTGAGATTGTTTTCTCATAACCTCTCAAGTATAGATATATCAATAATTAAAAATTATATCTAAACTAAAAATAATATGATAATTTCTAGCCTAATAAATAATTAGTAATAATCATATAAATATTTATTTAAAGTGGATATTAACAAATATGAAAACATAAGAAATTTGCCATTTGTAGATTAAATTATATATATACAATTAGTTCAGAATATACATCATTTTTTTGTTAATGAATATTTTAGTTTAATAGCAGTTAACATTAGAATATACATCATTTTTTT
Source organism: Epiperipatus broadwayi (assembly GCA_028023455.1). Taxonomy (NCBI): domain Eukaryota; kingdom Metazoa; phylum Onychophora; class Udeonychophora; order Euonychophora; family Peripatidae; genus Epiperipatus; species Epiperipatus broadwayi. The sequence continues at coordinate 708,388 of JAQFVV010006435.1, forward strand.
TGTTAATGAATATTTTAGTTTAATAGCAGTTATTAACATTTAGAATAAACTTAATTTTAAAATTTGTTATTGTAAATTCAAATTCATTATATAACCTCTAAATTTAAAAAACAAATGAAATAGCAAGCTTATAATGAAATGTTCATCAACATTTTTTTTGTCTGTGAAATAGTGAAAAATCACATAAATTGTTTAAGCTTGAAAAATAAAAGCACATAAAAATAAACTGAATATTATTATACTATATGCACAGTATTATATTTGTAATATTATACAGCATGACAAATATTTTAAGTATATAATAATTAATAAATAAATATATTTACAATTTAATTATATTTTTTGTTCCTCCTGCTTAACAATTCAATATGTGTTTGCAAATTTATTAAAAGTTAAATAAAGAAGTGGACCTATGGCTAAATGGTTTCTTAACTTTGTTTCCATAATCACTCATGAGATGAAAACTAAAAAAAAAATTTCTCATTAACAAATAAAACATGGAGTAATGCACATATAGTGCTTTTTTAAAAAAAAAAAAAAAAAAGAAGAGGTCCTTTTTAATATACAAATATTAAAATCTTGAGAAATATTGTCAAACATCCTTAATTTTGCTAATTTTGCTGAAGAAATTTAAAAATATAGTAATTTAAAATTTAATCAGCTAATGCCAAAAAAAAAAACATTTACTTGTCCTTTTTTTTGTTTTTTAAGTTAATGTTAAGGAAAAAAGTAAATTCATAACTTTTAATACTTTTTTTAAATCCATATCTTTATTCAAGTTTATAAAATATTTCAAATCCCTTTAATTCAGTTTCTAAATAAATATATGTAGAGTATACCGCAATATGAATTTTCATATATTAAGTCATCCTAAAACAGAAATAAATATAATCCATTGTATTGTATTTTTAATATATAAATATTTATAGAGATGTATGCATAGAAGTTTGTGCATTATTATTAAATTATTCATTTATACACAGGTATATGTCTATGTATCATATATACAATAATGTAAAGAACTATACATACAGAGCTTTATTTATTAATAAATAATGGCAAAAAAAACTTTTAGTTTATCACTATAGTTATAGTTAACTTTTCCAATACTAGGTATAAACATTTATTTTATAACGTCTTGCGTAGGATTATAATTACAATAGAATGACAGCCTGTTAAGCTAATTGCGCAGACGCTGTGAGAATGTTATTAATAAATGAATACCTTCGAACAACCACATGATATAGTATTTGTATAAAAGTAAAAAGGATTCCTTTTTACTCTTATACAAATACTATATCATGTGGTTGTTCGAAGGTATTCATTTATTAATCCTTTTTACTCTTATATAAATACTATATCATGTGGTTGTTCGAAGGTATTCATTTATTAATAACATTCCTTTTTACTCTTATACAAATACTATATCATGTGGTTGTTCGAAGGTATTCATTTATTAATAACATTCTCACAGCGTCTGCGCAATTAGCTTAATAATACTAGGTATACTAAAATAGATAAATGTCATATTTATTTTATAGTTGTCCATGCAGTCTTACATGGTTATTTGGTTGCAAATAACTATGAGGAAGAATAATAAAAACAGCTTTGAAATGCTTTAAAGGATATTAAACAAAAAAATAATAATAATTTATATGCAATAAAGTAATTTAAATATCAATATATAACAGTGACTATAAAATCTATATATATTTATAATTATAGAGAAAAGCCTTTTTCGCACATAATTTTATGCACTTTTAAATGTTAAATATTATTTGTTAATAGATAAGGTTCATCACTGAAAAGAGCATAAAATTGTGTTAAAAAAAGGTTTTCTGTATAATTATATATATTATACCCTTACCAAAACAGAATCCTGTGAACAAAAAAATCTAACTAGGATATGGTTAAGTTACATAAACAATGGCTATTAAAATAATATTGTTTTGACTAGTTCAAGATACATTGCTACCATACAGTATCTAATAAAACAATATTTTTCAATAATTAAATATAAGAAAACGTATTAAGTAAAATACTATAACACTTAAATTAAACATAAATAATTAGGGTTCCAACATAAATAATTAGGGTTCTCAATCTATTCATTTCATTAATAAATTCAATTTATAAAACTTGCTCAATATTAGAAATAAAATATGGTTCTATCAAAATAAATATAATTATGAAACTCTTAACATGAGACATTCAGCAAGGTACACTGGCTTAAACATTGAGAATACATCCCAAAAGATACATTCTCAATGGCATAAGAATATTACTCCGCTAAATTCACATACGTATCATGTAGTACTCTCACGTCTTTAAAAAAAATCTAATAATCCTAAAATAGAATTTATAAATTTATTACAGAAACAAACAATTACTTAATATTCCTTTAATAAAAATACTAATTGGATATTTAACATTAAATAATAATTTTACTCATCATCTTTCAATAAGAAATTTACAATTCTCTAAAATAATAATAATAATCTCAGGTTCAGTTCTAATAAACTAAGAACAAAATAAATTAATTAACTCCCCGTAATTAAATATGATGATATTTTACATGATATCTAACTACTCTTTCAAAATAATAACAACAATAAGCAACTAAAATAACTTAATGACTTTTAACATAATATCTATTTAATGAATAAAGTTTAGCAATAAAAACATTAATATAATAAGATTTTAAGTAAACATTGCACAATCTTTCTTTTGTTTACTGTGACATTCTTAAAAATATAATGTATTTGAATATTGTGGCAATTTCATTTTAAAAATAATTAACAATGATCAATCTTCTATGATAATAATAATAGTAATATACTTTCTTAATCAATCAACTATAATAGAAATAATATCTAAGTAATCTTTAGGGATCATATGCCAAATAAGTAATATTTCAAATTATTAATTTCTGTGAAGCATGCATATAAAATGAAAAAAATCAAATAAGCAACATGCAGATAAATCACAACTCGTCTAAGGTATAGGTTTTAAAAAAGTTAAATTTATTTATAAATTAAATAATATACTATTGCAATACAATAACAACAAAATATATAAAAAAAAATATGTACAAAAGTAAAATAAAAATTAACATTATTTAACATAGAAAAATATATAAATTTACAATAAATCTTACCAATAAACACAAGAAATAAAATAAAATACCCTTCATTCCGGCCATTTCAAAATAAAATAAAATTTACAACAGTAATGACAATATGTAATCCTCATTCAATAAAATAGTATTCTATTATTTGTACTGAGAATAGTTACAATAAATTTCCCAATTTCTACGAAAACTTAATATCACATTTATACTGTTAGAAAATATACTTCTTATGATGTAGTGCATCAATATAAGTTTATATTTTAAAATACATTTCTTAAAGTCCAACAAATAAAATATTAAAAGAAAAATAATTAGACATTATTTGCAGTTTAGCAAAATATCATCCTGATATTTGGATATCAGAAAATTTTAAATAAAAATATGAATTATCTCCCTCTATAAAAAATTAACTATTACGCAAAAATATTTAAGAGATAATTTTATAAATTTTTGTAACTTAAATGGGTTTAAATTATTTATAATAAAATTTAAAAAAGTATCAATAAATGATATTGCTTGATGTTTGCATTTCTTACATTTTTATACTCTTACATTCATCATATCATCCAAAATCATTTTCACTATTCTTAATTCCACTCCAAATATGCAACTGTTTAAGCTAAGTGATTTGTAATATTTGTATGAGTATCAATTATTTCTCTCTTATGTTATATACTATGACAATCATCAAACCTCAACATCATTTGTGAAAAAAAATTCTATATACTTTTATCTTGCCCTCTCACAAAATTATCAACTTCAAACAGTTTAGTCATTACTTTCCCAATTTATAAAACTATCCTCTACGACAGGGGTGGGCAAATAGCGGCCCGCTAAGAGTTTTTATGCAGCCCGCCAAGACAATCAGAAAAATCCACCTTGAACTGAGATTTCCTTCCTGCACGCGACTGAAGATTCGTCATGTATTTTCCACTAGGATGACTACGTAAATACACGTGCAGTGTAGATACGATGTGCAGTGCTTTTCCAATTGATCCAGTTAATTTCAATTTTGTCTTTGCATTAGCAAATATATACATTTTCAACTTTAGTGAAACCATGAACCCTCCAAAAAAACGTAAAATTCAGTCGTGTTTAATGAAGAATGGGCAAACAAATATTTCTTTGGTAATACAGGGAATAAAGCAGTGTGTTTATTGTATCATGAAAAAAGGTGTGGCCCTCTGCTAACCTTTGCTTCCACAAAGTGGCCTCCAATCCAGACCTCTGCCAATCTCTGTGGCCCCCGAGTCAAAACAATTGCCCACTCCTGCTCTACGATGTTTCCTGTGATCATAAATATTGATTAAAGTGCAAGGTATAGAATAATAATAAGAATGACTCAAAGGAATAAAATAATATCATGGATACAGTGCAAATCATAATAATAGGTCCATATTCATCGGGCACCTAAAATTCAGGTCATGGATCTAAAAATAATTATAACATACACCAAATCTTTTAAAAACTTTTTTATTTTTTTGCCACCAAAATGAAATATATATTAAAATAGATTTCCAACGTTTCGACTATTTCTTTATTTTTTTCTATAGTCTTTTTCAAGGAACTAAAAATATATAAAAAGGAAAAAAAAAATCCATAAAAATTTTTAAAACAAACAAAAATAAAAATCCTGTCACATATACATACTATTTTGGAAAATATATTCTTTACTTACTATGATTTCTTTTCCCAACAGCTTCCAACTTTACATTTTGCTTAAATAAACATTTTATTGTTACAAAATATAGTTTTTTATCATCTTATCTTCAATTAACACATTTTTACATTCCTTTCTTGTTAAAAACAAAAACATTCTATTAAATTTCACAAAATATTTTTTCTCTTCTCTTTTCCTTTACATTATAATATCCTATTCAGAACAGGATTTAACATCTTTATGTATAAACTTTCCTTTTCAAATCTTTCTTTTTGTTTAATTATACATTCTAAAGGGGTAATCTTAAAATTGACATGACCAAATTTTTCTTTATGTAAATATAATGCTGAATTTCTATCTGACAAATGTTGTTTTAATCTAGTTTTTAAAAAATTCTTTGTATTACCCACACAAGATATATCTTTACCATTATATTTTAAACAATCCATACATTTTATACAATAAATAGCTTGCATTATATTTGAAAAATCAACAAAATCTCCTTTATTAATTAAATTATATAAATTACTTTTTTTCTTGTATACAGGATAAATACTAAAACCATATCTTTTATTAAATCCATGAAACAAATTTTTTATCTTTTTAAAAATAAAATTTTGAACCTTAAAACCTACAAAAAATGTATCATCACCAAACTTTTTCTTTAATTCTCTCCATTTTTTATTTTATTTAAATTGTTATTTGAAAAAATTATTAGCACTTATTGATGGTAAGAAAATGCAACTGTCCATGGAAAATGATATACAGCCCAATGTTACAGTATATTTTAATAACTTTAAAGTATGAAAATACAATTCACATACAACAGATTGCAACATATCCCGAACACCTTGTACCATTATGTAACCTAATTGTTGCTGTTGCATTTTTATAAATATTCTTTAAAATATGACAATATGCTTGATCTATACCTTGATGATCCAATGCTTTAATCACTAAAGAAATGTTTATAGAATCAAATGCTTTTTCATAATCTATAAATCCAAAGCATAATGGCAACTCATATTCATTTATCCTTTCTATAACCTCTCAATACCTGGATATGATCTACTGTACTAAAACCATTTTTAAATCCAGCCTGTTCTCTTGGTTGGTGGAAATCCAATGTTCTCTGTAGATGAGTTATAATTATCTTGGTAAAAATTTTGTATAAAACTGATAAAAGGGCGATAGGTCTGTAATTTCTAATATCTTCTTTATCACCTTTTTTAAATATTAATATTAATACTGCATTCTTCCAATCACCTGGTACACCTTTATCATTTAGACATTTACTATATAACTTTGCTAACATTTTTTCTATTTTTTCACCTCCTTTTAATATATCAATTATAATTCCATCATTACCTGGAGCCTTTTCTTTCTTCATAAATTTAATTGCATGTCTCATTTCTTCATTTAAAATTCTGGGCAATTTGGAAGATATAATAGAAATAGGAGGTACTTGTTCTTTATTACTATATAATTCTTGATAGAAGTCTTCTACTCATTTCATGATATCATCTCTCTTTTTATTAATAATTCCATCTTTTTTTCTTATTGCAGATATAAATTTCCTACTCATACCAAAATGTTGCTTTACACTCTTAAGACTTATTCTCTTCTACAGCTTTCCTTGCTAGTTCACAGTTATACTTTCTTATATCATTTTCAACACTTTTCTGCAAAATTTTATAAAATTCAAGATATTCAATTCTTTTTAATGCATCATTTTTGTATATCTTCATATTCCTTCTTTTCTTCATAAATTCTCTAGTCTCAGTAGAAATTTTATTGGTCAACTGTTGCTTTTTTCTACCAGCAGTTATTTTCATATTAATTTCATTCAAATCTGAATCATGTACAAAACTGAAACCAATTTGTAAGTTCTAATTTAAATTCATTAGAATATTTTTGAAGATTAGAAATATCAACTATAAATATTGTTTTTCTTAATAATTTTTGTCTCTCTAGTTTTGCATTAACACTTTTCTTACTAATCGATGATCACTTCCTGTGTTAAATTTCTTAAAAACATTACACTCTTAAAATATGTATTTTCTGTTAGTCAAAATATAATCCAATTCTGCTGTACCTTCATTTGGATGATTCCATGTCCATTTTCTTTTAACATTTTTCTCAAAAAAAGAAAACTTAACAAAAAGTTAATTAACTTAAATCAAAGATGAGTCAAAGATTGTGATCTTAGATTTTTTTTTGAAAATGTTAATTTTTTCAACTCTTAATTATTTTAAAGAAATAATGAATTAATAGTTAATTTAATAAATAGAAATCAACTGATTAATATAATTTTTATGAAACTATTTTTTTGATGAAATAAATGTTTAAAATTTCATACTATCATGCCAATTTCTTTTATTTATTGTTAATCAATTAGTTATTAAATAATTGTTATAAAATATTTTTTAGTCTTTATTCCCTACAACTTCTATTACGTGAATTGGCAGAGTGTGTGACTTTATTTCATGACAGCTTAATGTTCGAGATTTTTTTTAAATGATCACAATAAAACTAATTATTTATAGTAGGGTAAACCTAAGAATTATTTAAAATGATTTATAATAAGCTGCTTTATTTATTTACTTATTTATCTCTTGCTCACAGTAATAGTTTATAAAGTTCTTGCTCCCTGAGCTAGATTTATGCATAACAATTAGTTATATAAATTGGGGGATTATGTTTGTCCAAGTGATCCCAGTTGGCACAAAGAGATATCCTTTAAAGTCCATGCATTACATTCCATTTTATTCATTATTTCTTTAGAAATGTAGTTTATAATTGGCCAGTACATTAATGTTACTAAATAGCCAGAGCACTGATGATGGTCAGGATGTTTTTAGTATCTCAGGATTATTTGACTTATATTTTAATGGAGTAGCACTTAAGTATGTGCATCCAGATAATTATTGTTTGTATTCCTGCCCTAGGTTTGGCATTGGCTAAATAATTAGCTGGTCTAAAATGGACCACTTTCAAATCCAGACACAAGATTGACTGATTTATTTTAATTGTTGATCATTCATGACGGTGAATAATTATTACTTTTGTGTAATACTGGTGAACTTATAATTAGTTCTTCGCTGATTTCTTATGCTCATTATATTCATTATCATTCCTCTTATATTTAATTTTATATTTTTTTTATTTGGAGAGGATGATGGTGTCCCATCTTTTCATAATTCAACTCTACTGTGGTGTACTTTTACAAATGGCTACGTGTGGCACCATATTCTCAAGTAACCTCAGATTCTCTCTTATTAACTCTTTATTTTCCATACTGTTACAATTAGCACCCAACTGTGAGACCTTGTAACTCCAGATTCTCCATTATTAAACCCCTATCTTCCGGACTGTTATAACACATTTACAAAAAAGTAATTCAAGAAGTCCTAACTGATGGCAATACATATGTTAAAGAATTCAGAGAAGAAAATTGAATTTTTCTTCTTAGAGATTTTAGTGCACATATTAGAACAGGTAAAATTTTGGCTAAAAGTTATCGGAAATAATGGCACAGGTGCTGTACATTCAAATGATTTATTATTGAATTTTTGCAAATATTGATTGATTATCATAATTTGTTTAGGCAGAGAAACCATTATAAAGAATCATGGATGCATCCACTCAAAATGATAGCATTTAATAGATTTCATTAAAATTAGGAGTCAGAATACAAGAGTTCACAATACCCAAGCACTCACAGATTGTTGGACAGGTCAGATAAGAACACACCCAGAAATAATAGTAGCATTAAAAACTATATTCTTTTAATGATTTTCATAAAAAAAACAATATTCATTCTTTAGAAAAATCTATTATACATACCAAATTTCAATAGCTCTTATACACAAATTACTAATTTGGAGCTTCAGGACAAACAATTTTGTGAAGCATGACATTTTCTTAAGAAAATGTGCTAAAAATACAAGTAACTCTATTCTTAGATTCATTAAAAACAATCATGACTAATTTTCTGACAATGATCTTATTATTAGTGGCTTGATTAAAAGGAAACATGGCATTTGTTATTTGAAAGAATAATAGATTAAATATAGAATTACATAATAAATACAAAGATCTGAAGACACAAGAAGGCTTTAAAATGATTGGTGGATTAAAACTGCAAAGAAGATAGATATTCACTCATCGTGATCATTCTAAATCTATTTTTGATGTAGTGAAAGCAACAAATAGACCTGAGAATTGGTATCACAATTCTATTAAATTCAGAAAAGACACTCATATGATAACACTGCTATTTTGAATATTGTACAACTTCTATATAATGTAATGAGAGGAAGTATTATTACTACAGGTAGAAAATCATTTGAAATGAAAACTAGTGTTAAATAAGGATGTGTATTTGCTCTAACATTGTTTTCAATTTCTATGACAATAACCTTTGTAATTTTTTATAGGCAGTTTAATCAAATAGGGAACAAGATATGATACAGGTTTGATGATCGAATTTTTAATTTGAATCAGTTAAAAGCAAAAATAAGAACATTTTTTTGGATTCTGGATACACAGTATGCTATTAACATTTTCCCCAGTTTAAAAGGCAATTTAACAAATGTTCTTAATGTTTTGAATGCAACATATAAAGAACTTGGTCTATCAATTAATGTTCAAAAAACTAGTTCTTTATCAGCCAGTGACACAACTAAAATCCTCAGTATTTTTAGCTTGAATAATTATCAACTTGAGAATGCATACTTTGCTAATATTATAAATACAAAGCTAGACTGAGATGTTGAGATCCAACACAAACTCTACTTCGCTTCTGCTCTTTTTAACAAATTAAAAGATAGAATACTTCATTACAAAAAAATAAATACTGCAAATAAGTTGACTTACGTAAGTGAAACTTGGACACCTTATCAAAATTACTGTGAAACTCCCTTGAGGAAATCTTGGATTATTCTGTGTGATTTTGCAATAGTGGATACTATAATATCACAATCAGCAAGTTAAAGATCATATTGAATTGCTTTTATGATCTTACTATTGTATTTTTAAAATTTTATGGTACATCCTTAAATGAAAATTTTCTAAGGTATTTATATTGTGTTGATAAGGTGTCCAAGTTTCACTTACGTAAGTCAACTTATTTGCAGTATTTATTTTTTTGTTAGAAATTATTTTGCAATTGTTTTTTTTTTGTACAAAAAAAAAAGTTTTGCACATTTAATTTCTTTACTGCTTTTTTCTTGAAGACAATGAACTTTAAGATAGATCTCATATTATAACAACATTCAGTAATATCTCTTATAAAGACTATATAATTTACTTTTTTTTTAAATCCAAAAATAATGATAAAAAATTAATTGTAGAAAAAAAATGTAATTATTTTTTAACATTAGCTTCTAGATATATAATTTTCATCTGATCAATGGTTCATTTATTTCAATGAAATCACATGAATCAACAATAAAAAATCAATATTAGCATTTTACATATATATATATATCACTTAAAGGTAAAATAATGTATCACAAACAGTTTATCAGCCCATATTTTGACACCATTTAAATATGATGATTTAAATCATCATATTTTTCAATAATAAAATTTTTATTTCTGAAAAAGACGGTCTACATAGAACTGAGTGATAATAAATCATGCAGGTAATGAAATACATGCTTTAAAAAAAATTCTAATTGTTATTTAATTGATATATAATATAATATTAAACTTGTATAAAATGCATAAAGAATAAAAATTAAGCAAGACTGTAATAACCAGCTTTCATTTATATTTTTTTTTAAAAAACGGAGAAAATCATATTTTAGAATAATGTTCATGCATAGTAAAATATCATTACATTTTATTAACTGACATTTTGCAATTTATGATTTCAAAGTACAGAAAATCTCATACTTGAAATAAAAAAGCTTTTTTGTGTGTTTTTTTGCTTTGATTTTACTTTAATAATAAAAGTTCTAAGGATTTTATTATGCTAAAATGGTTCACAAAATTGTTGGGAAATTTTATTATTTTCCTGAATTGAATAGTAATTGTTTTAAATAATGCTTTTCAATATTAAATATAATGACCATTTGGAAAATTTAAATCAATATTAAGAAACAGAAAAAAGTTGTTTTTTTTTAAATTAAAGTTTCTATAATTATGTAAATCAAAATATATTCTAAATACTGTAATTTTAATAACTGCAATAAAAAATGTACTATATATTCTTACCTTCAAATAATTGAAAAGTGAAAAAATATTAATAAACAAAGAACTTTGCTCACTGCTCAACAAGCTTTGAGATAAATGCTTAGCAAGAGAAAGCATTTAAAATATCTCTATCTGAAAACCACCCCCCATCCCCTGACCAATGGTTTCATGCTTTTGGCACCCCTCAGAGGCGCCAGGGTGGCTTCAAACACTAGATCTAAAAACACCAACCCAAAGCCAGCATTTATCTAAGAGTTGACTATTGAGTAGAAAATCTGAAATTTTCAGACACCTAAATGTCTTCAAACCCAGCTATCTAACTCAAATTCCTTTTCATAACAATTTCATTGAAAATTAATTCAGCAATGAATTTTAAATAAAGCCTTTTCTATTTGATCAACAATAGAAAAAAAAATAGCTTTTACATAAATTAAAAGACTAAAGATTAAGAACATTTCTTCATGTTAAACAATAGAATAGTTGAAATAATACTCCAATTAAAAGCTTGTCATATATATATATCAGGAAAAAAAAAAGAATAGTAAAGAAACAGATAATAACTAATCTCATTTATCAACTGACTAAATCATTCAGTTAAAAAAACAGTATCTTATAACTTGCATTTATATTTTTGGCCCTAATTTATTGTCTTAATTTTAATTTACAATATATTTTCTATAAAAAAAAGTTTTATATAAGGGTGCAAAACACTTGCCATACTTGGAAATTTGAGCAAAAATGTTTTTTCAGATTCTAATCAGGCTTAAAATTTTTGTTTTATGTGAATGGCCCCCATACCATACAATAATAATCAGTAAATGGGTCTCTCTATTCTTAGCCAATATAGCTATAATGGAAATCCTCATCACCATATTTTTGGAAAGATTACAGCCTTGTAGTGGGTTATTTTAAAAAAGATTTTTACATTTTTTATACAATGTATTTCGGACATACGTGCAATAAATTAATCAAAAAAAAAAACCTATAAACAGACATGCAATAGCTCTTTTTCATTTTAATGAATAACATGTGTACCTACAAGTATAGATACTTTTTTCTAAAGTATGTTTATAAGAAAATTTTAATCTTAGATATTAATTATTCATCATCTTCCTGCTCACATATTTTTTTTTAAATTGCAAAGCAATATAAATACATATACATTAATACATAAACTCTCTTATGACTTTGCTATATCAAAAAAGTTTAATAAATGCTTATAGTAATTGAATTTTAAATCTAAAAATGTTTACTATTTCTTATGACTCAATAGTACGTGTATATGATTTTTTTATCTTGTGGATAAATTTACAGTTTCTCCTGTTTTCTTCCAATTCAGTAAAATATTATTAAAACACTAATGTGATCATTTCTTTAAGGTACAGTCATCTAATAAATATTATTCAATAGCAAGATCGATACATCAATATTATATTCATTAAAACTATGCACATTTTCTTCTTAAATATTTTAAGATATCATATTTTGGAATATCACTATTAGAAATATAACAGCTAGCATAATCCTCATGAGCACAACTTAATTGGATCTCAAATGAATCCCTATTCCCCTTTGGAAAAATCAATCAGGAATTTTGATATCAAATATTCTACCAAGAGTAAGCCGATCACATGATATATATAAAGACTATAAATTTTAAACTTACATCAGTTTCGGAAAATGATATCTAAAGAAGATTCCTGCACAGAGCTACTTACATATGACTAGCGGTCGAGATTTATCTAGAAAAGCGAGCAGCGCTTTCTTATTAACTCACTTTTAATAATATTTTAAAAATTAAACTTAAAATCAAATAGATGTTAGGTTAGCCGACACAAAATAAATAATCCAATATTCAGATAAACATTTTTCTCTTAAAGTATTTGCAATTTCCTAACGCGTTTAGCACACGACAAAACGTCATCCTCTTAAGGCAAGAGTAAGACAATTTAAAATTAAATAAATATAAAAAAAATTCAGAAAATATAAATATTAGCTTCAACAAAAACAATATCATGCTTCAAATAATAATTGTCCTCCAAAAATAATTCATTAAAATTTCAGAAAAATATTTCGTCATTAATTAAATCAAAAGTAAGGAAAAAAAAATCCCAGCTAAGCCTGATGTAACGTTGAAGTCAAATCGGACTTTTCCAAAAAAAAAATTTTTTAAAAATGAACAAAAAAAAATAATATATAAATTAAACATTAGCAACATAGCATCATAAAATCAGCAATATTTAGCAGAACAAAAGTTAGTTACCTGTATATTCTGAATAAAATTAAATGGTACGAAACTATGATAGATCTCTCCATATGTATGAACAAACTCGTACAATGCTTGTTTGTCAGACATAGAGGTCATTCACATGCGCATTGATTACATTGAAATAAGATTTCATAAGCAAAATGTATCCAGTTTTACGATTTTTTTACGTATTAACGACGTTTCTATTAACTATAAAATTAAATTCAAAATTTATGTAGTCTATGAAAAGCCATATTCGTTACATCTTTATAATGATTCTTATCCAATAACAGAAATTATCTTTTTAATTTTTAAGATATTATATTTTTTCCAAATTTGTCTTCCAACATTACTTTTTGTTCGAATATCGAAAATTGTGTTATTTTGCGTTAAGTTTAACTTTGATTTTTTGTCCCGTCACTTAAATTTTTATATTGAATCTACGCATTTAATTATTAAGTAATTAAAAAAATAAGAAGAATGCCGCCCAAGCCAAAAAAAGCTGGTGAATCAAAAAAAACTGAACTGAAAAAAAAAGAGAAAGTGATTGAGGTGAATATTATAAGTTACTATAATGAATTTAAAATATTGTTTGCATCTTATTTATGTATTTTTTTACGTTTATGCTTAAAATATTTTGTTATCATTATTACTATCAATATTTATACGAATTTTAAATTTGTTTTTAGTGTTTTAATATTTTGTAATATGTTAAATGTAAATAAATTTATTCTTTGATGAAATTTACATTTTCTTTAAATACTTAAATTAAAACAGACAACTCTCCATACAATAGTGCCACTCAGTACAAGCCAGAGTAATCAATAGATGCCAGAAGGCTTGTGCATAAAATCCCTATCTAATGCCTACTCATCCAATATCTCCAGCTAGTTTCTAGCTTGTGGATTTCATCAGTGAGGAGCCTTGGATCTATGAACACTGCACCTAGATCTTATGATCTAACACAACCCTCCAGCAACTACCTTTTATCTCTACTTAACTACAAAACTGTGTTTAAAATTGAAAACATAATATTTTCAGTTCAATCTCACTAGCTTATATAGTCTTATAGGTCTGAACTCAGTTCAGTATCCATACATTTTGGTATCTTTGGTTCTTTAATAATTATAGCCATCACTATCCTATTAGGCAGGATTGGTATTAAACCACTAAACATCACATGATCACCCTTTTTTAGGCTTATAACTGTTATTAAAATAGGCAAAATGCTCCTACAGTAGTGCCACTCAGACTAGTTTATATTTTAATAAGTTATGAGCAAGTGTAAGAAAGGTGATCATGTGATATTTAGTGGTTTAATTCCAATCTTTTCTAATATGAGTTCAGACCTATATGATTATATAAGTAATAAGCTTGGATTGAAAATATTGGATTTTCAATTTTATTCTCAAAGTTTTATAGTTATGTAGAGATAAAAGGTAGCTGCTGGAGGGTTGCATTAGATTCTAAGATCTAGGTGCAGTGCTCTTAGATCCAAAGCTTCTCACTGATAAAAGCCACGAGCTAGAAACTAGTGTGGGGATATTGGATGAGATAGGGATTCTGGCATCAATTGATTACTCTGGCTTGCACTGAGTGACACTACTGTATGGAGAGTTTTACCTGTTGAATGTAAATGTTTGAAAGCAGAAAGGGTACAGATAATGAAGTTATGGGAGGATAGACATAAACAAAGTGACTATATAGAAAGTGAGTTATTAGTTTTTATGTTGGATTTGTGAAGAGATAAGGGGGATTTAGATATAAAAGCCATAGAGTTGACAAAGTTTATGTTGTGGAAATGGGACGGGGCAGAATATGGGAAGACTTAAGAGTGGGGAATGGAGAATAAAATGGCTAACAGGTTTATCTGGGCATAATTGCTGAGATATTATTGACTTCGTTTAAGGAGAAGCCAAATACATCATATCACCTGTTTTAATAACAGTTATGAGCAAGCATAAGAAATGGTAATCATGTGATGTTTTAGTGGTCTTTAAATACTTGTTACATGTTTAAAATGTATACTATTTTTAGAAATATATATAAAATGAAAAACTATTATTTATATTTCTATAAAATAATCTGTTAATACTGCCATCATTATTATTGGTCATTTTCTAAAAGTAAGATCTAACATCTCTTCTGACCATGATTTTGTTTCTTGTTTTGTTTCATTTATTATTTTAATCTTATTGTGAAGTTATTTAATGTTGAGGTTATTCCACTGAGACCTCAAATATACATCAAGATAAATAGTCAAATTATGGTCATTTAGCCCATGGCAATTCTTTAATTTACTAAAATAGAACATCAAATTGATTTATAATATTGTATTAGTTAACAATCTTAAGGATTGTTCCTATACCATATCAAATCTTTAAAATTAAGTTAATATGCCTAAAGCTGATAATCTAACTCACTGCAAGCAAATATGAATTGATTGTACCAAAATCAAAAATCTTACATTTATCAACTAATTTTGACAATTTGTTAGTCATTAATTGCTGATGGACTTCTGTGTACTTATTTAAACAGTGTATATTAATTTGTAGTACTTTTTAATCTAACTTGGAAAAATAAAATGTATATTTTATTATCTAAATGTTGACTTCGAACTATTATCTACTTCTATATAGTACTTTAAATTTCTAGAAATTACAAATGTCACATTTTCATATTTCATTGTTATATCTGAATAGTTGAAATGCAAAAATGTAAATTTAAGTGAGGTAATATTCTGATGCTTGCATGATTAGGAGATGATGATTATCATGTACCTGTGTAAAATATATAAGCATATTTGAACTTTATTAAGTTTAAAATCTGTCTAAAGTTGAAGGAAAGAAATTAATATCTGACCCATTAAAAAAAGATTATTGTAGATATGTACTTTTATAATCAATTTATATTATAATTTAATATACTCATGTATACAATTTCAAATTGTAAATAAATTTTTTTTATCTTAAAAGTTGTATATTGTTATTCTCATCTCTCCTCCAGTAAATGAATTGACATTTAACTGTACCATTATTAGTAACATTTGTGAGGAATAATAATAAAAGTTGATATAGAAAAAGAATATAATATTAGTACAAAGTCAGTATGTATGTCATGTTTTTTTTATAGTGCTATAAATATCTCACTGCTATCCTATTCAAATAATGTCGTCTCCCCCACTCTTATTGTTAGTGATATAATCATATTCATTAATTGTGTTTGCTTGTTGCCATCTGTAATTTGGTACAATTCATAAAAATCGATAAATCTATCAGAAATATAGACATCATTAAGAGCAAGAATCTGGTGTAACAAAACCAGTTACAATAGCATCTCACACATTAGGATTATTCTATGTCTAGTGATCCAATCAAAAAACTCAACTATCTTCAATTTTTTTTTTTAATTTTGCTTCCAAAGTGTATTATCAGAGATAGCAAAATAATTCTTATTTTTCCCCTTAATGCAATTTTGAAATTATGACGGAATCACAATTTTGCCTAAAGAATTTGGGTAAAAAGTATCAAACTGAAGTTTATTTTATAAGCTTTCATGTGACATGCAGTAGGTACTTTAAGACAGTTTTTAGTTTCAAACTCATTTAATTTAACACAAATTTTGAAATTAAAAAAATAATTACATAAATATGTGTATTTGGTAGCATTTGCACAAAGTTCAGATTGTATTTTTTTATTATTTTGAAGAACATTGTACAAACAGAAAAGTCCAGTAAGTGAATAATAAATTGAAAATTTTAATTCAAATTTTCAGTTATTTTGGAAAGCACTTCTGCGACACAAAGAATATTGCTATTATACAATTCTGAAAATATATTAAAATTAACTTGGATAAAAAGGATTTGGAAAGATAACAAAAATCCTTTTAATATATCTATTTTTATTTTTTTTTACATAACACTTGTTTAAAATATTTATAATCTAGAAAAAATAATCTGCCTATTTACGCATGACAACATTATCATAAATCTTCGTTTGCAAAATGGTTGTTATCCTGTTTTATTTTGGTTTTTTTTGCAGAGATAGTAAAGTATAACTAGGAGCACTTGGTGTTCACCAAAATAATAATTTGGAATAAATGCATTTCAAGTTTATCATTAAAGTGTTCTTAGATTTTACAAGATATTTGCTTCATCCAGTTCTTTTTTTGCAGAGATAATAGGTGTAAGGATTCACTAAGATAAAAATTTGGAATAAATGCACTTAGAAGTTTATCATCCAAGTGTCTTCATTATGTAAAGGAAGGAGCAGAAGTTTTTGAATGAAGGAATCTTATTTTCACTATCTCAGTTGTTTCATTGAAGTCAAAACTACCTCAAGCCATCACTGTTGATTATTTTTGCATGTTACATATCCTTTTACTTCTCTTAGTATTAGAAAATGTTTCACAGTTTGGTCTAACAAAGAAAACTCATTCCTCATTCTTTGAACATATCTTTACCAATAATACTTTATCTGATACAGGAAGAAAACAGTGAAAAACTTTCGAGTGCCTAGTAATGGTTTTGCGTCTAAAAAAATGCTTTTCAAGGAATTTCTTTTATGTATTATTTATGACTGAAGAAAAAGGATTTCATGAAGTCAATATTGGACTTTAAAAAGTGTTACAATTTGCTTTTCATAGAGTTACTGAAGATACGATTTGCTTTTCATAGAGTTACTGAAGATTTGCATTTGATATGAACTTCTTCATTCAGTCTTTATTTCCCATGCATATATTTAAGACACACACATACATGTTTTTTAAACTATGCCACAGAACTATTCATTTTAAATCTGGAATTCCTTATGATTTTTGTTTAAGATAAGTTTCTTTGTAAATCTAAATGAACAGCAACTTATGATTAAGATGTTAGTCATTGTTCTAATGAAAAGACTGGATCTGTCTTATAAAACAAAAGAATTTTCTAAAAAATCAAGATACCACAGTCTGTTTGTTTTTTTATGTTCTTCATATTATTGTAATGGTCAGACTGGTTTTTGATTGCCAAAAAATGATTTTTCGAACATTTTTTGGAAAGTGAAAAGATACCATGGGCTTTTTTTTTTTATATGCTCTTTGAATAAATTGTAATGGTCAGACTATTTTTTGACAATCCAAAAATTACTTTTCTGGACCAACAATCATTCGCACAAGAAACCCACAATGCTTTAAATGTTAAGTGTCAACGGATAAATCATTAATTGTAGAATATGATCTAATATTTCTTCATCAGATCATGAAGCACATTCATACATTTTCTTTGCTAAACAAGATTTATAATTATTCGCCACCGTTTCATAAAAAAATAAAGAAGAAAAGAAAATGTTAATATTATTATGTAATAGCTTTGATGTTTTTTTTAATTTGGAACCATATATTTATCACATTTTGATGTATTGTGCCAACACTAAGTGAATATCGTATTTTCCAATTAAGACAAAATATTCAGATATAGTTCAGCTAACTTTGAAAATCTATCTTTTTAATGGGGTATTTTGGTCTAAACAATTCATATGTCTTTAAATTTCCCATTGTCAATGTTTTTTGCGCATATATTTTAATCTTGTCATTTGTTTTCACGGAAGCAAAGTATTTTTTCCAAGACATAGGATGACTAACATTATGTCTGTTTTATAAACTATTAATCTTTTCAATTATAGATTTGTTTAAAAAATTTTCATGCATTGAGTTTATGTTACAAATATGTCTTTTTCTTTTATTAAAGATTTTATTTCTCTATTCAGTTTTGTTTTGTTTTTTTGCATGACCAGGTATTAGGAAGCACTATTAAAATTTGGACTTGTTTTCATTCACATTTTCGTATGTATCTTTACTTGCTCTGATCAATACTTTTTCCGTCAAACTTATTTTTTTTTTACAATATAATGATGAATGAACCTTTATTTTTTGGCTGTAAGTAATTCTTTAAAACTGTCTCAAAATGTATTGAAATACTCTAAACTAACATCTAACTCTGTTACTGTGGCCTCACATATTGATACTTCCTATTAATACTAAGCTATCTTCTGTCTCCTTTATTAATTTTTGAAGCTTCATTTGTTTTTGTTTTTATAGCTATCAAAATTTTTTGTATTCCTTTCAATGTTATCTGATACATCTACATTCATCCTATTACAAACCTGAATCTTGTTCTAATACCAGGGTATGTTTTTGTTAAACAGGTCATTCAATACCATTTGTAAACATCTTTTTTCCAAAAATAAGATCTAATCAGAAAATAAACTCTAGCATGATTTTTCAGGATGCTTATAACCCTTACCCCAAATATAAGCCTTAGTTACGATCATCAGCCACATAGATGGTCAATGGACATATCAAATTATAAAATATGCTTTAAATAAATGGTAATATAAATTATATGATTGTTTTGTATCTTCCCATCAACACTTTTCGACAAATGTAATTCTACATGTATAGAAAAACAATTTATCAATCATAAGTCAGTATATCAGACAATTAATAATTTCATTTATATGTTATTACATACTTATTTTATTTATATTTAATACTTAGATTTAGAATGCTTGATTTAGCTTTAGAGTTTCATCGTGGTAATTTTTAAATATTCAAGATAAAAGAAAAATTAGTTTGATTTTTTAAATATTTTTTATCCTCTATTTAAAAAAAAAAAAAGCTTGTTTAGAGCTCATTAGCATGCTCTTAATTTTACATATTTGTAAATGCAAGCTATATATAAGTCATGTGACATCTGACTTTTTATTAGTAAAATAATGGAAGTGATTTTAATAATCAAAGTTTAGCTTAAGTTAAATCATCAGCTTTTTTTCCAAAGAAAAGTTTTCAAAAAGAATACTCAAGCATGGCTACTACAAATAATTTGGAAAGTGTTTACAATGTGTGCTCTTGATAATGGATGGATGGATGCATATATGAATTGTCATAATTCAATATGCTGTATGTTATAATGAACATACTTAATGTTCACGTGTGAAATATAGAAACATTTTATGAATTTTTAGCTTGCATTTATTTGCTTTTATGTGGACACCCATTGTTAACTGTTCATTTTTGTTACCATTTCTATCTCGCAAATCTTCAATTAACACTTGATTTAATGGTAAATTTAAACGGAATAATATTCTGATCACCAGATAAAAAAAGTGCAAAAAGAAAGCTATTCCAGCGAATACTATAAAGGAATTGTGGGGGGGCTTCTGGTGTAAGAAGCTTACAGCTCCCCCAAAAATAAGCCCTATGATATCTTTTGAAGCAAAAAGTAATATAAGTTCCAGTCTTATTTTCAGGAAACACGATATATAATATACGCTTATAGTCCACATCTTAAATAATTAAAACAAAAAAAAAACCAATCCATGTATTCATAGTGCATGTTTACTTCAATTAAACCAGAAAAACTGAATAACGACTGTTGATTTCACCAACAGAATATGTAACTACTATGACATTTGGTGCTGACTCTTTTTAAACCTCTAGACATTAGTTTAGCTACCATTACTGATATTTTAACTGTGAAATTTTGTTTTTCAAAGCTATCCTAACTGATACCCAATTTCAACTTAGTTTAAACCTATTTCAATGTGATAGATTGGTAATTCCAATTTTGAATTAAATTATTTTCACAGTTATTTTTTGGTCTATATAATATTATTTTTTTAAAAAAATAATCCCATAATGAAACCTTCCATAAATTTACTCCAATATACATATTGTGCCAGGCATTATCAAATGGCCTTGCATAAAATCTGCTGTAAAGAATATTACAGCAGATACATATATAGATTTGTAGATATTAGGCATAACAAATATATAAATGTGCTATATTAATAATGGAAGTTGGTCTGAGCATTAAAATACCCACACACACCAATTTAAAGTAATATGAAATTGACATACAAAATATTGCATAATAAACTCATGTGTTTTTTTTGTTTTCCTTTTTGAATATTTTTTATGATATGTCATTGTATGTATTTGTTTTTTTTATTTTCCAACATACTTGTATATTTTTTTTAATTACTTTTCTAAAGATTGTAATTTTATTCCATAAGCAAATAATGTTGATTGCTTTTGCAAAAATCCTGATCAAAACCAAAATGTTTGATAAGGCTATAATTAAACTGTTATCTTTTTAAAAATTCTTTTGAATTGATTTTGTAAGCAAGTGGTCTGGGTTATTCAAGATGGAAGTCATTATATTAAATCCAAAAATGTAAAATTTAATCGGAAAAATTGTAAGAAATGTTATAATCTAAATGATAAGCAAAATTGAAAGGATTGGCTGATTCATACTTCTCAGAGGGCTATCTGAATTGTTCTTATGAGTGGGATGGTTTTAGTTAGTGCTGTGGGATTCATTCTTTCTTTGGCAATCGTTCTGGGCAAGTCATGGACTTTTTTGGCTCCAGAAGTCTCCAAGCAACCAGCTACTTAGAGATTAATTTATGAACAAGACTACTGCTGACACTTTCTAAGAAATCCATTATACAGTTCTTTTAAGAACTAATGATTTCTTAAAGATTTAATGAACCAGTCAAAATAGCAAATGAACATTTGATAAAAATTATTATCATATACATACAGAGGAAAATATGAAGCAATCTACCAGAGAGTCCAGTGAAATGACCGTGGGGTAAACAACCAGCCGGTGCACCGCCCTTTCTCTGTCCCAAGAAAGATGTGCCCACGCCAGTTCCAGCCATCCACGATGAAGACAAACGCTGCCTTGCCTACACTGAAATAGATGAAATCCTTACCGCACAGTCAGTTGACTTGAAGCCCACTCAGAGCCCACAGGAGAAGAATGAAGTCGCAGACATAAGTTTATTTTAAGATGGTTTATTAATATTAAAATAATTAACTTTGATATTTCCGATTAAATATATTATTATTTTTTTTATTATTATTATTAATCTTTTAAAAAAAAGAGAGTTATCTCTCGCATATGTATGTTGAATTACAGTTATTACGGGTATAAATGTTAAAGCTTTTACTTAAATCTTTTGAGTCAAGTTCTAGTGTTTTCAACAAAGGTTGCAATGAGATTTTTTTTTTTTTTGTTGCTATTCGTTTCCCTCTTTGTTACTCCTGAAATCCGTCAAATACAAATATACATGCATATATATGCGTACATACACTTATAATATTCGTTAAATACGATATCTCATGTTGAATATCTAAAAAATGTATTTAACCGTATATCTTTTTTTTTAAGTTATTTTTTTGTCACTACGGCACCTCATGATGCGTGTAAACAGGGATCTATTATAGATTCCCTGTAAGCAAGTCCTTTAATAACTTTATATTTAAATAGTAAGTGTTTAATTGTGCTGCACATATATACATGTATATGAGTTTATCTATAGCAAAAGGGAAATAGATACAGTATCTTATGGTGAGTATGATATAGTATCTGAGCCAATGCAACTTTGTTGACTTGTTGAAAATATGAAATTAGTGAAATATCTCATATTGCAAATATACGTATGCATAGTTTTTTTATTATTATTTTTGCTATCAATAAAAAGGTTTTAAAGTAATCAGTAAAAGCGTATGCCTGTATGACCGAAAATCTCATATCTGTATATCAAATCACACAAAGTATAACTTATTTCTACAGGGTAAAAAGCTCAGACCACTTCCATTACTTATAAACATTGTAAATAGCTTTAGGGATTTATTATTTTTCTTATTTAAAATTGTATTTATCTATTTCAATGCCGCGAATATATATATATATGAGTTTGTGATAATTAATTATTTAGTATTTTTGTTATTATATCATCATTAGTATGAAACGGTGATGGGTATTTGGGATTAAATAAATATTTAATCATACTATTAAACTTATTTCGTTTTCGTATTGTTATTGATATTGATAAAAATATATTCTTTCCTTATCAACCACGTACCTGTAATAATCATTTAACTTACCCATTTGAAGTCCCTAGATGTAGAGTGACTGAGCTAGCCACAAAGGGATATCGCTCTACCGGGGTGTTAAATCTTATTCTTATGCTCCACTGAACATATGGTATTGCACATCCTTCTAGGATGGAAGGAAGAAAAAAAAATTTTTTTTTTTTGTTGTTTTGTTTTCTGGAAGTGGCGCGCAAAGGTCTATTTTGTAAATAGATTTTTCAAAGGTGTGTACTTACCATTGTTCTACATGTTCGGGCATTCGAATAAGATATCAACTAAAGGGTGTTTTTGATTGGAAGAGTCCAGTCAATGCACTCTTCCTATCAATTTAGCTGGATGTACCATATATATATATATATATAAGTACAGACAATCGGCTAAATTGATATCCATTCTTTTTCCTGTTAAATCTTGTTCACTTCATTCTCAGTGCAAGATTAGGATTAGGAAATCCACAGGGGAGTTTTGGCCCAGTACAATATAGAGTTTTGAATTCCCCTGCCCCCTTCCCAAAATTTTTAAAATCTATTGTTTGTGAAAATTTCAGTGTCAAATATTTAGTAAATGATTTTGAAATTAAAAACTGAAAAAGAAACTATGGGTGTTATAACTTCATATGAAAACCTAAAAAAATAAACTGAAATTTTATACTTTTGTAATTCTTTCAATTTATTTCTAAGTTAATTTACTCAAGTTTTTAAGTTGCAAACCTTTGGAAAGTCCAAAAAATTTCAATCCTCTATTGATATGCAATTATAGAAAAAAATGATTACTGAATAATCATTTTTTTCTGTAATTGCATATCCATAGAGAATTGAAATTTTTTGGACTTTCCAAAGGTTTGCAACTTAAAAACTTCAGTAAATTAAAATCTATAAATTTAAATTTGCATTATCATTAGTAGTACATTTCATTGGCCAAATGTGAAAAAAATCCAAAATGGCTAGATTCAAAATTGTTAAAATATTACACAATTTGACAGGAAATGACCCAGCAGATTACAAACTGGATTCTTTCTATTAAGCAAATATCAATTTTAAGTGAATTATTCTTATGAGTTCATATAGCAACATATTAGTACTTTTTATATGCCAAGTATACAATGGAATTAGATCTATAAAACAGTATTATAAAGTCAATATGAATTTATTGTTTCTCTTTGAATATATATGTATATATTTATTGCATGACAAAATTATATGGTATATTTTCATCATCTGACTCATTGACAATTGCTATTTGCATTGGACATAAGTGCTATGTTTCATTAAAAAAAAAAAATGACAGCTTATTTTTGGATTCAGATGTTGCGATACAATTGAATTAGGATACAATTGAATTAGTATAAATAGTGGTATTATCAAGTGAGTAGCCATTTTTATGTGGTGTTACTATAATCTAATTTGTAAAAGTATAGGATGTAAATAATTTATCTAATAAAACTTTATCTTTTAAAATGAAAATAATAATCATTTATAATACTTTGTATTATTAGAATTTTTTTTAAATCCTATTTTAAAGAGAGATTTTTTTTTTGTTCTTGTTTTTTAGGATAAAACATTTGGTTTGAAAAACAAAAAGGGTGCTAAACAACAAAAATTTATTCAGCAAGTCACTCAACAAGTTAAATTTGGGCAAACAAGTGGCCGAAAGGTAATTTTATATTCTTAAATTTTATTCTTGTCACCTTGCTTTTGTGTTTGAATGTTACTGGTTTTTAGATAAAAACGACTATTAAAAAATTTAACTGGAGCAACTATTATAGTGCCATCTGTATTAAGTATGAATGTTTTCCAGATATTAATGTATTTGAATCAGTGCATTTAAATCCCTATCCCAGATACTTGTATCTCATATTGCATGAACTTGAGATATGAATGATATTGTTATAATCAATCCTTTTTTTTTCTTTTTTACTGATTTTCTTTTTTATTTAATTTAAATGAGATATTTATTTTATATAGTGCTATGTTTTATAAACTGTAATAGTGATAATCAGCCATTAAGCTAATGCATATGCGCTTTGTGGATTTTTAACTATAAATGAATACTCTCACTTCCAAACACAAGATAAAGTCTTTGTGAAAAGATAGAATGGGCATTACCTTAATGACTGATTATTACTATTACCGTTTATAAAACATAGCGCTATATAAAATAAATATCTCATTTACATATGTTTAATTCCAAATAAGAATGACGTATTGTAAATTCTAAAAAATTTCGCGAGTGTCATTCATTCAGGCATAGTAAAGGTAATTTAAAGTGATCACTTAACATCACACTCTCATTCCCAAATGATTAAGATTTGGCCATGCATAAACTTTTGGGTTGAAAAGATAGATGGATTCATTTTATCTTTTCACAAAGACTTTATCTTGTGTTTGGAAGTGAGAGTATTCATTTATAGTTAAAAATCCACAAAGTGCATGTGCATTAGCTTAATGGCTGATTATTACTATTATAGTTTATTTAATTTAATTGTAAATTAGCGATCAGGCTAATACACGTGCACTTTACAGATTTTAAACTATACGTAAATGAATACTCTCATTCTCAAACACAAGATAAAGTTTTTATGAAAAGATAGAATGAATCCATCTATCTTTTCAACCCAAACGTTTAAGTATGGGCCAATCTTAAGTGTTTGGAGATGAGAGTGTGAAGATATAAAGCAGTCACTTTAAATTACTTTATTATGCTTGAATGAATTGCGCATTAGCCTGATCACTAATTTACAATTACAATTTATTAACATAGCACTATATAAGTAAATAAACCTGGGTCTCGTTTTATGCGGTAGATAGGTTTCACAGAAAACCGGCATTAAAAAAAATCGCACAAAAATAGACTTAACTTACCTTGAAAAATGGGGGATAGGGTCTGTAATTTTCAGAATTCACATAAAAGCAAAGCAACAAAGAAAAATTACTTTAAAATCCGCATTAAAAATGTAAGCAAATAAAGTATGACTAATAAAAAATTTCAAATATTTGGAAAAAAACAATACAAGACAAACTTTTTTTATTAACTATAGTATTTAATTTTTCATATATATTTTAATCATTACCGCTAGCGTTCGTTTGTTAACTAGAAAGAAATCAGTTGTGATGTGATGTATTGTAGCTTCTCCTTAATGACGTCAAGAATCTTTCAGCAATTATGCCCAGAGAAACCTGTTAGTTACTTTATTTTTATTCGTGATGTGATGTACAACTAGTGCCATTTTCAGTCTTATACTGTGCTAACGGTTTTCTGTTTCTATATTTAAAAAATGTGATCGAAATCAAAACAAAAAGATTATACATTATCATTAGAAAGATTATTTTCAGTTTATAAAATCTTCGGTTTTTTATTTTAAAAATCTAAAAGAGTATTTATTTCTGTTATATATAACAAAATATGTTTTAAAAGTTTAATTTTTTTGAATATTTATTGCGATATTATTACGATATTTTTATATGTAAGTATAAATCTATTATTATTATTTACTCATTAGTATAAATAGGTTATTTACATAGAATTTAAAATTCTAAATACAGATTCAGGTCATATTCACGTTAGCTGCTAATATAACATTATATTTTTGGGGAAAAAAAAGTATTTCAAGTGAAAATAAGTTATTAATAATTTAAATTTCATGATATCTAATAAATATAGTGAAATATGAAAAATATTAAGAAGAAATATGAATCGCATAACTTCAAAATCACATTAAAATAATCCACATAAAATGAGACCCAGATGTACCTTATTTTATTTTATTTAATAATTTTTATTCTAGGATTAATTTAGTGGGCATTTATTGAATTTTGTCACACTAATTTTTTTAAAAAATCGTCTTTAATTTTTTTATTTGTGAGCATTTAATGTTGAAAACAGCTGGGGAAAAAAAAAGCTACTTTAAAATAAATTGATCAAACAAAAATTAAAGTAAAAAACCTGAATTAATTAAATAGTATACCATTAGAAATGACAAAATGATTGCCAAAATTATAGTCAATGAATTATTAAATACTGTCATCTATAAACCTGAATGCTCTTTTTGATCCAATTTTACTGAAATAGAAGAGGATAATCAAAATTTTTGTCATTTATGACTGCTAAAATATGCACTTGCAAATATCTATTGATTGTTTAACAATATGAATGAGCATTTCTGTAGAATCATAATTTTGAATGAAGATTTAAAATGAAATTGGCAGAGTGTTAAATTCAACCGTGCATTATTATATGGGAAGTCAGCGGATATTCACATTTGAGAAAACATGATTTTCATTAATAATGAGTTAAGTAATGTTAAATTGTAAATATTTTGACTCAGATCAAATTAAAAAATATTTCTAGAGAAAATATTCTTCGATCAATGCTCACAGACTTTTCACTCTGTAAAGTTGATAATAAATTTGAACTAATAAATGTAGTTACAGGAAGAGTAAATTCTTTCACTTGAATACTTTCAAATATATAGCTACAACAACAATAAATTTGTTTTAATTATTAAAAACTTTCACTATAATATCTTTTTTATTTAAATCTCTGAGTAAGAAAAATCTTATTCCTGCATTTGACTGCACAACTTTTGCATTGTCCATAGATTTTTAGACATTTTCTCTAAGTTCATGGAATGCAAAAATGAAGACTAAATCAAACATTTAAATGAAAGACCTGTGCTGTATCTAAAAAGAATTAAAAATTTAAAATATTAGTGTTATTCAGTATGCTATGAAAGAGTTTGTAACGATCCGGAGCAAGAGCTTAATGTGATCTGCACTACAGGGCGCCATCTAGGCATTTGAACCTAGAAAAATTTATAAAGTAGGCAGATACGTAATTCAAAAAAAAAAATTTTTTTTTACTTTATTTATATATTTTGATATCCGGTCATTAGCCCATGTCACTAGCTCAGGGAGTAGCAGAGATTTAATAATATAATATCTTATCTAATTATATTTCAATATTAAAAAATAAATAAAATAAGCCACTGCCAGTAATTAACATACAAAAATTTATTTACGCACATATATATATAAGATTTAACATTATTATTTTAATATGTTTACTTTAACATTTAACATTATTTTTACTTTTATTTTAGAATTTAAATTTACATTTTTGTTTTTATGCTATTATAAGTTCGCACAGAGGGATTTATAAAAGTTGTTTATAAATGTTGAGTATAGCTTGGTTACATAGATTACACGGCTAAAACATTTCAAAACATAAACGATCAAAATACAAAATCATTGATACCGTCAATTGCATAGGGAATACAAGAAACCCACTGGTATTCATCGTAAGATACCACAGTGGCACCAGTAACTTAAAAGACATCCGAATAAATACATTTTAGATACTCACCGTAAGGTATCAGTATTTACCGAATGTCTATATATATTTTGACCGAATATGAAAACCAAAAACATAATTAGCCGGTAACGAATCCATGCAAGCGTCTATAAACAACTTCAATTTAATGCATTTTTATTTAATGTCGAGTATGAATAGACTACATAGATTTGCATTTGAAGATAAAACATTCTATCCTCATTTAACCTTAGGCTAAAAGTTCGCAGTCAACCTGGCGTCAATCCACCTGATATATCGATGTATTCAATGTAATACGAATACGGCAACACAAAATAGGTTAAGATAAGACATTGATTCTCGTCAGATAGGAATATTACATCTATCTAACGAGAACAATAAAAAAAAAAAAACTTCATAGAAACAGACTGCAGTCATTTTGCCGACTTAAGATCGCATTCCCTAGGCAAGAAAGAGGAAGTGTGCGGCGTATACAAGCGATTCTGCCCGTAGCGAATCTTGCATTACATCTACTAACTACATCAATATATCCAATCCATTGACCCAATTCAACAATGACATGAATAACCTAAGATTACCCTCTCCTAATATAACTTTACAAATCTATACAGCCATTCACGCCCGACTTAAGTTTATCATTGATATATTTTAATTTATCGGAAAACAGAAATCATAATAAAACTTAAAGAACAAAAAAATATATAAATGGAAATGATTTTACAAAAGAAATACATCAAATAACATTTTAACTACTTTAGTCAGATAGGAAATTCTTATATTTATAAATATTGAAAAGATTAGTATTTAGAGTTCTTTTGTTTAGAAATGTTCATAAATTATTTATATTTAAAGCTGAGAGTTCAAAAAGTTCTTACGATTTCAAAATGTTCCTTTTATCCATTGCTTGCCGTTTGGAATCCACATTAAATCCCCCGATGATCCTGCTGTCCTCAGTATAAGAAAAGCGATGTTTCATTTCTTTTTTTTTTCTTAGCAGAACTGAAGGGATTGAAGAGTGCGTCTTTTCAATCCCTTCTCCTTTAACTCCGCACTAACATATATAGTCACATCTCCTTCTAATTAATTAAACCAAATCACTTTTTATTTCCAAATTTTTTCTTTTATACATAACTTTAGGATCCAATGGACGTTACGTCATCGTTGATGATGATCCTTCCATTGAGGTTCGATTTCTCTGATGGATTTCTTTCATTGGCCATTCTGTTCCTATTGTTTTCCTATCTGACCATTGCTTATACATTTTAGATGCCCAAGGCTAGTTTACTAATTAAAATAATAATTTCCATTTTACAAAAGATTAATTAATCTGTTTTCAAACTTAAACATATATTGTTATCTCTAAATCTTTTCTGAAAATTTAGTTTTAAAATACTTTTTCTTTAATAAAGTTTTATTTTAATAATTATTTATCTGTGCGATTTTATATTTATGCGAGTTTAAGATGATTTTTTTTATTTTTAATTCTTAAAAAAGAAGTTTTTATTGGCGAACTTTTATTTTTTTTCATGTTTACTAATAAAAAAAACAATGAAGTTGAAAACAACAATCTAATATATATATTATATTTTCATCTTTGATAAATTTCTTAAAATGGATTTGAAATGCACTTTATGTTCGTTTTATTATTTCCAGTAATATCTGAATAAAATTTATACTGCTGCATAAAAGAATCATGAATGACATTGTATAAGTGGTCCTTC
The DNA here is from genome assembly GCA_028023455.1 of Epiperipatus broadwayi. NCBI lineage: Eukaryota > Metazoa > Onychophora > Udeonychophora > Euonychophora > Peripatidae > Epiperipatus > Epiperipatus broadwayi. The sequence continues at coordinate 738,600 of JAQFVV010006435.1, forward strand.
GGTATAATAGCAATAATAACAATTGTTCTGAGCAGTCTTATATTGTGGTCTTAATATAACAGTCTTAGTTAGTATTGCAGATAATTGTTTCCATTATAGGTAATTGAATAATATTAGGCACATGGAATCAAAATGTGTAGAAGAAATCTTTTTTTTTTTTTTGGAGGTTGTGATCATCATCTCATTAATAGCCACTCATAAATGAGTATGACTTCATTCCATCTTTAAAAGCAAAAGATAAAACACAAAATAAATAAAAAATTATTATGAATAAATACTACGCTAAAGATTAATTTTGTGACGATTGTAGATTCTGTGTATTTGATATTTTGCAATGCTATCTTTTAACTTCTACAAAAAAAATTTTTCCCTGAAATACTACAATATCATGTGTTATTGTAGCTCTCCAATGTATTCTATTCTGCACCATATTTTCTCAATGAAAGTAATCAGCATTGTGCTTCTTTAGAATATCTTTGAAATAATCTTTATAATGTAAACAGGATCTTTCTTTCCTATGAAAATCATTCTTATATTTACCATGAGACTTCCTTTTAGGAAATCTTGTATCATTCATTCATTTTATCTGTCCATTCCAACAAAGATATAATTTTATAATAATGAATTCTATAGCGTCAAATCCAGCATGTTGAAGAACATAGTGATTGGTTTTACAATTTTGCTATTGTATTTTTAAACTTTTATAGGTATTTTTGAATGTAACTGATCTATTGCCTTTGTACTATATCAATGGGGTATTTAAATCTCATTTCCATGTAATAAATTAAATAAAATGGTAGCTCCATGTGTGGTTACGACAAATTAGAACCTGAGCAGCATCTACTCTTCTAAGTCCACCTGTCTATTTGTAATACTATCAAAATATTTAAATACTTACATCCCCAAATTCAAAAACTTGGAGAAGATTTTTCTTCCATCACTGGCAGATATTTAAATTTTTTAATATCAATTACTAAATCAAAATCTTTACATGTTGTATTCAAAACATTAAATATATTTTGTAGATTGCCTTTTGAATTAGCAAAAAAGATGAAGTTTTTGTTTTTGCTTTTAATTCTATTGAAATTAAAATTTTCATCATCAAACTTATATCATCACTCGATCTGATTCATTAAACCACCTGTAAATAGTTCTAAGATCACAGTCATAAAAATCAAAAACAATTGGAGAAAGCATACATCCTTCTTTAACATCAAATTTCATTTCAACTGATTTATATTTCCACATATAGTAAAAACATTTCCTTTTATTTCATCATATAGAAACTCACCCGATCACCCTTTCCTATCGTTACGCAAGCTGTTATTAGCAGTAGCAAACTCTCCATACTGTAGTGCCATCCAGTACAAACCTTAATTATTAATGGCTTCTCTCTAATGAAAGCCACAAGCTAGAAATTTGTTTGGGATATTGGATGAGTAGGCACTAGATGGGGATTTTATGCTCAAACCTTCTTGCATCCATTGATTACTAAGGCTTATACTGGGTGGCATTATTGTATGGAGAGTTTGCAATATATATGGTGGTCAGAAGGAAATTAGGTATGCTTTGGTAGAATGTACAGTATGTGATAAGATTTTCCATTTGAAATGCTTAAATAAGACTAGGAAGGATATAAAAGGTATGTTTGGGGAGATCATGTATAAATGTGATAAAAGAGATGAAAAAATGGTTTCTAAGGATAATTTAAAGTCAAGAGAAATGGAGGAAAATGTAGATAAAGACAATAAATTTAGTGGTGTGACAAGAAGTATGGATAACAAAATAAAAAATGCAATGGAGATAGTTAGGCAAAGAATAAGTAAGATAGAGGAAGGGGTAAAAGATGTAGAAAGTAAAATTAAAAGTGTTAGACAGGAAGTGTGAGCAGCTCAAGAAATTAATGAATAGAAAAGATAAGAAAGTCCAGAAGGTGGAAGAGAATGTTATGGATCAAGTAGGGAATGTAAACTATGAGGCATTCTTGATAGGGACTCGCTAATTAGAGGATGTGGAGATGTAATTGCCATGGAAAATAGAAATAGATATATAAGAGTATGTTTGCCTGTAGTCAGAATTAGGGATGTTACAAATAAGGTAAAGAAAAGAGGAGTAAAGATGTTTATGTTATGGTAGGGACAAATAATTTGTCACAGCTATCGAAGAGAGTAATGGATGAATACAAAGAATTGATTAGTAGTTTGAATAAGATTAAAGGAAGAATAGGAGTATTTAGATTATTACCAAGATTTGACAATAGGTTTATATTAGATAGGGTATATTTTATAGATGAGAGATTGAAAAAAAATTATATGAGAGAAATAATGTTATGTTTATGGATCGGTGGGATTTTTTTATTATTAAGAGGGAGTTATATAATAAAGATGGATTGCACTTAGCAAAATAAGAAAGTGAAGCATTAGGGGGTTGATTTATGAAAAATATTATAGGTCGGGAAACTTATAAAGGGCAGTAGCGGTTTAAATTACAGTATGATCAAAAAGAAGGTTAGAACATTTCATATATCTATATTTACAAGAAAATTAAATTTATAATAGTTATCTTTAGTACTATCACTGCTACTGCTTTATGACTACTAATTGATTATGTTATTTTTGTAGCTTTAATGAGAGTAATCTAACATGCACGATAATCTAGCCAAATTATAAGAGACTGGCCATTTTTAAAATCATATTTTGTAAGTCCATTTCTATAGTAGCCAGAGAAATTCTTAAATAAGGCTGCCTAAACCTACAATCTTTGCCAAGCTGAAGCAAAGATCACAACTAAGGACTGCCAACTCATTGCTTTCTTAATTTTCAGGATCCTGGGTTAAAAAAAATTTTTTAAATCTGAATCATAATCATTATGAGTTGAATTTAAAGGATGAAAATGTGATTTCAGAAATAATTCCATTGTCATTATTAGTATAGGGAGATGGCCAATACCGTGAGAGGTTATAGTAACCAGGCTCTACATTAAATTAATAATAAGGAAAAAAGAGTAAATCATTATCTTGACCCTACAAAGTGGCAAGGGTTCCTCTTGGTCAAGTCCCTTCGTTTATTACTTACAGTTAACCAGCATGTCAGAGGGATTGTTCACTATCCATTAACAGTTGGTTCTATTGAAAGCCTATCAACAAGGATGAGCAGCTTATGGTGAAGGTTTTAATGTCAATCCATATATGATAGTAATGTAAAAAGAACAGAATATTATATAATTTCTTGGGAGCAAGTAAAGCTGGAAATGATTTTGAAATCAATTCATCATGTTAAATAAGTGAACTTAATGAGGAGAAAAAAAGCTTGGATTAAATCTGAATGAATAGCTACTTAGGTAATCCTCTACCAGTTAAACAAATTAAAGGTACTATTAGTCTTACTAATATTACATCTATTTCAAATTCAGCTTAAAAAGTGGGTTGATTTGGTTTTTATAATATTTTGTTACAGAGAAAATCTATTAATTTTTCTGGCAAGAAATGTTAATGTCATGTAGTACATTAATTTTATTTTATATATTTTTTTTTAATTGTTCAAAATGTTATTAATTTGTTAATTTTTTTATATAATTAGTCAAGATATTTTATTATCAGGAAATGTAACTATTAATTTGAAATCCTCTGGTTTGGGAAATTTTTAATACACTTGTTAATCTGTCATTATAAACCTGTTTTCTAAGATATTCAAACTCATGTGAAAATTTGGATCATTATTGATAATTTTCTGTAAATGTAAATACTTTTTATAATAGTGTGTAAATTTATTTTATTATTAACATATAAAATTGCTTAAAACTATATTGCTTATCAAATTTTTTTATGCTTTATTAACTGTATTTAAATAATTAAAGTGATATAGTATATATATATAGTCTTTAATGATTTAATTAATATTTATATATTGTAGTAATCAAAACAATAATTTATAGTTTACTGCACTGTCCTGATTAACTCTTTTTCCCCATCTGTTCTCATTTTATTTATTGTCTAACGTAGGTGCCATATAGAATTTTTATACATTCGAATGATGCAAAGATAAAATATCATATGCTGCCATAAAATTGGTATGAAAAATATTAAATGTTGAAAAAATATCATCTTCATAAAATAAAAGAATTTAAATATTTTTAATTTTATATTTATTCATAAATTGTTCATTTTGGTAGATGAGTTTTAAAATAAATATTTTAGTAACAGCCTTATTGTATTCCTCATAAAACTACAGTTAAAATGATACATTATATATAAAAAGTCTTATCTTTCACAGCTTACACGACTTGTATTCAAAAACTGAAAATGTATATTGCATATTTATGCAAGACTGGCCAGTATTAAAAAGTATATCACAAACTACCTATGGGGACAATTAATTGCACAAAGTGCCAACTAACTTTTCATATTTTTTAAGGTCATGGTCTGATATAATAGTTTAATCTTCTGGAAAATAATTTTGAAACAATAGATAATTGAAATCTTTATGAAGTTCTTTTATACAAATTGTTTATTTTAATAATGAAAAATTTTTATAATTCAGTATATAGTAAAACCACAAACTAATTGTATCAAAGTACACAACTTTAGTTTTATACACTATCCAAAAAAATGTCAACAAAGAAAAATGTAAATAAACTAACTAAAAAAAAACATTAAAATTCATAAATTTAATACATTCTGCTATATTCCCGTAGCCATTTTCCATTTCTGAGTGCCATACGTATTTATGTTTTTTTTTAAATTATAAATAAAATTGTCAATTATACCAGCAGTGATTTTTCCATCTCAAGTATTTTAAACAATGTTCATTAATAAAATTTCTTTGGTTTATGCTGAAGGCGCATACATTTTATTTTTACTTTTTTTATCATTTCTGAATTTGATATGGAATATTTCACATAATAAAATATTTTCTAAGTATAATGCTAAAAGTTTTACAAAATTTTAGAACATACTGGCTTAAATATATCAAAATAATTAGAGATCATAGCTTTTGATAAAGGGACTACTCTACTATGTTTCTATAAGAGAAAAAAGTTATTGGGAAAATATATATATAAATCTCCTAGCATGTATTTAATTACGATGAAAATAAAAATACATACAATACATTTTATTTTCATATTCTTAATTTTTCAATGAATGAAAAATATGCGTAAATGTGTCCCATCAATTTATTATTAACTTTTTTTTTAATTTGTTTATATTGTAATTTTAATTTATATATACATACTATGCACATATTAAAAAATGTATGTGTTATGTATACATGCTGTAACAGTCAGAAAACGGTGATTAGTTAACATAGTGCAGAATTCGACCACCACACAGAACAGCAGCACCATCGAGGTAGCGAAGCCACCCATAGTACTGAGTTCGAACATAGTTTATCGGTTCCACAGTACAATCTACGAAACAACGCATCTGATGCGACATTAGTAAATATTTCTTTAGGCACGGTGGTCAGGGTATGCAAGAGATTCATGATTTTATTTCAAGTTAGCCAATCAGAACATTAATCTTACACTAATATTAATTAAACACTTATATTTACAAATCGAGGAAATATTATATAGAATGGGTATCGAATAAATAAAACGTAACTGCAGACGTATAGTTTGAAATTATTTATTGAAACATTTTAATATTTAAAGGTAAAACTAATAATATTTGGCAAGATTTAAAGTTTCAGTAGCAGGATTTTCCGATACTATTATATTAAAGAAATACATTTATTTATTTATTTAGACATATTTTATATTTAAGACCTCAGTAGCGGTATTTCCGATACTGTTCATGTTTACAAAAAGAAATACATTTATTTGATGATGTAATCTAGCTACCTAAAATTCTTGATCAAGTATTTCTAATGCATGCCTTTAGGGATTTATACCTTTGCAATGCAAGAGTCTAAAGTAAGATTTATAAGAGTAGTGGCGGACATATATTTATTTAATTAAAATATTTATTTAATAACTAAGGGCTAACATTTATTTGAGAGTGAATTATGAAGATAATGCAAGGGCAGAGTGATACATCGAATAATAAAGTTAGTTAAAGAAACACGTGATACGTTTTAGAAAGGCGATATGGAATGGCAGTATATTGAAACTGCAAAGCCGTGAATGAGTTTATAAGAATGACGGGCTGGCGTTTGCCATCGGCCCAAAGAAGTAAGGTGTCACATAAGCATAACCAGGGACAAGCAGTTTGTGCCGCGATTTGCCTGCTGGCTGCATGACGGTCGTCAAGTCCTACGGGACATTCATTTGTCAGCTTGTGTAGGACGACTGGGGTTAATTTCAACCCTATAGAATCCGGAATATTCACGGCTTGGAATGGGTCATCGTTTCTCTAAAACGTAACTCATGTATAATGTATAGACGATTATGGTAAGATTTAAATATATTTCTAACTCGGCCCTACATTATCAACATTTAATAAAGAATGTTTGCGACTCTCAAAGAAATGCAATTTTATGGAATTATTAATCGAGATTTAATAAAATGTAAAACATATGAAAACTGGGTGACTATTACACTAATACGTCAGCCATTTGCTAAGCAGTAGACCCCTACATTACAATAAAGGAAGCATTGAATGCGTGTCGATTTATATGAAAATATTAAGTTATTTATGAAAGTAAATATTAATGAAAATTTGACACATATCCACAGTTTCAAGCGATCATAGATTTGTACTTAGAAAATTATGAGCATGCGATAATTATATGATAAAATGTAGATTTTAGAAATATGTACCCAAGAAAGATAGAGTGAGATAAGCTAGATTATTAGAGAAATTTGCACAATAAATTAATTATTAAATTTTAGTTTTACAAATGATAATTTTACATTTTATAAGTTATATAAGTAGTATGAAGAATGAGCTATAGCATATTAGTAGAGTACTCTAGAGAATTTGGACACAGGTACCTGTTTATGAGAAGTTTTCCGATTCTGTGATCAGTAGCAAATTGTTCGTGATTCTAGCATTAGCAGTTCTTTACAGCATTTGGATGATTCATGTAATTTAACAGCAGCAGCTTTCGTATTATTTTAGGCAGCACATCTTCGTGGTTGAATTTATGAAGGTCAATGGAAGGTTTGGCATCCAATAGGCCATCTCCCGGGCGGAGAATAGTCTGGGCGCTTCTACTCGGTCATACCGTGGCAGGAACAATTTATTTAATATTTTGGAGACTCTCAACTGATCGAGAGCAGAGCTAAAGTTAAAGTGAAAAAATCTCTAGAAAGTCTAAAAATGGCCTCTTTTCTTATATCTTATCTTTTACATTTTGTTAGTATATTTTTAGATTCCATTCAATCTGCCCTGAGGATAATCAATGCATTTTTGTTAATTCTAATTAGAGAAAACTGCCGTTCTATTGTTTATGTTTAGATTTTACATTTAGTTTTTGCAATTATATTTTAGAGAATTTTTCTTTTTAATTAATCTATCATCTCTCACCGACCGATTCTTTTTTAAAATTTCAAAGACAAGATGGGAACATACGATTATTTTTACTTTTAATTAAATATTACAATCTATTTCTAAATTATTATTAAATGAAATTTAAACAAAGCAATAAATAACGGATTTTACAATTTAAAATAAATGATTAAAATATGTATTTTTATATAACTAAAAGAAGGAATCTAAATTACATTATTTATCTTTATTTATTGCCTTAACTTTGAGATCGAAAGGTGTGCATGTTTATGGTGAATTCTACATATGTCTATACCTTTTTAATATTGCCACACACAATTTGATAACAAAAAGTTTAAATTTGGGTGGGATAGTCTGGTGAGTGAGAGACGATAGAAAAAGGTGAAACTTAAGATTCGAATACGAATCTTACTGTTTCAATGCATGATAAACAGTACTGTACATTTGCAGTTCAATAAACAATACATATTCTATTTTAATCAAACTATCTACAAAATGTGGGCTATTATATCCTATAAAAGATATAAGCTATACAGTTTGGAACAAAATATAGCTTATATCACTGTTCCAGGTCCAATTTTTTTTTTCGAAATTTAATTCAACTTCATTATTTATTAAATATAATTATGCTTCTTCAACTTTTCAAAACTAACTTTATTACTGAACTAAAATAACATAAACCATGCAAATATGTAACAAAAATTTTAATATTTTTTATGAAGAAAAACTTACTAAAATGTGACTTATATCTACCTCTTAAATCATCATTTATAAAAATAAAAAAAACATTATTCTTACAAATCTATTTAAATTGGTCATCTTAATGTTTAAAATATTTTATTATATATTTTTAATGTAACAAAGGATGTTCTATAATTATTTTTTTATTTTAATAAAATTTCTATTTTGAAACTAAAATATAGAGAGTTGCGTAAGTAGGTATACAGTATTTTTTTTATTATTTTTTCAAATAATTAAGTATGGTTGGTAATTTAACAGATGAATAATGAAACTATATAATCAAATAATATTGGGGAAAAGAGAATGCTAAACAGATTCAAAAGAAATGAAAAGAAGAATTTGCAACACTTCACTATTTAGGTTTACACATTTACCTATTATTTCAACTGTATACCTACTTACGCATTCTCCTGTATATTTTAAAATATAATTAATTCTTATTCAGATCATGATAAAATTCCTTCTGTTAAATATTATTTCTATTAAGGATAGATTTTATCAGTATAAAGTTTTATTATAAATTTTTCCACATTTTCATTCATTCATTCTAATTCTAAGATTATGTTTTTTACTTTAAAAATGTAAATATATTACTTAATTCCTATTATATATATATCAGTGGTACAAATGAAGGGATAATATATAAGGTGAAATGACAATCATCATTCCCAATATTACAATTATCAATAATTAATATTGTCAATGAGCAGTCATTAACAAATATAAAAAATGCATGAGAGAATCAATATTTAATAAAAATAATTAGTTGTAATAATAATAATAAGTAGTAGTAATATCACCAGCATTAAGCATGAATAATCAAGAATCTTTCCTTGTGACTGGATTTAAGAATTCACTATAAAAATGTAGACTATTATCAAGCCATTGCCAAAGTTAGGCTTAATATCTGCCTACACATACTTAAGTGCTAAAATATTTATCATTAAAAATGCTGGGATCCAGATAGATGCTGATGATCGTAATCAATGTTTTGCCCATATGATACCATGAGTGTACAGACCAACTATAAATTAATATCTAATCTGTATAAAGTGCAATGAATGGACTTCAAAAATGGCCTTGGTCTTTGCACCATCCAGACAACCATGTGGATGTCCAAACACATATACACCAACATACATATAGATTAACCATTATTGCACTGGTACCCTAGGGGCTGTGACTATGAACAAGAGAAAATACAAATATATGTGCTTAATCTACTTTAATTAAAATAATCTTACTGGAAAAATTTACAATTTCTAAAATCACTGCTATGGTGAAATCAAGTCACACACCCATTGCCAATTCACAGAACAGTTAGCTGGAGAAATAAAGACAGTAACACTTATTATATTTAACAATGATTTAATAAGGTTAACTAATAAATAAAAAAAATTTTAAATGATAATATGACAAATTCAAATCTGTTTCTATTAAAAAAATGTAATTCCATAATTCAAGTTTTTTTCTGTTGACTTTTAATAATTAATTAACATGTACTTTTTTGTTTATCCCCGTTTTTTAATAATTGCATCTACATGCAGCTTAACAATAAAAGATAAAAAATTAAGACTAGCTAAAATCTTTCCCTTTTTTATGAAAATGGGAAGGTCCCATACGCTTACATTTTTGGAGGAAAAATGTTTAGAGCAAAACATCTAAAAAAAATATTTTTTAGTATCCCTTATTATCAATATTATATAAAAACAAACCATGTTTTAACAGCAAAAAAAAACGTAAATCACAATTATTCATTACTATTGATTATTATTAATATTATAAGAAAAAATTATTTGAAATGTAGATGTGCACACTATAATACTTTATTGCCATGGATTTTATTCTCGTGTAGGAGTAATTTCATTATTTTTTCATGTCAGTTTTCTTCTTGTTTCATCAAATGTTCAATTTAAGATTGTAATAATTTTCAGAATAGGCTAGCACCAGTTGACTTTATACACTATTTCTATTAATAGTTCTTCTATTAATTTCTTTTGTAGCTTCATGTTTTTAATTAGAAATAATAATAATTTCCAGGTTAGGTTAGTATTGCTTGACTCAATTATGATTTTGGTTGGACACACAAGGCTTGTTCCAAAATCTCCCAGGTGTATTCTCTACATTTTTAGTAAACAGGCTATATGTTGGTTTGTTGCTGCACAACTTGTAGATGAAGCTTAGCATAGTTCTTTTAACTTACTTCAGACTACAAAATTAACTTCTAACTATTGCTGTTTTCTCAAATATTAAGCAAGAATGATGCTTCTCACTAAGATATTGATGGTTAATACTTTAACCTGTCCCTTTCTATTTTTTTTTTTTGTAAATCTTGTTATTCATCCAATCACACAATGTCTCAGAAATGACTGCATTAAATCCTGACCAATTTTTGCAAAAAAGTTTTTTTTTTAATAATTAATTAAAAATTCCAATCATACCTTCATCATTGAAAATTTTCTCTGGTGTTTTTTTTTCTTAATTACCATAACCAAAATAACCTTTATTATATTTTAATTTGAAAAACATTACAAAGACGGAGAGAAATAAAGAGAAAAGAAGAAAAAAAACTTTAATTAATTAAAAATGACATTCTTTAACAAAAATGTTTAAATCTTATTTTTTCTTTTAAAAACTGATAAACATTACTTAGAATTTTACTTATATATTGTTCTTATTATTTTTTTTAAAATATATTGTTCTTATTATTTTTTTTAAAAGTTCAAAACTAATAGATCAATAAAATTACTGAAGAAAGAGAAGAAAAAATTTTTTTTATTTGTATTTTTTTTCTCTCTTTTACAACTATCCATAATAAATATATTCTTAATCAAAATTCTCATATTAATGTACCATTGTAACTCTTAAAAGTTAATAATGGTTTTTCTGAAGAAAAAAAAGACATGAAAAGAAATAATTCTCAGTGTGTTACTTAAATCTTGTTTTTAATTTATTTTTGTTGGGCCAATAATTTATTTTAATATTGTTTTGTTTGCTATTAAGACCTGTAATTTCATATATATTATATATGTAAACTTTTATTTTTAGACCATCATGATAATTAAATAAATTGCCTTCATTATTTTGCTGTTGTATTTTTTTTCATTCATATTATTATATTTTTATTAATATATGAATATATAAATAGTTTTTGTCAATTTTTTTATTTTATTTTATTAATCCATGTAGTTTATTATATCAATAAAATAATTCTTAATAACTGACTTTTTTTAATTTTGTCAATTTTTTTTAATATATTATTGCTTGAATACATTTTAATTGCTCTAATTTATAATTTGTAGTTAATTATTTTTTTTTTAATTACAAAATACAAATGAGCAGCCTTTATATGAGTTCACCATAGTGATCATCCTCACTTTGTATTCATTATATCAATTATTTGCTGTAGTGGTCTTTAAAAAAAATTCCTTTGTATTTTTTTAATATTTGTCTTTTTTTTTAAAAAAAAAAAAGGTAGCTATTTTATTAGTCTATTGATGTCATGGGATACTAATGTCATTAAATCATGATTTTATGTGATAAAACAGTGATGTCCAATGAAGAACAAAAAAGCACTATACAAGATTAATTTATTATGTAATTAAAAAACATAAATGATAGGCAAAAAAAAGCACCATACAAGATTTATTTATTATGTAATTATGAGAAGTACATCTTGAAAGCGCTCAGCCATTTAATTTAATTTTCAATTTGTTGTTATAGCTCCATGTTAAAAGTGTGAAAGCATGATTTAATAGGATTATTATGTAATTAAAAAACATAAATGATAGGCAGTAATGAAATACAATTATAATAAATGTGATAGACTCATTTAATTTTTATTCAATATCTTCATACTGCATTGTGTAGTAAGATTTCAGATACACTAAAGCCAAAAAAGTAACCAATCTATATAAAAAATATATAAATTTTATTTAGCATGTAATTAAAAATACTTTCACTATATACAGAATTAAAGAGTACTAAAAAAAAAAGATTGAAAAATGTGTACATTACCTAAAAACCAATTTTTATTTAATATTCATATATAAATAGAATTTTTTTGTTTTCAGATAAAATGTACATGTTATTGTAAGTATAAATTGTATAAGCAAAAAAAAAATTTCAATTTTTGTTATTAAAAAGTTCAGTAATCAACTAGACATTTCTTTTTTTTTTTTTTTTTTTGGCTATAGTGCTGGTTTAGCATGAAATACATATATTGGTGATTATTTATCTTTTCTACATGTGTGTGGTCATGTGTATCAGTTGAATGAAATAGTGTGTATAATTGAAGAATGCTTGAAAATAGGAGTTCAAATCCCCTATACTTTTAATTAAGAATGTGTTTTTTTAAATACTACTACAAAAAAAAATTCAAGATTTTATTGGTTGAGTAAACAGAAAAACAAAACATTGATAACATAATAATATGCCCCCAAAATAAAATTTAAAATGGACATTATGTTAATTTTTTTTTTGTACATGCTTCATTTTAATTCAATTAATTGTCATTAAACAGAATACCAATCTCACATCATAGTAAATTCAAAATAGTGATCATAAAATGTAAAATTATCATTTAAAATTTTTTTTCGAAAACTCAAATGAAGTTATATACTACATTTACACACAGGTTAACACTTTTTTATTAATAACCTGCATAATAACCTATTTGTTCTTTAATTATAATTTTTTTTAATTTTTACGCTTGATTTTAATGTATTTATGACATTTATTATATAATTTAAACAGGCCAAACTCTCCATACAGTAGTGCCACTCAGTGCAAGCCAGAGTAATCAATGTATACCAGAAAGCTTGTGCATAAAATCTCTATCTAGTCCCTACTGTATGGAGAATTTTGCCTGTTTAATAACAGTTATGAGCATGTGATAATTTAAATTATGGTAATGAGTTAATTTTTTTGCCATAAGAAGTCATTATAATTGTTTGTTTTTATATAAGATTCTTGATTTCTGAAGTTCTTTAGAGAAGTAATTAATCTCACCTGAAATAAAGCTGTATCTAATCTAAATCTTTGTCAATAATCCATATATATTTCTTTTATATATATATATTGTCACCTGATATATGTTTAAATTTATTTTAATTGATTTGAGTGCCACCTGATATTAAACATCAGAAATATAATGGCACATATTCATTACTGATATATTTTAATAGAATTCAAACTTTTATTTAATATGTGATGATGATGACCTCTACACAACCACTATTTGCATTACCTGACCAAATCACATAAATGAGCTACCCCAGATGACATAGACATGAAATTATTTTGCAAACCAGACAATATTACATATAAAGAAGTTAACGCATCATTTAAACAAATAATAAAATAATTATAATTACAGAGTATAATATTTATCAGACAAAATGTAATATTCTTTTACCCTAAACATGATTACATTACAGAATTTACGATAATTGAACGGTGATATTTATACGTAAAGTGTTTATTTTGATTAATTTTAAACATTAATTTTTCTATTACATATTATAATATTAACATGGTTCTATGATCAAGTACATTTGCTATAGAGTAAATTGCCAGCTTTTAATACATAAGGGATATAATCCTTCATATGTACAAATCACACAAACACAATACATTTATTCATAACATTAGCTTCACAGCATAGTTACACACATATCTAATATGGGATTATAACCAATACACCATTATAACAATTATTCTAGGGGGGTGGCTACTTTAGATCCGAATGCTTATTTAACAATAACTTAATTTATTGACACAGATGGTGCTTTTGAATCCAATCTTGAATTTAATAATAAAATCTAATTATGGAAGTAATTTCTCAAGAATCTGACCTCATATTTATAGAACAAAACTATGAATAAATTCACCATTTAGATATAGTATATTTAACCATTCAGTAATGATTTAATAATTGCATATATATTATAAGTTCTATATATAAAAAATTAACAATAATCAAAAGGAGGGCTAATTTACATACAAATAAACTCCGATCAAATTTCAAAATAAGTTTAACTTAAAATTTTAATAATTATACTAACACTCGTTTTTTTAATACTTGGATAATTTGCTTTAAATATTGCATCCTTTTCCATTTTTTCTGTGTTTAAAATGAATATTATATCCTGATTATTTTATTTAACTTTACTATTTGGCGGCAATTTCTACATGAAAAAAAAACTTTTTTTTTTTTAAAGGAGACAAAATTCTAACTAAGCATATATATAATAAAGCAAAAGATGAAGCAAAAATTGTATTTCAACTGCTTTAAAACATAGCTCAAGTATTTATAGATGCTTAACAACAAATGCTGACTTGTTTTCTAATAAAAACATTCGCTTCTTCGTTTAATCAATCAATTAAACAGGATATTATATAGCACTTTATATATAATAAAATATAAATTGTTAGAACTAATTCATTCTTAAGAGATTATAAAATACAACTCTTAAAATGGTTAATATGTTAAGATAGCAGACTAATCAAGAAACAGTTACCTGTTGTTTTTTTTTTAATTTACAGAACAAACGTTTTATAGCCAGAATCTCTGCAGTTCATTGTGAGACTGTTTTTTTTTTTATTGCAGGCTAATATTTCTCCCACGAAGACATGCATTAATTGATTCCATGTATAATCACGTTCCTTTCTTTACAAGTTTCTGCAATGTCCTTTATCAATCTCCTCGTTTTGAAATTTGAAGCATAATTTTTTTTTTCTACATTTTGGGTGATTTTTTTCTAAATAGCTTGGTCAGATTCACAAGCGGACCTAAGTTAGATATTTCAGGCAGTTAATATTTTTGTTTTTTTTTTGTTGTTGTTTTCTACTAGGACATCTTAATCGTGATTTAATGTAGCTTGAACAAAGCTAGAATCCATACTGATTAATTTCAACAAAAAGTGATTATATATACTTTTGATCTCTCACTTTAGATAACCTATTATTTTTAACACCTTTATGATATCATTTTATTTTAATTATATGAATTTTTAAAATCCTGTCATTATTTCATTGACTGAATTTTCAAAACACCATGATTATTAAATTGTTTGATTTTTTTCTTTGTTTTTGAATCTCATATCTCAAAATAGGCTTAATCTTTTTATTAACTTATTTTTAATCTAATTTAAAACCTGTTTTCTTTAGCACTAGTATAATTCATTAGTTTCTCATAAATTTAAACTTTTTTAACAAATGTATTGTATTATTTATTATTTTAAAGTATAATTGTTTATAATTTAATCTAACATTTGAATACTACCTGTTCTAATTATCTTTTAATACTTTATTTTAAAATACTTTGTATATTTTTCTTTTGAACTGCTATATTTATTAGCTATCCTCACAACAATAGAAAACCCAGCTTACTGTCATGTGACTGCCAATGAAATGAGTATGTCATTATTCATTTCAGTGTAATAACAGAAATGGTTATGGAAATGAGATGTGGTGATTAGTAAAAGATATACATTTATTCTGCTCACATTAAGAAATCCATTTTTATATAATGAAAAATGAGTTATGGATTTTTTTTTTAAATAAAAATAACTTATTAAACAAGTAAAGGTATTCCTTGCATATGCATAATAAATATTATATGGCATTATCAAGTGCATACCACAACAATAATGAAAATGTTAATCGATAAGATGATGCAATCAGGTTTCATTATTACTTGAATATGCTTAAAACTAAGATAAAAATCGATTTTTGATAATGACTGTGTTTTAAATAACCAAATGGATATTATTTTTATTATTATCAAAATATGCTTAAAAGCATGTTAATTTCGCCATTATCAGAATATTTTTATAATAAAGAATGCTTAAAAATTTTGAAGTCGCACAAATTTCAGTCTGCTTGAATTAATGTCGTAAATCATTAACATGATATATATTAGCAACATTTGGGATCCTACCTATCATTTTGTAAGAGATCTCTTTGATAGTAATTGTTTGTGTGTGTGTAGTTTGTTTTTGTTGTTTTTTTTGTCATATGATGTTATTTCTCATACAGTACCTATCATTTTGTAAGAGATCTCTTTGATAGTATTTGTTTGTGTGTGTGTAGTTTGTTTGTTTTTGTTTGTTTTTTTGTCATATGATGTTATTTCTCATACAGTATTAGTGATATTTCACAAGTTTTTTATAGAAATATTTGGATTGTTAATTCATATTTGGATCTTAATTATTGCTGTTTCTCAAAGATTTTTATTGCCAAATAATTTTCAATGAAGATATAACAGTGGCATTTTTGCAGCAGCATGATCTATAGAATGTATGTGATAATGAAAAGCCTTGTATCAGATGTATTTCATCTATGCTAAAAATATGATGGAAGGACAAAAGTGAATTTTGGCTTATACTACAGTGCTCAGGTTGAGATTGTCATTCTACTTGTTCAGTCCAACATGGTTATGACTTTTTCCATTACTCTGATTTGAATTGTAGAGTAAAATGTAATTTTATTTTGGGATTTTTGGAGATCATATTTTTTTCCATTATGGAATTACCCATGTTAGCAGTCCAAAAGTTTATCAACAAACCTTCTAATAACGTCATTGATTAGTTTAATTTTTTTGTTTGGAAGTTTGCTCGTGTGCTATGTCAATCAAAATGAGAAGTCAAATGGGGATAACAGAAGAAGCATCCTAAATAAACGAATCAAAATGTTTTCATTGATCAAAATATAGTCGTGTAAAGAAGCTAACAAACCCTCTTTATTACAAGACATTAATAAGAAAAAACATAAAGCTAGAACAGGCGGATCATGGATATTTGGCTTTAAGGAAAGCTCTAATTGTAAATATTTCTGTGTGATGCATTAAAACAAGGATATTCTGCTTCCCATTATTGAAAGAGAATTCATATCTTCTTCAGTGATCTACTCTAATGAATAGTTGGCTTGTGAAAAATTTAAATACAAGAGCATTCCAACCTTCAATTGTAAACTACCAGTAGCATTACATTGCCTCCTGATAGGAATCTACACACACTACTGACCATTCTTGAGCTGAGACCAAAAGCACTATTACAATTTCATTTAGATCTTACCTGTTAGAAAATCTCACAACATATAAGCAATCAAAACTTCACTGCATTCCTCAAGAACATTCACACAATTTTCCGCCAATAATGTTATCAATCTTATCCCATAAAAATCTTAAAAGCATTACCAAATCACATAAGTGTACTTATTTAGTGTATTTGGTTTTGAAATATTTACTATTTAAACAGTGGGTTTTTTTAAAAAATTTAACTCATTACTTTATTGAAATAAAATTCTTGTTTCTACTTCACCTTTGAGTGGTAAGTTTTAAATTGCGCTTTAAGCAAAAAAGTGAAGCTTAGTATTATTAGAAAAGAATTATAAGGCTTAGCACTTTTGGAGCACTTAGATTTCCATATTCATAGCCTATCTTAGGAATGTCGGCTTACATTGAGATTTTAGGCTTCGTTTTCCTTCATAAAGACCATTTTTTGGAGATTGCAAAGCACAATTCTTTTTGGTTTATTGTATAGTTGTCGTTTGCAATAAAGCACTGAGCATAATGATATGAAACGAAATATAAAAGAGGCATGCTTTATTGCAAACGATAACTATGCAATAAACCAAAAAGAATTGTGCTTTGCAATCTCCAAAAAATGATCTGTATGAAAGAAAACTTTGAATAACTTTTGCATAAATTACTGCTAAGCTTCATTTAAAATCTCAATGTAAGACGACGCTCCCAAGATAGGCTTTGAATATGGAGACCTAAGTGCTCCGAAAGCGCTAAGCCTTATAATTCTTTTCTAATAATACTAAGCTTCACTTTTTTGCGTAAAGCGCAATTTAAAACTCATTACTTTATATGTTTTGAAAATTGTAATTTTATCAATTAATGTTTTCAATACAGAGGTAATGTGTGATTGATGGCTCCACCTGGTATATTTATATCATATATGCAAGCTTTATCCTAATAAACTTCTATATGTAACTTAATAAAGAACAATTAATGTATGCCATCTCGAACTGTTCCTCCACTATTTCAATCAGTGATTATCAATGGATGAAGAAATAAATAATCAAATAATCTGTGCTTGCAAACATTTATAATGTTATGGGTGCCCATCTAGCACACTTACCTGATTCCTCTTTCAATGGTTGTACCTATGTAATGAGTCCATTTGCTACAGAGCATGAAATTAGAAACAAGAGACATCATAAAACAAAAAAATAATTAACAATAATAAAAAATAAATATCTGGCATCATTATTAAATTACTTCAATTTATATTTATTATTTAATCGATAGTTGTTTCAATGTTTTATTTATTAATGTGATTAATGGTTCTCTACTTTCAAAAAGAATAAAGAAGACATGATATATAAATAATAAGTCATAATTTGTCATCATCATTTGGTGCATTGTCTATACTCAAGTTAGACAATTTAATAACATGGATAGGTAATAGTAATTCACATTATGTCAAGAATGTCTCTTTCACTCATTTCATGTATGCATTTGCTCTCTTTTTGCATTTCTGGAAATATGCAATATAAATAGAAATTTTGCAAGTTTTTTTAAATGAATGTCTGCATATGGGGGAAAAAAACTACCATTTTCTTATTTCATTATTATGCTGGATTAATTTCTAATGATCTAAACAGAAACACATTTCTATAACTCTATGAATAAAACATTAGTTTATGTAGGCTTATAAAAAACAGGTAATTAAGTCTCAATATTTTTTATCATGTATTTGTGGTGCTTGCTACTCCAAATTTATTTATCAGCACCTTGTCCTCTCAAAGGATGTCTTTCTGATTGATTAATTGATAGATGGATGGATGAATGGATGGACAGGCAGGCACTCTTATTGATAAATAATAAAAAGTATACATACATTTAAAAAATGGCATGGTACAGTAAATAGCTGATCTTATAAATTATATCATTTGTGATCATGGTTTCCTTTATTTAAAATGAAGATTAATTTAAACCCAAAACAAATAAGTACTGTTGTTTGTACTATTAGTATAATTAAGACTTTTTTACTTTTCATACAAAATCCTGCTTCTCATTTTCAGGAATACAAATGATTATTTACTCCTTGGTCTTCAGAATCATATTCATGATAATATCGATGATAGATAATGATGTGTAATTCTACCGTTACATATCAAATAATATCTACCATATTTGAGCTTTGCCTAACTTCCTATTTAGAATCTCTTCATTTTTCAAAGAGCACTCTCTACTATATTCCTGTCCAATTTATATTTTTTTTGCAAAATATAAACAATTTTTTCCCCCAATATGGGCCAGTTTAATAGCCATGCTTTCACCACTTACATACATATATCATTCAAACGCCTCTGCAATTAGCAAAAATTGCATTTCAATTCAAGATTTTAAAACTTATTGAAATTAAGTTTTATTCAAATCAATATTGATATGAATAAAATATTTAAACTAATATAAAATTATAAAAAAATAAGCAATTTATATGATTACAGCGTTTCACAGTAATGAGACAAAAATTATTACATTATTTTTTTTATTCTCCATGATGCACCTCTTTTTGATCATTCCCTGCAATCATGCCTCCATTTTTCTGTCTCATTGTCACTATTTTTAAGGGGTTTCAAATATCATTGCTTCAACAAGTATCATCACACCTTTTCTATTTCTTAAATGATTTTTTTTTTTTTTGACTGGCAGTCAAGAGAATTAGCTGATTATCTTATTACTCATTGCACATATATTTTTTATTCATATTGTAAATAAGACTTTGGAATTCTTAAGTGAATGGTCAATTATTCAAACTTCCTTTGTGATTTTTTTTTTTATCACAATAGAATTTCTACACGTTATTGTTTTATATTTGAATGCACAAATGAACAATAGATTGTTTTAGCAATTCTTGTATTTTATTGTACAACATTATAATGTAATATATAGGGTATATGAGCACAGATTTTCACATGACCCACCACTCTCCACTATATCTCATAACACTGATACACTTGAACACATATATGCCAAAAAGACAAATAATCACCAATATACGTATTTCATGCTAAACCAGCAATCATCAGTTGGTCCAGATTACCATCTCTACACATATATGCTATAAGTGCTCAGATGTATATTAAGATAGCCAATCCGCATACTTTAATGGACAGGCTTCAATCTTCTCCAACTCTTCAACCGTCCATCCAATTGAAAATCTGATGATGGAATGCTCAAAGGCCACCCTGAGGCCAAGACTTTTGTCATACCCACGTTGGCCTTTGAGCATTCCATCATCAGATTTTCAATTGGATGGACAGTTGAAGAGTTGGAGTGTGGAGTAGATTGAAGCCTGTCCATTAAAGTATGAGGATTGGCTATCTTAATATATATCTGAGCACTTATAGAATATATGTGTAGAGATGGTAATCTGGACCAACTGTTGATTGCTGGTTTAGCATAAAATACCAATATTGGTGATTATTTATTTTTTCGGCTATTATTGTTCAAGGATATCAGTGTTATGAGATAGAGTGGAGAGTGGTAGGTCATGTGAAAATCTGTGCTCATATACCCTATATATTACATGTATAGACCGAGGTATATAATAAGCCTGTGTGTTTCAGTTATAACATTATAATGTAGTAATTTAATATTACATTTCTATATTTTATTGGATATTCATAAAATAAATATGCAATAATCCACTTTTTATTTATTGTTATGAAATTGTTAAAAAAAAAAAAAACAGTTTGTTTTAATTAAAAATAATAATTTTGCATTAAATCAGTTTTTTTTTTTTTAATGAGAAAATTGAATCCTGCTTCTTCCATTAGTAATGTAAAATATTATTTTATACATTAATTTAAAAAACTTGACCTGGTATGTTTGATTGTTTTGTAATAATAATAATAACAATCCCAAGTTATTAGGCTAATATGATTTATATCTTTTAATAAATAACAATTTTTTACTGTATATTATTAAAATCTAAATTTATGTAGACTATACTTTATGAAACATATAATAAACATTCAGTGATAATAAGAAAGTATTAAAAAGTAGTTCTATTTATTGTGTATAATTAATTCTGAATAATAGTAATAAAAATATGCTAAAGCATTTTTCACAGAAATAGGCATAAAAAAGTCAAGCATTAGTGTCAGCATTTATACACTTTGAATCAAATTATTAGTTTAGAAGCTTATTTGATAAAACACTTTCTGCACTAGATAAACATTAGGATTAAATTTTTCAATTGTTTTTTGGCTTTCCCATCTTCATAAGCTGTCACTTGTAACACCACAGTTTCATTGAAAAATTATTCCTGGACCAGTGGAAGTTTGTGGCTGGAAGTTCATTATGGTAGTAAATAACTTACCTTCACACTTTTAAGCCCCAAAATCAAGTCTGGATAAATATAAAAGCTAAGAGACAATTGAAATTAAGTTTTAATAATAGCTCAGCTAATTTCAATATATCTATAAAAATAAAGTTTGCCGTATATTTCAAAACTTTTAAATTGCATAAAACTAAAAAGAACTAATTAAAATGAAACAGAAAGATATTCAAAAAAAAGAATTAAAATTTAAAGAAATGAAATTTTACTTCTGTTCTGTTAAAACGAGAAGACATTCAGATTAAATTTTAATTGGATTAAAGGATTAGGGAGATAAATTAAAACATAAAATCTCTAATCCTGAATGTCAGTTTTAAAATATATTTTATTTTGTGTTTTGTTCTGTTATCGATAAAATTGTAAGAAATTGAAACAAAAATTTTTATTTATTGTTAAGATTCAAAAATAAAAAGTAATAATTTTCAAATTCCAATGAATAAAAAAGTGAAAGTTGATAATGACTAGACTAGTGAGGAAGTTGTTTCTAGTCATTTGCCACTTTGTCCAAGTTAATATGGAGTCACGAACTCTACTATAATTTTATTCCAAGCCTCCCTCATGTTCAATATATATATAGCATACAATAACACATTTTGTTTATAGTGATTAGAATGGAATATTTATTGTTTATTGCAGTGCAAGTTTATTATATCTTTAAACATGCACAAATATATATAGCACACACTTTTTTATATGTATAGTAGTTGTATAAATTATTATAAACAAAATTTTAAAAATAATATAGTTATTAATAATAAATTGAGGAGACATATTTTTATATATTTTACTGTATGTTCATTCCTGCATTCATTAAAATAATAAAAATAAGATAGGAAAAACTACCATTTTTTTTTATATTTAAAATAAAGTAAATAGTGAAATATTTGACTCATAGCTACTAAATATGCACTAGGCAATTTTTTTCCCCTCAATAATTGTTTGTCCTATAGAAACATAATAGTAATCTTATCAAAAAAGTAGGATCTCTAATTGTTTTGACATTTTTAAAACAGTATCAACTTTTAGTATGTTCTAAAATTTTGTAAAAGTCTTAGTATAATTTATTTATAATTTAATAAAAGTCTTAGTATTATGCTCAGAAAGTATTTTATTACACAAAATGCATTTCATGAAATTTGGAAAGGATAATAAAAGAATAAAATTTATGTGCTTTCAACATAAACTGAAGAAATTTTAGTAATATATAGAATTCCATGTGACTCTTGGAGAAGGAAAAATGGCAGCTGAATATCGTAAATTTCCTTTGTGAATACTAATGGGATTTTTTTGTTTTTGTTTGTTTATTTACATTTTTTTTTTGGGGGGGAGGGGATAGTCATATAGTTGAAGTCATGTAGTTAGATGCAGCATAATTTGCGACTCTCCTGTACTTTATTTATTGAATTTATTTATTATAAAATATTTGTTATTTTTATAGTTTGTATTCATTCTGAATAAGAAATGATAATTAAACAAATTATGACATATAACAATATATAAATTAATTACGGTGTTTTTCAAAAATAAGATCGGGTCTTATATTAATTTTTGCTCTAAAAGTTATCATAGGGCTTATTTTCAAGGAATATCGTATTTTTTTCATATATAAATCTACATTTCAAGTATAAAAATTTACATTTGATCAAATACTTCTTCTCGTTACAGAAATTAATTACAGTGTTTTTCAAAAATAAGATCGGATCTTATATTAATTTTTGCTCTAAAAGTCACCATAGGGCTTATTTTCAAGGAATATTGTATTTTTTTCCTATATAAAATTATACATTTCAAATATAAAAATTTACATTTGTTCAAATACTTCTTCACTTTACAGAAAGCTGTAAGATTCTTACCTGTGAGCCCTCCACAATTCCTTTCTTGTACTCACCGGAATAGCTCTTTCTATTTGCACTCACCTTATCTGGTGATCAGAATATTATTTCGTTTTACCATTAAATCAAGTGTTAATTGAAGCCTTGCGAGACAGAGGTGGTAAGAAAAATGATTACAGTTAAGAATAGTTTGTCTACACAAAAGCAATATAAAATTGTAAATATAAAAATTCAGAAATTTCACATGTGCACATTAATATCTATTACAATATATTGAATTGAAGATTCATATATGATACAACCACGTCCATCTATTATCAAATATGCAAATTGTAAACACTTTCCAAATTACATGTAATAGCCCCACTTGGGTATTCTTTTAAAAAACTTTTCTTTAGGAAAAAATGAATCTTTTTTAACTTAAGCTATACTTTGATTTTTAAAATCACTTCCTTTATTTTAATAAAGTCTTTCAGGAGGGAAAAAAAACGTTTAAGAAATCAAACTAATTTTTCTTTTAACTTGAATATTTTAAAGCTACCATGCTAAAACTAAATCAAGCATGCTTAGTCTAAGTATTAAATATATAAATAAAATTAGTACCTAAAAATATATAAATGAAATTATAAGTTATCTGATACACTGACTTGTGGTAAATAAATTGTTTCTCTATATAGATGGAATTATATTTGTTGAAAATAGTCAACAGGAAAATGTAAAAAAAAAATCATATAATTTATATTATCATTTATTTAAAGCATTAATGTCAATAATATTGTTTATTTATAATTCAATACATCCATCATATGTTTCAACAGTCAAACAAAAGCAATCTGTTGGGCTGCCGGTCTTAATTGGGGCTTATATTTGGAGTAGGGCTTATATTATAAGTATCCTCAAAAATCATGCTAGGGCTTATTTTTTAGTTAAGTCTTATTTTCTGGGAAACATGATACTTAAAAGTGTAATGTGTTACTTTAATTTTCTAAGTATTGAATAAGTTTAAACACATGCAACATGTCATAGGAATATAAAAGTCTCATTAAAATATATGATGTAACTCTAAAAAGTGAGGTGATGTAATACATTTATATAAACTAGAGTAACCATTTTCAGTGATTGGGATTATTATTTTCTGGTAGTATCATAAACTTGATATTCATTGAGCTTGAAATTGATAATTAATTTTTCAGCACTTATATGCAGATTTCATTCTGAAAATGTATATTATTCAAATTTGTGATGTAATGAAGGAATTGTTGCATGAATTAGCTCTTATGGTGGCATGTAATCATTATCCATATCTTATTTTTAACTTAATTCACCTGGGAACAATTTATACGGCTATTCCTCATCCAAAACCTGTAGCTATTTATTGATCACCACATCATCACTATGTATAGAGAGTTTTCCCTGTTTTAAAGCTATTTATTGGTAATATGGAAAATACATTATTACAAACTCACATAACTGAGGCTTAACATAGTTGATAATATAAAAAAGAAAACAGAATTATCTGAGTGATTTGTTAAAAACATTAAACACTAATCATCATTTGGTCATACAGCCAAAATAAAATTAACTTGCTAACACTTTATGTAATGGAACAAACAATGCAAGCAGTGATCTATTAAATATAATCCAAATAGTTCTCTCTATATATAAATCACTTCCAATATTTGCATGCAAACACTGTATAAAAGCTATCAAGACAAATAAGGACGATTTTTAATGCCATACAAAAGAAAATATTTTTGTAATATCATCATCAACCATTATCAATCCACTGCAGGATGAAGGTCTCACCAAGTTCAATCCATCTTCTCCGATCTTTAGCTTCTCTTCTCCACATCACCTCTGCACACTTTCTTATTTCATCCATCCATCTAACATGTGGTCTCGTTCTGAGTCTTTTACAATCTCTTGGAATCCATTTTAAGATTTCAATTGTCCATCTATTATCATCTCTTCTAGCAGTATGTTCAGCCCAACTCCACTTCAATCTTTTAATTTTTTCAATGAGGTCAGTAACACCTGTTTGTTCTCTTACCCGTACATTGTGTTTTCGATCTCTTCTTGTTACTCCCAACATGCATCTCTCCTTACTTCTTTGAGTGGTCTGAAGTCTCTGTATTACTCTTCTATTAAGTGTCCAAGTCTCAGATCTATAAGTAAGAACTGGTAAAACCCATTTGTTAAAAACCTTCCCTTTTCAAACACATAGACATATTTCCTTTTAGTATCAAGTTATTTCTACCAAAAGCACCACAACCAAGTTTAATTCTATGATTAATTTCATCCATTATGTTTCCATCTGTATTAATAATCTGACCAAGGTTTATGTAACTGTTAACTTCTTCTATCTAATTCATTATAATCAATCTTTATTTTCATATTTTGAGCAAATCGATTAAACATTACTTTAATCTTTTTAACATTTATCTTTAGTCCTACTTTTCTACTTTCATCTGATAACTCCTGCAACATTTCCTGCAGCTCTGAAGCATTATTTGCAAAAACAACTACATCATCTGCAAAATCTAAATGACTTAAATAATCTCCATTTACTTTCACTCCTTTAGTTTCCCATTTTAATCCACAAAATACTTCTTGCAGCACTGCTGTAAAAAGTTTTGGAGATATGGAGTCACCTTGTCTTACACCCTTCTCAATGTTGACTTTCCCAGTATCATTATGTAATCTAATTGTTGCTGTTGCATTTTTATAAATATTCTTTAAAATATGACAATATCCTGGATCTATACCTTGATGATCCAATGCTTTAATCACTGAAGAAATGTTTATAGAATCAAATGCCTTTTCATAATCTACAAATCCAAAACATAATGGCAACTCATATTCATTTGTCCTTTCTATAACTTCTCTCAATACCTGGATATGATCTACTGTACTAAAACCACTTTTAAATCCAGCTTGTTCTTTTGGTTGGTGGAAATCCAATGTTCTCTGTAGACGAGTTGTAATTATCTTGGAAAAATTTTGTATAAAACTGATAAAAGGCTGATAAATCTGTAATTTCTAATATCTTCTTTATCACCTTTTTTAAATATTAATATTATTACTGCATTCTTCCAATCATCTGGTACATCTTTATCATTTAGACATTTGGTATATAACTTTGCTAAAAAAAATTCTATTTCTTCACCTGCTTCTTTTAATATATCAATTATAATTCCATCATTACCTGGAGCCTTTCCTTTCTTCATACATTTAATTGCATGTCTCACTTCTTCATTTAAAATTCTGGGCAATTCAGAAGATGTAATAGATATAGGAGGTACTTGTTCTTTATTACTATATAATTCTTGATAAAAGTCTTCTACCCATTTCATGATGTCATCTCTCTTTTTAGTAATAATTCCATCTTTTTTCTTATTGCAGATATAAATTTTCTACCAATACCAAAATGTTGTTTTACATTCTTGAGACTTTTATTTTCTTCTACAGCTTTCCTTGCTAGTTCACAGTTATACTTTCTTATATCATTTTCAACTCTTTTCCACACCATTTTACAAAATTCGAGATATTCAATCCTTTTTAATGCATCATTTTTGTATATCTTCATATTCCTTCTTTTCTTCATAAATTCTCTAGTCTCAGTAGAAATTTTATTGGTCAATTGCTGCTTTTTTCTACCAGCTATCTTTGTTGCAGTTTTTAAAAGTGTATCAGTTATTTTCATATTAATTTCATTCAAATCTGAATCATGTTCAAAATCTACTAATACTTGAAACCGATTTGTAAGTTCTAATTTAAATTCATTAGAATGTTTCTGAAGATTAGGAATATCAACTGTAAATATTGTTTTTCTTAATAATTTTTGTCTCTCTAGTTTTGCATTAACACATATCTTACATCTTACTAATCGATGATCACTTCCTGTGTTAAATTTATTAAGAACATTACAATCTTGAAATATGTATTTTCTGTTAGTCAAAATATAATCCAATTCTGCTGTACCTTCATTTGGATGCTTCCATGTCCATTTCCTTTTAACATTTTTCTCAAAAAAAGAATTCATAATATAAAGTTTTTCTTTTTCTGCAAACTCCACAAGTCTATGTCCTCTCTCATTTCTATTACCATAACCAAAATTACCTACAGCATTTTCATCTTTCATTTGTTTACCAATTCTAGCATTAAAGTCTCCCATAACAATTTTAAAATGTTGTTTACTCTGATCAAAAGCCTTTTGTACATCCCTATAAAAATCTTCTACTACTTCATCACTATGAGAACTTGTTGGGGCATAAACCTGAATTATCTGCATTTGGTATCTGCTATTAAGTTGTATAACTAATCTTGCCACTCTGTCCAATACACCATCAATCTCCACAATATTGTTCTTTCACTTTTTATTTAAAATGAATCCTACTCCACTTGTATTTTCAATATTTGTGCCTTTATAATAGAGTACATGTCCACTTTTTAAATCAATTGTCTCCTCACCTTTTCTTCTAACTTCACAAAGTCCAATAATGTCCCATTTAATATAAGACAGTTCTTCTTCTAATTCTTGCAATCTTCCTTCACTTGAAAGTGATCTACAGTTGTAAGTACCTAAATAAAAAGTCGTCATCAAATGGCAGCCTGGGTCTTCAATCAGGGGATTCTTAGCACCCTCTGCCTTCGGCCATTAACCGCTGCCTTGGTTGGTGACTTTACAGTCTCCTGGGAATAAGGGCCATGA
Source organism: Epiperipatus broadwayi (assembly GCA_028023455.1). Classification (NCBI taxonomy): domain Eukaryota; kingdom Metazoa; phylum Onychophora; class Udeonychophora; order Euonychophora; family Peripatidae; genus Epiperipatus; species Epiperipatus broadwayi. The sequence goes on from JAQFVV010006435.1 coordinate 766,755, forward strand.
TTTATTTTTGTCTGTCATAATTGTATATATGCATTGGAAAAATATTTATCATTTAGACAAACATTCATTCTGCCTTATCAGGCAACTGAGAAGAAAGATCATGGTGTTTCTTGATCTTAAACTCAGAGGTAAAAAGCCAATAAACTCACCATGCTGACTAATATGTGTTGATGAGCAGCCCATCCATGTTCGTATACTATGTGAATAAACACATAGTAATTACAGCTACAATGACAAGAACGTATTGCGTGGACATTAGGAATTTGCCCTCCTCGTTTCCTTTAAGGCCTCCCAAGAGGAATCATAGGGTCTCCTTTCAGTTAATAGCAAACTCCTTTTTGCATTATACATTATTAAAAAAATCTTAAATTACCAATGACTGTTTTGAATATAATGATTTTAACTCTTTGATTTGTAAAAAATTTTAAAAACAATAAATTATAAATATATTTTCTCACATTTGAATTGGTATTTAATAAAATAATTGTACCAGATAATTTATTTATTCCACATTTTTATTTTAAATCAATCTTCTTAAGAATATCATGGTTGGTTGTGGAACATTCATTTATAATTAATAATTCTTTTTTTTTTTTCAAACATTTAATTTATTTTATTACCTTGCGATTACCATATCACATGATCTGTAGTTATGTTACTGTTACTTTTGCTCTATATAACTATTTATGAAACATCTTGGGTCATCCAATTAATAAGACCATAAACATAGAAAACACCCCAAAGAGCAAAATAAACTGCCTAGCTAGAAAATACAACAAGCATGTCTTGAAAGCCACACTGACATGAACTCACTTTAAATATAATGTAATTCATAAAATATTTAGAAACCAATATTCAACAACAAGGATTCATAGATTACAATGACACCAATCATCTTCTATGACCAAAGAGTAAATTGTTATGGCATTCACATCACTTATAAGCAAAAGTATGAATAAATTTTCATTAATAGCAAAAATTGATGATTACACTTTTTATACACTTATAACTGCAAACAGTAAAAATCTCGTCCTTAAAAAATAGCAATAATAATACATAAAGTATAAATCTATTGTCTATATAAAATTTTGATGAAATATATCTTCCATTAATATATTAAAGTAACATAAAAATTATTAGAAAAATTTTAACTTTCAACTGAATAATAGTCATTAAAATTGAATTCTTTAATCTATTTTTTACAATTTCTATTTTTAACTTTCATTATGATATCCTCCAACATTTCTTTAGCATTTGTTTTTTTTTGTCAACATATAATTTTGGGAGGAAAAATAAAAAAAGCCTATTTTGTAATTTTACATCTTTGAACCAAAATTAAGTTTTTAAATGTACTTTTTTTTTATTGTTATTTTTTTGTTTATGTTGGCAAATTTAAACAAATAGAAAGTATTTAGTCTGAATGTTTGTGATGATAACATTTTACTCAAAAGAAATCGGTTTTCTCCTAGATAAGTATATAAAATTTCTACTGATTTTTGACAGAATATATTACTTGGAGTGTTACCTTGTATTTATTATTCATTAAAATTAAAGGTCATCAGTTCAATTTCCATGTTAGTATTTACTGGCCAAACCTGTACCTGTAAAAGAGAGGAAAATAATGTACTGTGAAATATGTTCTATACCATCCTACAAGTTTTGACTGACAATTGAATGGATTTCAAAAGTTTATGTGGAGTTAGAATTTTAACTATTAAAACTAGATGATGGTAGTAGTCTAACATATAATGACAAAGTGAAAATATAGCTTGCTTATCTGTGATTTGCTTTAGAAAAATGCTATGGCTTACCACATTTACTACACTAGTATATAATTGAATGTAAATTTTTTTTTATTATTTGATGTACATTAATAGTTCACTTCATTTTTTAGTCATTCAGCTTCTTTCAGTGTGCTCATCTGCAAGATCAACTGTCAATTGGCTTATTGCTTCTCATTTCTAATTACAGCTCTTTTTTGAGAAATAATCAGCAAGATATCCTAACTATACTGCTTTCCTCTCTCTTCCAAAATCAGAACAATAATAATTAGAATGTCTTTTTAAGTTAGTGTTCTGATTTTGCAGATAAAGATTGACGCCAAATCAATTGATATTTTAAAACAAAACATGTTTTTAAAAATAAGAATTAGTAATTAACTTTTTTAAATAATGAGTCCTCTAAATGTAGTAAAACATGTTTGGCTTTAATTATAAATGGTTCTTCTCATATGATCCAGTCTATTAAATCTTACTCTATTCGCATTTTTTTTATTTTTTATGCAAGTAATAGAACCTTGTTTTGATATAGAAAAGGGAATAAAATTACAAGGAATAATAAAAATGACCTTCAAATATTTCTAATGAGTTTTATCATGAAACATAATTCATTAAAGATTTATATCAAATCAATCTTTCACTCGAGTGTAAAGTCATTTCCAGTAAAAGAAATCTATAATAAATACATGCATATAACATGTCAGATAAAAAATTTTAAATGTGTAAAATAGTTGTGTTTTTTAATGATGAATTTTTGTGAAAGTTTAATGTACTTGTTTATTTGATCAGTGCAGCAAAAAATAACTAATTTTATATACAAATGTATTCACAATAATGAAAAAATAGATCCCCCCCCCCTCCCATTAAACAGTAAATTGTTTTGAAATAGATCTTTAAAAAGTACATAATATAAACTCATGGAGACTTGAGCAGAGAAAAGTACTTGTAGCTAGATTTGAACAGAGAAAAATAATTGTAGCTCTAATGTGGATATCGTAGCTGATCTTAATGAGATTGGTTTTCTAGAGAAAGTTTAATAATGTTTGTTTGTTTTGGAAGAGCAGGTATATTTTTGTGTGTGTTCATAAAATATGTAATAATGAAATAAAATGTACAATACCTTCATTCCTCTAGTTCAGATATTTCATCATCATATCTTTCTTCTCCATTTTATTATGTATGTGTCAGATCCATATTGCCAGCCTGCTAAATCATTTGGGAAAGAGTTGGCTCGATTTGATTTCTAATTTCTTAACACACACTGTACTTTATCTTTTTGTTATATATTCACAATTGATAATCATTTGTAGAAATAGTTTAAATGACTTGGGAACTATGGAAATAATAAATATATTTCAGACACTGTAAATTAGTAATAACAACTTTATTACTAATAATATATTAATGAATTAAAATATTAAATTATATAACATTAATAAAAAAAAACAACTATAAAAATTCATGCAGATTCCCCTCTCCCTCCTTTTTTTTTTTTTTTTGATCGTTAACTTATTAAAATCCAAGGTTATCATGTCTTTGCTCTTATTTAAATGCAGTTAAGCTCTGTTTACAAAATAAAAAATATTATTATAATTTGTAAATTGTGGCTATAATGTTTGAACTTGTTTAGTGCTACTTGCTTAAAGGAATGTTGATTGAAATGAGAATTTTGATAACTGTAAATAAAATAAATTTATCAGATGTCAAGCATATTATGACTTTGATTAAATAGCATAAATATTCCTTATGCTTATGTTACTCAATAATCTTTATATTGTAATATTAATGTGTGTTGCATTGAAACTGTCTTAAAAATTAAGGTTGTTTATATATATATATAAGAAAAAGCTACAGTGTATTTCTAACAAAGTGTATTTCACTGTAAATATTGTCAGATTCAATGCAAATAAGTTTAATTAAAATCTATGTCTTATATTGTAGATACATTATAACTTACTGACTATTTTATATTATTAATAGAAATAGTTCTCAGTGGAAAATTTCAATTTCACATATAATATAGCAAGCACACCCACTTATATGATTTTTTTACATTTTCCTGTTGACTATTTTCAACAAATATAATTTCATCTATATAGAGAAACAATTTATTTACCTAGAGAAACAATTTATTTACCACAAGTCAGTGTATCAGATAACTTATAATTTCATTTATATATTTTTAGGTGATTTATATATTTAATACTTAGACTAAGAATGCTTGATTTAGTTTTAGCATGGTAGCTTTAAAATATTCAAGTTAAAAGAAAAATTAGTTTGATTTCTTAAACGGTTTTTTTCCCCCCTGAAAGACTTTATTAAAATAAAGGAAGTGATTTTAAAAATCAAAGTTTAGCTTAAGTTAAAAAAGATTCATTTTTTCCTAAAGAAAAGTTTTTAAAAAGAATATCCATGTGTGGATAATTAAATATTTTAAGACATTTATTTCAAATTTAACTACTCAGTTTTTTTTCTATAAACTGAATATTACATTTAATTTTAGTATAACAGACTTTAATATCATTCTCTCTTTCATAATTCAAACACTTAAAATATATTTTATTGAAGAATATTTTAACAAAATAGCAATTATTATTTAGTGATGGTTATTATAATAATTACAGCACCCATTTAATATACTATTTTAAAATGTTTGGAATCGTCAGTTTTCATTCAGAGTAATAAAAAAAAAATTTATTAGAAATATGCAAAACATAGAAAAGCCATTTATATATACAAACACAATTAAATAAACTTTAGATAAAATCAAATTTAAATGTCAGTAAATTTTTTGTTTGTTGTAACACTTTTGTAAACGTTTCAATTCACATTGGAGCCCACATTTTTCCTTGAAGAAGCATTCTCTTGTAGTAATAGTAGTAATAAATAAAAAACTTTGTTTATATTTGTCATCCTTTGGAGATTTCATTACAGGGAATTTGTTTAGTAGTTTTAAAATAATTTGATAAAAAATTTTGTCTAGAGAGCTTCTCATTTCATAGAATTGAGATAGCCTAGGTTGTTTGAAAAATAATAAGACTATCTACAGTTGATCATGCAAATAGTTTGTTTGTTTTTTGGTTTGTTGATTATAAGCTAAGTAAATACCTTTAATTAGGATCTTCATTATACTAAAAAGCAAAACAGCAAAACTGATTGTGGGTTAGACAGATGCTGTCAATTTGCAAGCCTTTCATTAATTAATATCTTTTCAGGAAACATTATAAAATAAAAGAGATAATTCCAGCACATATTGAAGGGCAGTCTATTAAATGTTCACTTTTAAAACTTAAAAATTATAAGGTATATGTCCTATTTCTTAAAGTTATATTTTTTTAACTACTGTTTTTTTTAGAATGGAATGTAGATTTCTAGATGCTTTTCTAAAACTAGCCATGTGCTATTTAAATCTTTTATTTTAAAATCTAACAAAAGTTAGTTAATAATAAGCTAAATAAATATTCTAAAATATATTATTATTTTTAAAAAATTAAAACCTATCTTATTTTAAATTAAAACTTAATTTATTACATTGTTTGTAATACATATACACACACTCATCTTTACTATATTCTTTGTGGAAAGTAGATGATTTATAATATGTGCATCATATTTAAATTTTCGGATATGTGATTTGCATAAGCTTTTCTTGTTTAATGCCAATAAGTTTTAGTCCAATCAGTTAAATTTTATTTCTATCAAGAAGCATTTTAAATTATAATTACTAGCACTAATGTAAATATTTAGAATCTTTATTGTCCTATTAGATTCTTATTTCTGATTTTTTTTACATCACTATTTTATACATTTGTATGTTCTAGCCCAGTTGCTGACCTGTATTCAAATCAGATCTAGTGTCATGAAAACTATTTCAATATATAACACAATGTTTGAGTAGTAGTATTCTTTCTTCTTCAAATGATTTCTGATCTGACCAGTAAATGTGCGAAACGTAGAGAAAATATTTTAAGATTAAAGTGCCATGTTAAATATAATATTCATGTATCTAAAGGTCATCAGATTGATTTTTATGCTAATACTGTCACTAGTCACGCCAACAGTGCTTGAAAAAGAGAGGAAAATAATACTACTTAAAATATGCTATTTATTAACCAGTATTCATTTGCAGTTGAATGTTTTTGTAAAAATATAAAGTTTAAATTTTTGTCAAAACCATTAACAATTTAACTAGATGATCAAAATATCTAATATGTAACTATAAATAAAATGCTATCATCATAAACCTTCATACAAATACTAATTTACTTGTGCTCATAGGAGGTATTTGTTCTTTATTACTATATATATATTGTAACGGGCACATACGACATTACATTATTTTTTTTATTATTAAACATGAAAAAAATAAAAGTTCGCAAATAAAACTTTTTTTTTTAAGAATTAAAAATTGAAAATTAAAATTCTATACTAAACTCATATATTTAAAATCACACAGATGAGAAATTAAAAAAAAGAAACTTTATTAAAAAAAAGTATTTTAAAACTAAATTGTCAGTAAAGATTTAAAGATAAAAATATATCTAAGTTTGTACAAAACAAATTAATTAATGTTATTGAAAAAAAATGGAAATGATTATTTTAATTAGTCCAAGTGAACTAGCCCTTGGGCATTTAAATGTATAAGCAACGGTCAGATAGGAAAACAATAGAAACTAATGGCCAATGAAAGAAATCCATCGGGAAATCGGACCTCAATGGAAGGATCATCATCATCGATGACGTAATGTCCATTGGATCCTAAAGTTACATATAAAAGAAAAAGTTTGGAAATAAAATAGGAGTGATTGAAGAAAATTTAAGAGAGGACTGAGATGTGTTAAGTCGGAGAGTTGGAGACGAAGGGATTGAAAGACGCACTTTCAATTCCTTCAGTTGTTATAACAAAAGGAAAGAGAAATGACCTATTGTTTTCTACATTGAGGACCGGCTAAGGTAAAGGACCTCCGGATGAATAAATAAAATGGCCAACAGAATACCAATCTCTTTAGGACGGCGTGAGAATTCACGTTCAGACGGCAAGCAACGGATAAAAAGGAACGTTTTAAAATCGTAAGAACTTTTTGAACTCTAAGCTTTAAATATATTTCTAAAACTCCAGTATACTAAACAATAAGAACTTTAATTCTAAAACTTGTTCCGTATTTAAAATAATTGCAATAGAATCCTATCTGACCAACTTAATTTATTAATAAGTAATTTTATTTAATGTATTTCTTTTGTAAAATCATTTCCATTTATTTATTTATTTTTTGTTCTTTAAGTTTTTATTATGATTTCTGTTTTCGTCAAACTAGATTATATAAATGTTAAACTTAAGTCGGGCATGAATGGTTGTATAGATTTGTAAAGTTATATTAGGGAAGGTAATCTTAGGTTATTCGTTCCATAGTTGAATTGGGTCAATGGATTGGATATATTGGTGTAATTAGTAGATGTAGTACGAGATTCGCTACGGGCAGAATCGCTTTATATGCCGCACATTCTCATTTTGCCTATGGAAGACAGAGACCGCAGTTCCTTCCTATGGAGTTTTTTTTTTTATTGCTCTTCTCGTCAGATAGATGTGGTATTCCTATCTGGACGAGAGGCAATTTATTTTCTTAACCTTCTTATTACATTGAACACATCGATATATCAGATGGATTGACGTTGGTTTAACTGCGAACTTTTGGCCTAAGGTTAAATAAGGGATAAAATATTTTCTTTTCAAATGCAATCTATGTAGTCTATTCATACTCGACACTCTAAATAAAAATGCATTAAATTTAAGTTGGGTATAGATGCTTGCATGGATTCGTTATCGGTTAATTGTGTTTTTGGTTTTCATATTTGATCAAAATATATAGACATTCGGTAAATACTGATACCTTACGGTGAGTATCTAAGATGTATTTGCTTTGGATGTCTTTTAACTTATTGGTGTCTATGCAGCATCTTATGATGAATGCCATTGGGTTTCTTATAAATTTCACTCTGCATTTCCATCAATGACTTTATATTTTGATCGTTTATGTTTATTTTGAAATGTTTTTGACCGTGTAATCTATGTAACCGATCTATACTCAACATTTATAAAACAAACTTTTATAAATCCATCTGTGCGAACTTATAAAAAATAAAAATGTAAATTAAAATCTAAAATCAAAGTTAAAAAAATGTAAGTTAAATTTTAAAATGTAAACATACTAAAATAATAACGCTAAATTTTATATATATGTGCATAAATAAATGTTTGTGTGTTAATCACTGGCAGTGGCTTATTTCATTCTTTTTTAAAAAAATATTCTTAGATAAGAATTTATTATAAAATATAAATCTCTGCTGTTCCACTGAACTAGTGACAATGGGCTAACGACCGGAATCAACCAATAAAAAAATTTTTTTTTTTTAACTTACGTTTTTCTAGGTTCAAATGCCTAGTGGCGCCCTGTAGTGTAGATACGTTAAGTCTTTTCTTCCGGATCATTATAATATATATAGTACCTCCTATATCTATTACATTTTCCGATTTGCCCAGAATTTTAAATGAAGTGAGACATCAATTAAATGTATGAAGAAAGGAAAGGCTCCAGGTAATGATGGAATTGCAATTAATATATTAAAAGAAGCAGGTGATGAAATAGAAAATTTTTTTAGCAAAGTTATATACCAAATGTCTAAATGATAAAGATGCACCAGATGATTGGAAGAATGCAATATTAATATTTAAAAAAGATAATAAAGAAGATATTAGAAATTCCAGACCTATAAGCCTTTTATCAGTTTTATACAAAATTTTTACCGAGATAATCACAACTCGTCTACAGAGAACATTGGATTTCCACCAACCAGAGAACAAGTTGGATTTAAAAGTCATTTTAGTACAGTAGATCATATTCAGGTATTGAGAGAAGTTATAGAAAGGACAAATGATATTGAGTTGCCATTATGCTTTGGATTTGTAGATTATGAAAAGGCATTTGATTCTATAAACATTTCTTCAGTGATTAAAGCATTGGATCATCAAGGTATAGATCCAGGATATTGTCATATTTTAAAGAATATTTATAAAAATGCAACAGCAACAATTAGATTACATAATGATACTGGGAAAATCAAAATTGAGAAGGGTGTAAGATAGGGTGACTCCATATCTCCAAAACTTTTTACAGCAGTGCTGCAAGAAGTATTTTGTGGTTTAAAATGGGAAGCTAAAGGAGTGAAAGTAAATGGAGATTATTTAAGTCATTTAGATTTTGCAGATGATGTAGTTGTTTTTGCAAATAATACTTTAGAGCTGCGGGAAATGTTGCAGGAGTTATCAGATGAAAGTAGGAAAGTAAGAATAAAGATAAATGTTAAAAAGACTAAAGTAATGTTTAATGGATTTTCTCAAAATATGAAAATAAAGATTGATTATGATTAATTAGAAGAAGTTAACAGTTACAAATATCTTGGTCAGATTATTAATACAGATGGAAACATAATGGATGAAATTAATCATAGAATTAAACTTGGTTGGAGTGCTTTTGGTAGAAATAACTTGATACTAAAAGGAAATATGCCTATGTGTTTGAAGAGGAAGGTTTTTAATAAATGTGTTTTACCAGTTCTTAATTATGGATCTGAGACTTGGACACTTAATAGAAGAGCGACTTCAGACCACTCAAAAAGTATATAGAGATGCATGTTGGGAGTAACAAGAAGAAATTGAAAACGCAATATATGGATAAGAGAACAAACAGGTGTTACTGACCTCATTGAAAAAATTAAGACTGAAGTGGAGTTGGGCTGGACATATTGGTAGAAGAGATGATAATAGATGGACAGTTGAAATCTTAAACTGGATTCCAAGAGATTGTAAAAGACCCAGAAAGAGACCACATGTGAGGTAGATTGATGAAATAAGAAAATGTGCAGGGATGATATAAAGAAGAGAAGCTAAAAATCGGAGATGGATTGAACTTGGAGAGAACTTCATCCTGCAGTGGATTGCTAATGGTTGATGATGAAGATGGTGACTTGTTTTTAGCCACAATTAAACTAGATGATGGAAGTAGCCCACCAAACATCACATGATCACCATTTCTTATGCTTGCTTATAACTGTTATTAAAACAGGCACACAAGCCAGGAACTAGTCTGGGGATATTGGATGAATAGGAACTAGAATAGGGATTGATTACTCTGGCTTACACTTAGTGGCTCTACTGTATGGAGAGTTTTGTCTGTTTTAATGATGGAAGTAGTTCACCATATAATTATTAACATTTATTATATTGGAATTGGAACATATGATTTTTAATAATGACATTATTTAAATATTGCTATTTGTAATCCTGTCTTGCTGAAAAGAAAAAAGGGGGCTCATAGCGTACTTATTTTTTTAATGATTGAATATAGGTTTGATGGTGTAGTTTTTAATTTAAGCCAGTTACAAACTAAAACAAAAACTTTTTTTTTTTTTCTAGATTTACAATTTAAAAATATTCTATAGTTTTTTTTATATTTTGAACATTTTTAGTAATTAATATTTAATAAGCTTAAGTCTTTCATCAGACAATGACTTACTATATCTAAATTGTATTGAGCTGCCTCTATAATCAGTTTCAGGTACCACCTCCCTGTTTATACTATAAATAAATATCTTTTTAATTAATTTGAATTATTTTTATCATACTTTTTTTTTTATAGTTTGTAATATGCATTTGTATAATTCCTGCTCTAAGTGGTTTAATGCAGTAATCGGAACGTAAGGTTCTCTGTTCGAGTCCATTGCTGGCACTTTCAGCACTCAACTTCTTTTAAACTCTCGAGAAATAAAGTAGTTTGATTATGATTATTATTATTATTGTTGATGATGATGAAGTAAAATCTTCAGTGACTTTTAGATTGACTGACTCAACCTAAATATCTTAGTTTTTTTTAAGACAAATGTCTTGATACTGGGATGCAACCCTGTCTCCAGTATGCACTGCATTTCGACTGTCCTGCAGTCATCATCAGAGCTACAATATTCAAATATATAATTAATCAATTAATACACTTGTCCACATATTCATATATATATATATATATAATTAAATACACAATATAAACAAAAATAAATTACATTTTAATCTGACCATTATGAATAATCATTTCCCATTTTATTACTTTATTATTTAAAGGATATTGATAAAGTGTTTAAGAAAGATGTAAATGGTATGATATGTTGAAGCAGAAATCAATACATAGGAAAAGGAAGAAGTAGAAAATTTATAATTTCGTTATAGTGATGTAACTAGTTTTAAATATGTTATTTTGCCCAATATATGTATATGTGTGAGGCATAGGTTTAGAAAAACTTCATTTAAGGATACTCTATACGATTTCTAAACATTATAAAGGCAAGTTCATAAAATGAATTGGTAACTGGAGAAAAATACTATTCAAAACAAGCAATTACCAACCTGTATTGTCTATTTGTGTGTTATTACTAATAAGTTGTTTGTATTTGACCAGTTTAAATAAAGTTTAAAATTTTCTAGATATTCAATTTCACATTTAATATACCATCAACACACATCTTCAGGCAAATGAGTTGTGTTAATTAAAGTCATGTAAATATACATCTTTAAAAACCAGCCCAACATCGCAGAACTGACATAAGAGAAATAGAAAAATACATTTTCATTGGATTGTTTATGTGAGGCAAATGATAACTTTTCTCTAAAGATATTCTTAAAGACACTAATATAAATTTCCCTTAGCAGCTACAAGCGATATGTGACACTACTAGAAATATTTATATGTATAAATTTTGCAGAATTTTATAAATTGGAAAGTAACCATACTTTCTAGGGATATTTGTATTTTGCAAAAATCAAATATTTGAATTTTGCTCCATAATATATGCTTTATGCCATTCTTAGTGGTTTAGCAATATCTCACACAACTGAAGTCTAAATGTAAGTAATTAATTTCTCCATTTTTTACGATCTATGATTATTTGTTTTCTATTTTTTTATACAAATAAAATATTTTTTGTAAATAATTCTTACAATAAAAAAAGAAATCAAACTTATTTCATTATAATAACTAATCTCAGAAGTGGTATCAGTTGTATTTTATCTCCTTTTTTTTTTTTTTTTTTTGCGACTTATGATTATATTTTTTTACACAAATATATTTTTTATTAAGTATTATAATAATAAAATCAAATTTATTTCATTATAATAAACCATTAAGCATCACATGATCACTATCTTGTATGGAGAGTTTTGCTTTGTTCATTATAATAACTGATCATTCTTTTTCTAAAAGAAGGCAATCAACTCATCGCAGTTAGAAGCAGCATAAACGGAAGTAATTTTATTTCTCCATTTTTTGCAATCTATGATTTTATTTTTTTTTTTTTTTCACTTTTTTTATATAAGTACTATAATATTTATTGTAAATAATACTTTTCTTAAAAATAGTAATACATATTCCTTTAGTTATTATGTTACACGAATGATATTGTAGCCCTTGCAGGTTAAATAATCAAATGATTTATAGCTGAAGGGTTTGTATGAAATTTGAGTACCAACAAAAATAATGCCACAAACCAGAGTCCTTAAGCTGTTGAGTCCCCCAATCTATTATTTCACTAAATCACACAAAGACATTTCTAAAGAAGTGCATTAATGAATGCTTTGTTTGGGTTTTGCAGTCAGATTATAATGGATAACTACAATTAGGCAAAGTATTGAAGTCTTTCACGAAGTTTGCTGCAATTGGTGTCGAATAAACAAACTTGATGACTAGCATATAATATATGCACTTGTATTTGTGATTCCCAGATTGGTTATGTAATAATCCATCATGAAATTTATCTTTAACTTTTTATTCTTTTTTCTTTTGAAATTAAAATGGCCATACTTATTTAGATAACTACTAATGATGATGGTTATATGAATATAAACTCAAATAGTTTTTATTTAGTATTGTAATTAGTGTGTAATTTGAATTCTTTTTTTTTTTTAATTTATTAATGAACTTTTTTAAATAAATCTTTTAATTAAAATCTGTTATTATTTTTTCATTTAGTTTGTCCTCTTGAAATAGTTTTGAATACTATTTATGTATTTGACATTCAATATATGTTTTATATATATATTTTTTTTAATTCTACTTAACATTGATATTTTTTTAGGTACAAGATTTAGAACTACAGAAGAAAGTTAAAAAAGAAGACAAAAAAAAGGAACAGAACGACTTGAATGTGTTATTTAAACCAGTAACAGCTCAAAAAATTTCTAAAGGTTATTTTATATATATATTATACAAAAAGATAGGATTACCCTCTTTAAATAATGCATTTTTTATTTACTCATTGTTTAATCTGATTTATAACAGGAGTTTAATAGAAGTAAACATTGCTTTTAAAATGTTTTAACATTAGTTAAACTGTTATTAATTATATTTCAATAATCCATTTGTAGTTATCTTTTCAACATGTGTGTGATCAGGTGGGTCAGCAATATGAGATGGCATTGCGAGTAGTGGGCCGTGTGAAAGTCTGAGTTCAAATCCCGCATATATTACATATATAAATGCAGGTTTAAGCCTGTACAATGTATTAATAATCAAAGAGATAATAGAAGAAAATTGTTTTTATCAAAAGGTAACAATCATCAAGAATCATGTGGTCATTGATTTTTTTTTTCATCTTCCGGTAGTCCATCTTTTTTTAGAAAGCAGTGTGATGAATGCCCACTAATTTCACATTTTATCAGCAGTCCATACTTTAGGACATCCTCACATTTTGTTATGCCAGGTGTAATACAAAAATTATAATTCTCATGTTATCATTGCTGAATGAGCAATAGCAATTCTTCCGATTTACATGGATACAATTTTCAATTTACCTTTTTTATATATAAGTCTTATATTGGGTACTTTTTGATGCAGACATTTCTCGTTGGCTTTCTGCCACTTATTCTGTCAAATGTTAAGATCTCACTGAATCTTTTATCATCATCCAAATTTCACATTTTTAGCTCGTTAGCTAATATGCACAAGTTATACATTTACTTCAGTTTATAACATGATTTGAATGGATATTATTCATGTCATGTAAATCTGTTCTTCTTTTGTCTTTTTAATTTTATTTATTTATTTTGGCAGTCTAGAGATATCTAATAGTTTTGCTTCTGAATTAAAAGAAATATCTATATTGTTCATTTTACTTCCCTCTGCATGACTTTTCTTTCATTTTGTCTTTCTCAAATAAGTACCGTTATGTGCATTTATCATGATATTTTATTTTCTTGTTCAACATCTGTGATGCGTGAGTTTAGTATTTCATCTTTTACTTCAGTTATGTCCTACGAATAATGCATGCATTTAGTTATTGGTTCTTAATCTAAGTACTGACCTTCCTTTGAATTTTTTTTTTATATAGTCTTTAGATCGATGATGACAAAAATCTTTTTAAGATTAACAAAGTACAGACATACAGTTCTTTTCTTCCACATTTCTTGGCAATCTTTTATAAATTCAATCTCTTCTTCTATCTTTATATCATTAGATATTGTAAGAAATGTTTTTAAATGCAGTACATTCTGTTTTGTTTTCTTGTTTATAGATGGCATTAACAATGATTTAGTTCACATTTTAGTCATAAGCTTTTTTATTCAGATGATATACTGAATAAATTTTTTTTTTAATGAACTATGTTTTGTTTATTTTTTCAGTTATACCATCATTTCCAGGACGTCTATTTTTCATCAGTTTATTCACTAATCTTTTAATTTTTAGTCACATATTATTTTCATAAATGGGTGGGTACAATATCAGTAAAGTATTTTGTCATTGACGTTAGTTTTTTATTCACTTAAGAGCAGAATTCTAATAATTGTTTTGATATATTAATATATATTTTTTTAGCCACCCTTTAGTATTTTTTATCATTCTCTATGTTTGTATGAATTTATATTCAGCATATTTTTTTTATGTCTCTACATTACTGCACCTTGCTTTATACTGTTGTTAAACTAATTTTTGAAGTGTTTTTTTTTTTTTTTTGCTTCTCAGTACCATTATTCTTAATGCATTTATGGTTTTAATATTCACATTTTTAATCATCTGTAAATAAAAAAATTAGAAATTTATAAATTTGAATTCATAAATTTTATACATGCTTACATGCAGTATCATGAATCATTTCATTATCAGATATTTCTTTTCATATACTCAATAACTTGGTTGCAATTAAAGCAAAAATAATATTGCTTTTACAATCACTGTTTTTGTTTTGTTTTGTTTTTTGCTGTGAATTATTGAATAAAATTTTGTCTTAAGAATGCGCATCCAGCATTATAGGAATGAAATATGCTGAGCAACATATATCCACCCATATTTATGTAAGCTGACATTAATTTTTATTTTTATTATTAAGTAATTGGACAATAAACAGAAGTTTGATATTCATTGCTTATTAAACTTTTTTATCAAACTGAATAAAGTCCTAAAGGAGTAAAATCCAAAATTTTTATTCAGTATATATCTGACTTAACAATTTTTGTTGATTGTTACATGTTTTCTTTTGCTGAAGCAAATAAATCTTTTTTATCTGACTTTGCTAAGTAATCATCTGTAATTAAATTTAATGGGTGAGAATTTAGTTACATAAAAGAAATTATTGATAAACATTAATGAACTATAATAAACAACAGCATACTCTTATTTGCTTTTACCAAAACTATGCCATTTATTGTAAGCTTTAATAAGCAGTAGATGCCAGACGATAATACTTAATAAATCCCTATCCGATGTTGTCCCATCCGATATCTCCAAACTAGTTTCAAGCTTATAGCTTTCACCATTGAGCCGCTTCAAGTCTTGGAACAGTGCAAACGGGTATTTAGGTTCTAATGCATCTTCTCTTCAGCCATTATTTTCCTCTTTTATACTATCAAACATTATCATTTGTCTTCTATTATCTTAATAAACATAATAGATGGTGTAGCTATAGCAAAAGAAAAAGAATATTACCTTGACTTATCTGATATTTTAGTGGACTTACAGTAAATAAGAATTCTCAAATTTTAATTTTTTAAATTCATGATTTAAGAAAAAAAGAAAAAGTGTAATTGATTTATTAATGGGGGGGAGGGTGCATAATGAACACATTCATACACACACATATATATATCTACATTTGAATAAGTACGTGTGTGAATATGATGTCTCAATTTTTTATTCCTGTATTTTTTTATATTTACGTTATTCTGTTTTTGTGTTAATTATTTTTTCTTTGTATCTTAATGGTTATAATTTAAATAGTATTGTATCATAAGTATGTGTGTGTATGTTAAAGATGCTTGTGTAGAGTTTTGTATTATCTATGAATTTCAGGCACACACAATAACTTCTATCCATATTTTTTGTTCTATTTTTCTTAAAACTCTGATGCTATTTTTTCATTCCTTGAACTTTTACCATCTTGGTAACATCTTTTGATTTATGTAAATTAAAACTTATTCCATTTGCTAGGTTTCAACTGAATATTTTACAATTATTAAGCTGTTATCTAAAAGTATATCTGCCTTGAAAAATTCAGTTCTGTTAGAATGAATTGACTGCCTTCTATTTATTAGCCTCATGACTATTCTCTATGTCTTATTATGTCTCCTTTCTACACTTCTGCTTGCATCATGATTTAATTCTAAAAATTTTAAATGTCTTTTAATTATATTAATATCATTTTCAACAGCTGTATTTGCCCCTAATGGGTTTCCATTCTCCACTATAATTTGCAATCTTGGTATTCCCAGTTTTTTCACTGATATTAATGTCTCATGGTGTAGATCATCTAACAATAGCTCAGATTCAAGAAGAAAAAAAATCATATAGAGATCAATCATGGACCACTAAGAAATTTAGGAGTGACCACCTTAATTCAAAAAAAAAAAGTAATGGTAACTAATGCTACCATTTTTCACACATTAACTGCTATTGCAGACAAGAATCAGGTTTCCACAATGAGGTGACTGCTATGTGTAGTCGGGCAATGGTCAATGAATGGGTTGGATCACTCGCTTGCTCGAAATGTGCAATGTTATATGTTGATTAAAAATTTATTGACGTGAAAAATTCACTGTTCAACACAAAACTGCAGTTGGAAGCCACGGATGTATTCAGTTATTCATGAAGCCGATAACTGTGTTTTTTATTATGATAGGTTTACGGATTTAAATATTTTATTTTGAAAATTTTGTTGTTTTATTTTAATTCAGCTTTTAAAAGAGCAATCTGTATCTAAAACAATTGCAAAGAAAAAAGTACTTAAAAAATTTTAAATGCAATAGGAAGAACTGTTTTTTTCCACCAATGATGAATGCAAAGTTTGTGTGTTATGCAAGAGTCTAGGAAAAATTAGAAGTCATTTTAAAACCTTGCATGTTGTAGCCTTGAAGAAAATTATAAGTAGCCCTTGCCTAGAAAAAGTGTACTTATCCCTGGTTTAAAGACGTATTTGTGAATTACTGAAGTGTTAAAAGAATTTGCATGGAATCTGATATTATTTTTGAATATCTTTGTGCTATATACAAGGGTAATATTGGCATTACCATCTGATACATATCTGTACTTTTATTAAAGAAATCAATAATTCGCAAATTTTAACTTAACAAGTTTAATTTCTTGCAATAAAGGTAATAAAAATAATAAATAATAAGTAGAATTCACTTTGTACTCTTCAAAATGTTTACAATAAACTATCACATGGAAATAGATTTCTTACATGCACAGTTAAATATATAATGAATTTGTGTATCTTTACCTTAGTATTTTACTTCAACTTCTTGTGCAAAGATATTTTATAACTTACATATACAACGATTTCCTCATTATCTTAATTAATCTCTTTATCAACAGTTAGTCCGCATTCTAGAGTCTTGCAGGTTATTTTATATATCAGTCTTTATTTACATATATTATTTTTATTTATTATTCAACTATATTTATGCGTGTGCTAATTTTTATAGAGGTGACAGTTGTAATGTAGTGTCTGTATATAAAATTTTTAATAGTCTTTATTTACATTTATAATGTATACAAGCACCGACAGTTCACTCTTCTCACCACTCTAGAAATAAGTTACAGATTTATCTGCAAATATAATCCTTTAGTCGTTCAAGTTTTCTACAATCTCTTGTAGTCTAGGTAGAGGCACAGCTCCCTCACTATCATGATTAGTTGCTTTTTTTTTCTTGATCTGGCTATTTTGTTGATGAAAGATCTTTCACTGACTATACAACAGGATCTCAGATAGTACACTCGATTCAGCAAAATCTGCTTGATCAGTCTGATTGGAAATGAGTGTTTCATTATTTTGCGCTTATGAGGAGATATCGGTGTGCTCCTCATCTTTATATTAAGAAGAGTTTTGCTTTTTATTGGATAAATGGAAATTGCCTGTTATTAGCATCTAATGCTTGACTCTGATGAAATATCTAATCCAAACTAGTTTGTCGGTTTTAAATTTCTCGCAGTCTAAATCATTATTAATAATCTTTTTTTTTTAATCTGGTAACAACTTTGACAAGGGTGTGCAACATTTTCAACACAGTAACGGTTCATTCTTTCATTGCTGATTCACTCAATGTGAAATGTTAATGAAACATGTCTACTAATGCTTCATTTATATCCTTGTTTGATGTTTTTTTTCAGCTGATGAATTGCCTTTTCAGCCAAACCATTTGATTCAGGAGGATATGGTAGAGTCAAAATATGACATATTTATCAGCTAAAAGCTCTTTGAAATTCTGAAGGTAAAACCAGTTTTGTTATCGGTCACAAGAGTTTCTGAATAATTATGGCATGTGAAGATTTCATTTAAGTCTCGGACAGAAAACTCTGCATTAGTATTTTTGATAAACTTATAAAAATTAGAAATATGTAGCTATTCATTGGATCTGCTTGGTCTACATGTATCCTTTTCCTTGGATTCTATCTTAAACTATTATTTAAATCTCTTTTGGAGGTAAGTCAATGGTAGTCTGGCATTCTAAACAGTTTCTTAATCATCTTCTCTATTTCATGCTTCATATTAGGCCACCAAACTTAAAATTAAGCTAAGGTTTTTATATATTACACTTGGATGTACTTTATATATCAAACTGAGCACTTGCTTTCGACTCTCTGGTATGGGTACGCTATCTGTCATAATAATGAAGTCATTGCATGTTAATAGATTTTCATGCATATTCCAAATAGGTCTTGCAACATAATCTGGTCGACTTTTTACTATCCAAACTTCATTCAATTTTTCAAAGTTTATATTCTGTCCAATTGGCAACCTTAGAACTGTTCAAAGTTTTAGATTTCATACAGACTATATAGTTTTACTGAAATTCACAAGGATCCAGTAAAAGCGATCAGACATCCATATGATTATTCCCTGGCTTATACATTAGTTTATAATCGTAAGCCGCTAATAAATTGATCCAGTGAATCAATCATTGGCTGGCATGTTTGAGAATTTTCTTATTAGGACCTAAAATTCCTAACAATGGACAATGATTTGTATCCATATATGTATAATGTTATATTTTTTAACAGCAAAGACAGCTGACTATAATTTTTCTCAGCAGTTCCAGATCTTTGAGGCATATGCTATTGGACTTTCTCCAAAACAGCATTGTAGATAATGGCTCCAACTCCATATGCCGAAGCATCAATTTTTATAACCACCTCCTGGTCAGTCCTATAATGTACGAGCAATTGGGTAGACCTTAATATCTTTTGGTTTATGGAAATCTAAACCATGCTCTTTGGTCCCTCTCCATCACTATCCTTTATGCAGTAACTCATACAAAGGTGCAACAATGTGCGATTTTTCTCTAAAAACCTCTCAAGAAGTTGAGTACTTCTAAGTAAGCCTATAAATCTTCTATGTTCCTACGTTTATGCATTTTTGATAGCTTTAATTTTTTCTGGGTTAGGGTATAACATGGCCTAGAAATTTTATCTCTGAGGTAGTCCGTATACATTTTGAGGTGTTAAGCCTAATCCAACTTTGTCCAAATTTTCAAATACATATTTTTGATTCACACTGTTTGATCAGTAATTAGAATATTATCCAAATATGGGATAACGTCTTCCATATCTTGGAATAAGCTATCCATTTTAGCTTGAAGCACATTTGAAACAATCATAATCCCATAAGATAATTTGTTGCACGTA
This sequence comes from Epiperipatus broadwayi, assembly GCA_028023455.1. Taxonomy (NCBI): domain Eukaryota; kingdom Metazoa; phylum Onychophora; class Udeonychophora; order Euonychophora; family Peripatidae; genus Epiperipatus; species Epiperipatus broadwayi. Next base: position 786,745 of record JAQFVV010006435.1, read on the forward strand.
TAAAGTCCCAAGTGAGTATTGTTATTTAGCAATTCTATCCATAATAGATATTTGATGGTCGACTTTAAATCGATCTTTGCGAACAATGATACCTGAAGTGAAGCTAGAATTTTGCATACACTTGGCACAAGTTACACTTTTTTGTAAATGTATGAATTAAGTGTAACACAGTAAACTTCACAGAAACAAATAGTAACATCCGGCTTAATAATCACAACCACCAGTATAACCCATGATGAATCTTCGACTAGAGATAACCCATCTTTGTTGACCTTATCATTAATAGGCTCTTCAGCTTTGGGTTTTAAGGCTTACATGATTTACATACTAAAGCTGGGCTTCCCGCACTAATGTGATATCCACTGCCATGTTTTTAATTTAGTTAATTTCTATTTAAACATACGGGAACTTATTTTTTGACTTTTTCTTCAAACTGTACTCTTAACAAATTCCCAGTTAGAGGACTTATATTTCTCTTAATTATATCCAAGAGTAGAAATTTAACGTTGGCATTGATTTTCACAGGTACAAATATTTTTCAATGTATATCAATTTTATTTCCGTATATGTCTATAACTAATACATGTGCATTTTAAAGTGTCAAGTTGCTTTTATTGTTATCACTAAATTTATTCCAATTCTTGTGTGATAACAATGTTGTTTTGCAAATAACTTTGTCTAAAACAATATGGCCATTATCTCTATCATTAATCTTTTTGATATTATTTTCTCTCACTCACTCCATCTCCCTACTAATTAAAGTCTGAATTTAATTCAATTTCTAAACTCTTGTCTTTATTTTTATGGACACAAACTAAATTTCCTTTTAATTTACACATTACATTTCTGTTTTCTCTATTTGTAGTTCTATATATGCCACCCATCTCCCCACCCCCAAAAAAACAGGTTAAGACACTCTTTAAATATGTATGACTTGGCCTATCAACTTGTGCTCTATTAACTGGTATAGGGTTGTTATGCACATACGTTGTAGCTTGGAATTCCAAAGCATTCTCCAGCATTGTCTCTTGTGTGATATACTTTCCCATTGCAGATTTGTATGTAAGATTTAGCTTACTTGATAAGATTTTCCTGAAGGTGTGGTCTGATATTCCAAATAAAAGTTGATCCATTAACAACACATAAATAGTGAAGTGTATAAAGAGTCCACATATCTGTGCATTACCATTTTACTTATATTTCTTGCGCACAGGTATAACTTAAATGTATGACAATTTCCTCATCATCTTAAACTAATTACTCTATTATTTCTGCCTGATTTTATATATATATCAACAGTGAACTCACACAATAGATTCTTGCAGATTATTTCATATATCTTAATTCTACATGCCTAATATGGGCTATATTTGCATATATTATCTTTATTTATTATTCAATCACATTCATGCTGTATGCTAATTTTTTAGAGTGGTAATAGTAGTAAGAAGTGACAACTATGGTATAATGGCTATACATAAAATACAAAATTTTAATAAACTTTATTTACATTATAATATATACATGCCTAGACAGTCCACTTCTATTATTTCATCTTTTACATTCTACATAATAGAAATTTTTAGGCTTTAAAATTATTATTATACCAGATTGTTGTCACATCCAAAGCCAACTCAAGATACCTAGCTGTCCATACATTACTTTTTTTGAAAAATATACAAACGTACATTAATTGTGTGTGTGTGAAAGTTAACTTTTGAGTGATATAAAATGATTTGCTACTATGTATATTTAGTATTATTATAAATTGAGCACTCTCTAAAACAATTTTTTTTTTATTGTCTGGTATATTCATTACAATATTGTTGGGGGTTTTTTCATTTCTATTGCAATATATTAAGTTTTTCATCAATAAAATTCTTTTGAAAAATAAAAGCGTGAGTTATGTTGTAATACCATGTAAATTTTTTATTGCAATATTTTTTTAAACTAAACTATTTAATACTATTTAAAAAATAAATTTATAATTTTATTCTTTTCTATATTACTGTAGGTGCTGATCCCAAGTCTGTGTTATGTGCATTTTTTAAGCAAGGGCAGTGTACCAAAGGTGATAAATGTAAATTTTCTCATGATTTGACAGTTGAAAGGAAATCTGAAAAAAGAAGCCTCTACATTGATTGTCGAGATGATCTTGAAAAAGGTAATGTAATAATTGTATTTGAATGCAAGCCTTTTTCCATATGGTGCAATAAAACAATTAGTTTGTGATGTTTTATATTAAAGAGAAGGCATCCTCATTTATTTTATTATGTGAATTCACATTCCTCATGTTTGTCAGATCACAGTATTTAGATTCACAGATAAAAAAAATTGTGATTCAAGAATACAATGAACATTTTCTGTTTATGTGAAAATGCCAATAGAAGTTATATATTATTGTATAAAAAATTTTGATAATATAGTGTAATGTATTGTAGTAATAATTACTTTACTATCGTTTATATATATATTTTAAAATTAAAATCAAGGTAACAAATTTACCAAAGGAAAAAATAAACTTTTTAAATGTTTTTATTAAACTTAGAAATTCTGTTTGTTTGTTTCTCTCAGATCTTGCAACTTATTTTTAACATACTTTTGAACGGATTTTCTTCAATTTTGTTTATATGTTAGATATTGAAGACAATGCTACATGGCACTGAAGTATTTCAGGGTTGTCCAATCTAACATTTCTAGCAGGCCAAATTTTTAAAATATGTGATATCACTTTAGTAAGTTATCAGTGTTGCACAATAGATGATGATATTCTTAGTTTGTAAAACTTGAATATTAAATAGTTATGAAAGTCTGTTGTAAATTAACTAAAAACTAAAATAAAATGTTTGCCTCAAGAATTTGTATAGGTTAATAAAGAAAATATATTTAGCCTCAGGAATGTCAATTTATAATTAGTTTCCTGGCAACATAAAAACATGAAATTATCTATTTCTGTTTATCTGAATATAATTTCTATTTCTATTTCTTTATCAAATAAAAAATTTATGAAAATATAATTCAGCATATACAGCTCTCTGGAGAAATTTAACTATTATTTGCAGGATGTCAAGGAAAATTTTAGTTTTCTTCATTCTCACACCTTCTGGGTTTAAATTCTTATAACAACTTGAGGTTGAAATAAAAGACCCCTTTCATTTAAAACTGAAAACAAAAAAGCCATTATATAGGTTAATAGAGAAAACTTGTTTAACTTCAGGATTGTCTATTAATAATTGGTTTTCTGGCAACATCAAATGGTAAAGTTATGTCTGTTTACACAGATATAATCTCTTTATTTCTTTATCAAATTAAAAATCCATGAAAATATCTAATTTGACATATATGCATATATCTTGTAGCTTTAAATGGGATCACCAGTTCTTTATAATGATCTAATAAATATCTTATAAGGAAATCCAAAGAAATTTGCTGAGTCTAATTCTTAATGTCTTTTGTTTGTTTGTTTTTACATATTTTAAATATCATTACAGTAGAGATCTGTGCAACAAACACAATTATTTCAAAAATTACTTTCGCTAAACTGTCTCTTCATTTGATACTATATTAAAATGTATGTGTTTAACAGTAATCCATACAGATCCACATTCTAGATCAAACTTATGGTCCAATACATATACATATAAATTTATATATACAGCCTTTTTATACTTATTGGATAACTTTTGCAGCCATTTATATATTATCCTGTAATTATCTATTGTCTATTATTAAATAATATAAAAAACAAAAATTGAATTAGTTTCTGAAAAATATTTCATTATTACTTTTTTTTTTTTTTTATTGGGTTTGTTTTTCAAAAATTAATCTTATGGTATCAAAAACATAATTGGCAAAGTACATGAAGAATCATTTATTTAAAGTACTTCAGACAAAGTCTTTCTAGAAATAAATTTTTAAGTTTTCCGTTTGTATTATTATTAGTAGTACTTTTTAAATCTAAAGTGTATAAATATATTAGTTGCATTACCAGCTGTGTTTACTTTTCCATTTCAAAGAGATGGACAATATAAATAGCTTGCATAGGTTTATAAATACCTCCATTTAAAGGGATGAAAGTGAGGGAATCAAAAGCCTTGAGCCTAAAAAAATAAAAATAAATTAATTATTTAATTTACTATACTAAATTTTAATTTTTATACTTAAAAGAATTTTACTTAATTAAATATTGAGTGCATTTATTTATTTTTTTAGATACTATGGAAAATTGGGATGAAGCAAAGCTGGAGGAAGTCGTTAATAAAAAACATGGAGAGGCAGAGCAAAAGCAACCCAAGACTGAAATTGTTTGTATATTTCTTTATATATATTTACATATATTCATGGGAAAGTCAAACTCCTCTATAGTTTATATTACGATGTGTTTAGTTTATCAAAGTAGATTTCACATTATTGATTTTTTAAAAATAATTTCACTCAGCAGTACATTTTAATAAATATGCCATATAGAAGAATGTTTAAGTATTATAGCTATCAATAATACAATTTCTCAAATTTTTTTTAAATAATAAAAACATTTTGCTAGGTTGGTTAACTCTTTAGTCAGTGTGTTGTTGGGCTTGTTTCCCATTCAGAATCGTAGCACATTATTTTCTAAGACTATTAGTAAAAGTTTTCTAATATTTTTAAATAAGGAGAAAATTAATGTGATGACATATCAGGAAGGATTGCATAATCTTTTAGTAAAGCAGACATATAAAAAAAAAACTTTCTATATTGAATCTACAAAACATCTTTTAATACATGAAAATTTAAAATAATATTGAAGTTAGGCACTTTTTTTTATAATTAATTATTTTATGTATATATATGTTGAACCTTAAAAGTCCTTCGTAGTGTAGAAATTAGCTTATCTATCTCCATGCCAGTGTTCTGGACTTCAAATCCAAACCAAGTAAACCTTGAATTTTTTTTTTTTTGAACCACAAACTGGCTTACAATTTTTCTTTTAAGTAGATGGCTTATAGTCAATCTAGATGGCTATCTGTTATATCCACACTTACGACTGTGCCAATGTTATATTCGCCAGTCTGACTGTGCGGCTATCCAATAACGTTCGCTAATATTCAAATGCGTATGCTCTCCAACGAATGCTCTGAATATACTCTGTATTTTCTGCAATGGATGCTCTCCAAACGAATGGTCTGCAACGAATGCTCTGCCACGGATGCTCTCCAACGAATGGTCTGCACCGACTGCTCTCCAATGAATGGCCTGCAAGCGGATGCTCTCCAAACGAATGGTCTGCAACGAGTCTATTTCTACAGTTCGCTAAAGTTCAATTCCCACGATGTTCTTTCAGGCTGGCTGCTATAAAAACGGTTCACAATGGGCATACCTTTGCCCCAGTCCAGTGTAGCTGTACACGAACTCTTCGTAGTAAGCACTGCGACTGCCGTTAAGCTCCTTCCTACTGAAATTGAACAGCAACTCTACTATAGATGCACTCAGTACTGTCTGCTACTCCAATACTGCGTGACTGCTCTCTACTATCTATATTACACTGCTGCAGTCTCCCCATCTCTGTGGGCTCTTTCAGCTACACCCATGAACTGCATTTCCACTGGGCGCTGGTCATTAACCGCAGGCACTGACGCGAGATATTTCTACTGGTGTTAAACAGATGTCTACTCAAGTACTGCTACTCCACTACTGCGTAGTTGTTACCCAGACTTCTTATCGCTCTCTGATAACAGCAACAATCAATCAATACACCGTCCAATAAGGTAACGTCTCTTATCCAGAAATATTTGTAATCAGCAAATATTTCTTGGAATTGTCAATCGCCATTACGGCATTGCACTAATTAAATTCCTCAGCTATCAGAGCGCGATCTAAAAACAACCTCTCGAATAAATTCTAGTTTTTTCTGGAGTGCACAAACATGTCTGCCATTTTTACAAACAGTACACTATCCAATAGTGGTTAATAAATGAATATATAGTTATTCTTAGCTAGAAGATAAAAATTTCAAATTAATCTGGTTTAGTAAGATGAATGTCAATTTTTTATCTGTAAAAAATAAAAAATTTAATTTTAATTGAATATAGGTTTCACTACAAATGAAGAAATTGTCATATTCCAATAGGTGCAGAATTGATTCAATCAATGTTATATATATTGGAATTGGTAAAACTTTATTAATATCTTTGTTTTACCGTACTATATAAGTAGAATATATTTGTTTTATATGCCAAATAATTATGTAAAAAAGCTGTTTTTAATGATTCAGAATTTTTCCAAACATTTTGGAAATTTACACTTTTATTGATTGTAACTAGTTTGAAGTCAAGTTAATCAAAAAATTAACCCATACATACAGAAAAGTACCGATTTAAAGAAAAAATAATTATTATCAAAATTAATTTAATTTTAAGCAAGGTAGAGAAGAGAAAATTTGTTATTCTTTAACACTTGTTATTTATAATACTCTTATTAGATTTTACAAGCATTTAAAATTTAGAGTTAAATGATATGGATAAAATAAAGTTGAGGTAGATTTAATTAAATGAATAAGAAATTTACTTTACCATAAGTTTATATTTAATAAAAGAATATGTTTATTTGTTTATAGATCCATAGAATATTACCATGATTTCATAATAAATTCATACTTCAATATAATAAATGAAATTACAGTTTAAAACATTATTTAAATGAATAAATTAAGTAGGGAACAGTCAATATTTTATTAGTACAAAAGAAAGGTAATTAAATATTTAAATTTCAAATTTTATTTTGTTTTTATTATTGAAAGTATTAAATGATTTGGGTTTTAAAATTAAATCTGTTTATATTGAACTAAATTCACTGTTTGAAATCGGCATTCTTCGGAAAGAGATGGGAGTTAGAATAAAAAGGTTGCCTACTATTATTTGTTTATGCAAGAGAAATGATATAAATTTAAGTCTTTCAGTTAAAAATTTATTTACAATAAGAATGTCTTTTCTACATGGAAACATGAATTATGGTAAATATTCCTTTAAATGAAAAATAGTATAAATATGAAATTCTAAATTTAAAAGTGGTCTCTTTTCTTCAGATCGTAAACCTACTTGCATTGTCTTCCTTGCTTAATTCCAATAAATCTGAAATGGGTCAGAAAAAAGTAATTTAAATACAGTATTTTCTATTGTGGGTAACATTTGTATGAGAATCTACAAGGGGTTTTTCGTAGCATAGATTTATTTAAACAAAATTGTTCTTTTAAAAAAATAGCTACTTTCTAAATCTTATTTCTATTTTAGCTCTGAAAATGGATAAATATTTTAAAACTTTTAGTACAATTATTATTTTATCTTTTTTTTTTAATCTATATATTTTTTTTAAAATGTATTAAATTTTTCTTATACCTTCGAGATATATTTTTAATAATTAAACTGTTCAATTGTATTTGTAATATTAAAACAGGCAAAACTCTCCATACAGTAGTGCCACTCAGTTATGTGCTAGCATAAGAAATAGTGATCATGTGATATTTGTAATATTATGTTTGTTTATATACTAGGTTTAATTAATCACCTAAGATAAATTTTAATTTATTAAACATCAAATATTAGGAAAGCATTTTAATACTTCTAAGATTTTTTTTTTTTTTTTTAAATTAATGTTCAAATATTTCCTGGAGATATTTTTGCATTTTAAGATATTTTAGCTAAAAAGACTACAATGAAATTATTCAAAATATATTTATTTAATCTTCTCTGGTTGTTAAAAAGTTACAGTCAAAAGTAAAATTGTCATAATATGCAGCAGACATACATATAATAGCCATTCGTAAGCAAGTGTGCAATCCAACTCCCAATAAAACAAAAGGAAAAAAAGTTTTAAAAAACTGCTCTATAAATAAGTTTCACAATGACTATACAAATTAATCTGTGAACCACAAATATGTTCACATGTAGAATGTAGAGGTCCATTTTTCTGTTTGATAATTTTGTGCTGCCATTTTTTAATTTCTTCAACAAAAACTTTTTTGTCTGAAGTACTTTAATATCATATCTAATTGTAGCTTTCCATTGTATTCTATTCTCTGCTATATCTTCCCAATGGAAAAATCTATATTGTATTTTTTTAAAATGTGGAGTTAATAGGTAGAGTCTACTTCTTCTATGAAAACCTTGCTCAAGTTCACTGTAAATCACCCTTTTAAGAAATATTTCATTATTCATTAGTTTTACTTATCTAATCCATTGAAGATGTGATTTTACATTCCATCAAATTGAAAATATTATTTGGTTTTACGATTTTTCATTGTATATTTAAAATTTTATAGAATGTCCTCAAATGAAATTTTTCTAATGCCTTTCTATTGCATTGATAGAATGTCCCAGTCTCATTTCCATACAATAAATTAAATTAAATAACAGCTCTATATATATAGCTAACTTAGTTCCAGTAATTATTTTTTTGTGATGAAATACCCTATCTTTTAAGTTATTAAAAACAGCAGCAACACATTGGAATCTGTGTTGTACCTCGATATTCAAGTCCACTTTTCTACTTATAAAACTACCAAAGTATTTTTTAAATTGGTTTACATTCTCAGGTTGATAACCAACCATCCAGGCAGGCTAAAAGTTTTTAAGGATTTTTTTGTTTATCACTGGCTGATAAAGAAATTGAGTTTTTTTTTTTTAACATTAATTATTAAAACAAAGTCTATACGTTGCATTCAAAACATTAAGTGTAATTTGTAAATCCAAGAAAACTAATTTGAATTAAAAATTCTATCATCAAAACTGTATTACATCTTGATCTCTGTTTCATTTAACCACCTATAAACAGTTCTGAAGATAACTGTTATAAAAGTTGAAAACAAGATTGGAGCAAGTAGCCATCCTTGTTTAACATCAATTTTCATTTCAAATTGATCTTTCATCTGTAATTGTAATACTTCTTACTTCTTCATATAGAAGCTATATAATAATAAATGTTAGTAATTCATAAATATTATACATAGTGAATACATATATATACTTAATATAATAAGATGTAAATTGAAATAATTATTGTTCATTAGTTATCATTATTATTTTTGAAAAAAAAAATTAATTAATTAAGAAATATTAAATTGAATGTTGATGGGACAAGCAAACTAGATTCAAAACAGATGCATTTCTGTTAGAAGGTTATAGTTGTTTTTTTTAATATAAGCAAAATTTTAATTTGAATTATAACATTTATATATTATGCTTCAAATAAATTATATATATTTTTTCAATATTGGAATTTTTTTTTTTAGTAAACTATACAGTTTATAGTGTATGTGTATTGTTATAATAAAGATTTTTGTGCTATTACTTTTGATACTGGTTGATTAGACAAACACAATGCTTGATGGTATTGTTTATGTGCTAAAACACATAAAAATGTCGTTTACCGATACAATTTTTCGTTGCAAAAGAACATTATTTTCTAAAATGGAATAATTACATTTTTAAATTACATTATACATTTCAGCACGTGTTGACATTTTTCAAACTAGTTTTAAACAATTTACGAACCAACATTATTTTCTAAAATGGAATACTTACAGTTTTAAATTACATTGTAAATGTCAGTGCGTACCGCTGGAATGTGCGGGGCCGGGAATCAATGGTTTGGCCGATCCAAAGGATCGTCCAAAAGATGCAGTACTCTGATCAAATCAACATTATGATTTTCCAAAACAATGTGCAATTTTAGTTGTCTCGTAACTGCTTTTTATCTGAAAAAAAGACACTATTATAAACATTACGGGCCGACATTCTGCACAGTATTTGTAAACAATTTCCGAACCAACATTATTTTTATAAAACGTAAGAATTAAATTTTTCTGAAATCGAATAATTACATTTTTCAATAGATATAAATATTTTAAGATAGATTATCTGAGTATGAGTAGTAAATGTTATCTTAGTGTATTTCAAGGAAATGTATAACATTAGGTATGGATATGTGCATAATCATAATAATAATACTATAATAATAATATATTAATTTTTTTGTTGTTGTTGTCATATAAATTTGATAATTTGGATGAACCAATAACATAGTCATAAATAAAGTGATACCATTAGTCAAAGTTAATAATGACAAAAATATATTTAATAATAATTAATTTAAAATAAAATATAAAAAGATATAGAATGGCAAATTATATTGTATCTATCGTATCGGGAGTGGGGCTTGACATTTTAATTTTATATATATATTATTGTTTGATGTTTTTTGTTTTCATTAATATTTTTATTGTTACAATTATTATTATTAAAATACTTCCATTTTATTTATTGACAGGATAGTTTAAAGATATAAATGAAGAATAGATATTAATCCCATAAATATTGACCGGAACACATTCATTTTAAAATGCCAAATATAATTAAAGACCATGGTAGGAAACAAGCAGAGTTTTATTTCATTTAATAGGCAAACCATATAAATCTTGACTCTTGATTTATTGATTCAAATGGGTTTAATAATGATGCAGGATTCAAGATATCCGGAAGAAAAGATATTGCAGAAGGATATAATAATAGAACAATTCAGTTGGAGGAAAGAAAGTATTGAAATTTTATATTTTTAATTAGTGTTAGTATTAACGTATTATGTGAATATTTTACGTGAAGCATTTATCAAAAATGTAGTTTGGGGGATTAAACCCCTAACTCAGCATGTGGTATTTCAAGCTATATTACAGTTTGATGATGGCTGTAGCGGTATGTACTTTCTATAAAAAGTTTAATAATGTTCATATGTCTATGCATCATAAGTTTTTACAAATTTAGAGGACCACAATTATGCCCACACTTCTTACGTACCAACTAATTTCTCATACCATTACAAAATATAATAGTCCCTTCATATCTGTAAACTCGCCATCTACAATTTTTGTAACACTCATCTGCCTTTCATCAGTGCCACCATGTATTGAACTTTCAGTCAGATATTTCCTTAGTCAGTGGTGCAATTGCTTTTTCCTTATCAATTTATCACTGTTCTATCTTTTTTATAACTATTGTACTGTTTTTGCATTAACTACTTTTGTTGATGTTTTAATAGGTACAAGACTGAAATTGTATGATATAATGTGTGTATATGTAGTTAAAAATAGAAAGAGAGTTGAGTATTATCCATGGTTTCAGATATCTTCACAGCAGTTTAAAACTAATTCATCACCAATATAAGAGAACTCATGGTAAAATTCCTCTAGTCTTGAATATAATTATATTTGTGCTTATTGGTTATAAAAAACAACATACTTAATAATTGTATATCTTCCTTACTTTTAAATGAAGGGAAATAAAATTTATCTTGTGTTCAAACATATTCCAATTTGAGGGTTAGTAGTGTTCAAGAAGTTGGCACAATTCATGAAGTTGATGAATCTTGTATTGTCATAATTTACAATTCAAAATTTCAGGTTGTTATACTATTATCGTATCTCACAGCAAGCTTGGTGTTTCAGTCCTTTGATTTATGGTTTACATATTTTAGCTATTTAATATAATTTTATATATCTGAGGATGTACTGAAGTTGTTGAAAACTGTATTTATTTAATAATTTCAAAGGTTTGAACTTCAAATGAAAATTGAAACAAAAATGTTCAAGTACATGTGTTAAAAATATATAAAAGATGCCTGTTGAGAAGAAGAAAAAAAATCAAGCATTAAAAGATAATTTTATAATGATTATATAAGTCAAACCTGAAGCACAAATACGTCTATAGTATTACATGCTTACCTTTAACTGTGCTTATTTGGTATCTTACGATTCTGCATTGAAATATTTCTGCAGTAAACCATACTTTTTGCAAGTTTCAGCAATGCTGTAATTGTAGTTTTCTGTAGTATTTTATCCTCATTGATATCTTCTCAATAAAAGATACCTGTATTGCATTTCTTCTGAGGATCTTTGAGATAATCTTTTCTGATGTAAATAGTGTCTGCCTCTGTCACAAAAATCATACTCTCATGCTTCTCACAAAATACTTTTTTTATGAAATTTTCTACATTTCATTCCTTCTCGTACTAAGTCTAATGAAAATATGCCTTTATAATTAATAAATTCAAATATCACGCCTACCCAAATGAAGTAATGCACTAATTGCTCTTGTGATTTTGCTGTCATATTTTTTTATATATTATACGCTAAACCAAAGACTTTATAGGTTGCCTTCAAACATTAACAACATTCTGTAAATTATCGTTTAAATTGTCAACAATAATGTATTCCTGAGCATATTTGATTTGGGTTTTAATCGATTCACTTTAAAATCTCCACCATCAAATTTATATCATATCATGATGCCTGATTTATGAATTTGCCCTTAAACAGTTTCAAAACTGTTGTTATAAAAATCGAAAGCAAAAGTCAGCCAGTCTGGAGATATTGGATGAGGAGGTCCTAGATAGGCATTTTATGCACAAGCCTTCTGGCATCCACTCTGCACTCTGGCTTTCACTGAGTGGCACTGCTGTATGGAGAGTTTTGCCTGTTTTGATGAATATCCATCTAATTCTAAATAATGACATGACCAGCAATGTATAAATTTCACTTCAGCAAAAACCATGATAAAAATGTGCGTAAGAGATTATGGTCTGGACCAATTGATAGGCTGGTTCAGCATGAAATGTGCATTTTGGGAGTCCTAGATCTTTTTTTACATGTCTTTGGTCAAATGTTTACGATTATATCCCTCCTCAAGGTTTTAAAAATGAATAGAAATCATTCCCTACCTTGTATGATAGTTGTGGATTAAAAATTACATTACAGAAATATTATTCATTATTGGATAATCTAGTCTAATGAATGACTAATAAAAAAATTTATCATGTCTATAGTGTTTTTTGATTGCCTGAAACATATTAACTCTGCCATAACTATTCATTTATGACTGGAAGCAACATGTTTGAAGAATTATTGAAAATACTTTTGCCTTAGTGGATAACAATAGTGTTCCACAATAATTACTTCATTCTTTTGTACTCCTTTCATTCTTATAATTTAGAACAGTGGAAACTTTTTGAAAGTCAGATGGTACAACTTCATGGGTCTATATTTTCCTTAAAAAAAGAATCGATAATTTCGATGTTAACTTATATTTTAAAATTAGTCTAATTTGTCTACAGCCTTTTCATTTTTAAGATTACAAAATGCTATTTTAACTTTGTCCAATCTAAATGCATTGATATGATGGAAATCAATAAAGATTGTTACTTTGAGCATTATTCAGAAAGTAATCAAAATATTCTCTACACTTTTTCAAACAATCATTATCTTATTAAAAAAATGACCTGTATGTGTAAGTCCTAACCCTTCCAGCTCTTGAACTTTTTATATTCTTGAGCAATAAAACATTCCCATTTTTTTTAATAAAAGAATGCCATCCATGAATAAGTCTGTATTCTAATTTTAATGCATTAAGAAAAGATCTAAAGTGATCACAATCTATAAATGACTGCATCTCTTTTGCAGATTTAATTCACCCCTCCTTTGGTACTTTTTTTATTAGTTGATGAATTTCTGTCTTTCTATTTATGTATTAAGTTATGAAGCTGCACATTCAATTTATTATTCTACAAGCATAAAATGTCATGATTTTTTTCTTAACTCACTAATAATAGAATCATCATTAAAGAACTACTCAATTTTCTTTCATTTTTTTTTAAAAGAAATCAAAAATAGATTTATTTATATTCTCAATGTCCTCAAGATGTCCATACATCAGTAGCTTGACAGTGATTAATAGCTATTAGCCGTGAATTGTAGAATTTTATATCAGCATGATTGGTTTAAGATCTATTTTTTTAATGCATTTATCATTTTAATAATTCAAACATATTAGTGTATGATCAATCCAAGAATCTATAACTAAATGCTCATATAATACGAACTTTTTTATATATGGTGATTGCTAACTGTAATACATCTTATTAAATGTCGTCAGCAGTTGCGCAACATCCGAGTTTTTTAGAGTGATTTTTTTTATCTAATAAAATATTTGCCATAGTCATGTGTTATCTAAGATTCAATAATTGTAGACCATTTGGGTTTATATTATTAGTAATATTATTTCCAATAACTTTGGACCAAAATTTAACTAAACTTCTCAACATTCGCATTAACGTCTCTCCCAAAAAGAAAAATTTGATCTTATAAGACTATTGATGTAATAACACTATTCAAAAAGAATGAAAACTTTTTTTTATGAATCTTATATTTGAATATAATAAGCACTGATAAAATGAGGTCAGGTATTATTGTGCAGATACTTTAAATACCTTTAACCTTTCTTTGACGCATCTACAAATTATGAGAATATAACAAATCAGAAATTGTGATTTTCTTCCACTTGATAATTTTCCCTGCATCAATATTAAATCTTAACTCATCAGGTCCTAAATAATTTAAATCAAGCAATGTTCAATCTATCCAAGTTTAAAAATTATTTTTTTTTTTTGCCATTGCCACTATCTTTGACTTTACCACCATTACTATTATACGACTATTTTTATTTTCATAATGAGTAATATGCCAGATATAGCTGCCTAGCAAGATTATGCAGTTCAGGTCTTTTATGTTTATATACTGTATACTCGGAATAAACATGAACTTGCAAAAGTATGATTAAATATTTATTAACCTTATATAAATATGTATTTACAATATATTTTACATGAAACATTGCTATATCATTCACTTAATACATTGGCTAGGTATAGTGTCTAGTTACCTGCAATTATTGAGGCAAGGAACTTTAGGTAACCTTCTAGATATGCCTAATACTTCCAGATTTACCATGGCAACTTGTCTTATGTGTAGGTAATATCTAGCAGTATCCGATTTGCCTCATTACTTTAACAGTATTGAGAACAATGCTCCATTACGCTCTCATGTTATTTGTTATTATCTCATTTTATCTTCAAATGGACTGCTTATTTATAGGCAGATCCCTTTCCTTAATGGGAGCATTTGAATTTGTTGAGCATCATCACCTATTGGCCTGTTTCTGCCATCCGTTATATTTTAACTATTTGTATATCCATTTGTCTGTAGCAATGATTGCTGAAACTGATCAAGATAAAATTGAATCTGGACAAGTTCATTACGTGAAGATAAGTTGAGCTGTAGCAAGGCATTTTGTTAGTTTTTTCATCCTAATGGAAAATAGAGTTTCTAAATAGAATCACCTAAATATGCAGTCTTTGCCAATTTGAAACTACTATTACAAATTCAGTTCTAAAGTGATTCTTATTCACAGCCTTATTAGGAGGACTACTAATGCAGTCACATCCTTGCCTTCCAATTATTTCTGTCACAATTAACGATTCACCTTTTTCAAAACCTGTCTTTATTATTAGTCTCTCAATAACTTAACTTGAGCACAAAAAAAGGAGAGAAAGAACTAGAATCCAGAATTATTGTGTGGGTAAATAAATAATGGAAATATTATTGCACAATACTGTAATCACAGTTTGTGCAGATAGATAATTGGCAGCATGATAACCAGATTCCATGATGTATTATAATTAATGAAAAGAAAGATAGAAGGATTATTTTTATAAGAGATAATATTGAGCAATATTTTATAAGAGAGCAGAAAATATTCTTAAAATCATATACTGCTTATTGGTTATTTGCAGTTGATCCTCCTATCTGGTTCCTTTATTTGTCATCTATAAATTTTGTCGATAGCCTGAGTGAAGCATTCAACAAAGAGATAGCGAAATATTTTATTGATCTTAAGGAGAATTTATAATTAATGGCCAAATTAGAATAATTTAATTAAACATATTTAGAATGTTAATTATCATGAATATATATCATAAAATGGCATAAAAGAAATAATTTAGAAGAATGAAATAAGAGATATAATTTAAGTATAATATGTTTGTTTTAAATATATATCAAGATATTACTATTTGACATTTATTGAATATTGATTATCAACACAAAAGCATTATTAGAAGAGGAATTAATGATTACAATACTAAATTTAAAAAGAAATGTCATGTAGCCATGAATTTTTCTTCCTTATTGGGAAAACTACAAAGTAGTCGGATCTGCTTTTACATTATTTCATTCACATGTACAATTTCTTTTAACATAGTATTAGTGATACGTTGGGTAACAAATGACAATACACTATATAAAATCAATTATAATTGTTTGTAACTTTAAAAATAATATTTGAATATAGCTACACTCAGAAAATGGGTGCAAAAACACTTATATGATAGAGATGTCTGAAAATTGAAGATAAACTGTTCTTTTTTTTTTTTGCCAGAAATTATTTGCCTAATTGCAATAGCAATTTTATTTTGCATCATTAATGGAATTTTATTTAAAAGATGACTCAAATATGCTAATACCAGTAAAACAATAAGTCTACAGTTTTTATGTACATAAATTTATTAAATACTATCAAATAACTGTCTAATATAAAAGTTAAGCAGACAAATTTTTATATTTTATAGAAATGTTCATAATTAAAGATTAAGACTGAAACCGAAGTACATTCTTGCAAACACTTCATTTAATTTGTTTGTTTGTTTTTTTTGTAAATAACTGACTTATTTATTTACATGCATGCATATTTTCAGTCATTCATATTTTCCATAGCACTTTCAAAGAACAAATTAAAATAGATTTATGATTACAGTCTATTTAAAGACTTATGTTTACAATCATCCATATAATCCATCACAGATGGACTAAATGTACTTCTATCTGTTTCAGCTTTATATAAAAATATTTACTTATATTTTGTAGCAAATACAAAATTTAAACTTTTAATTAATCACTTGACAGAAGTGATATTATTTATTAAGGGCATTTTTTTAATATAATTTTTTTAAAATAATAAAATAATTGATATATATATATTTAGTAGTAAATTTTGCTCTAGTTTTAGAATTGCAAATTTTCCTATGTTTTTTATTTATTTATTTTTTGATTAGTATGATTTAAATTGAAAGGCTGCAAACCTCTCGCACTTATTATAATACTTATCTGACAGCCAATCAGATGTTATGATGGCTGTCTGAATAGTGATCAAACTGTAAACACAAGACAGAGTATTACAATAAGCGCGAGAGGTTTGCAGCCTTTTAATTTAATTTCAACTAACTATCTGCGCTTTGTAAAATAAATATTATTAGTATGATTTGTAAAATAAGAAATTGTGCAGGAAATAATACTTACAGCTGTTTTTTAATTTCAGATTTGTAAGCATTTTTTACAAGCCATTGAGGAAAGTAAATATGGATGGTTTTGGGAATGTCCTTCTGGAGAGAAATGCTTTTATCGCCATGCCCTCCCCCCTGGGTTTGTTTTAAAAAAGGATAAGAAAAAAGAAGATAAAAAAGAAGAAATATCTATTGAAGATCTTGTAGAAAAAGAGGTAATATGTTTGTTTGTTTTTTTTTAAATAGTTTATCTACAACTTGTAGTTCATTTAAATGACTATATTGTTTTTTGCATTTTTATGCATATTATTTCTAATAATTTTTTTCATACTTATTCTGTTGGTTTTTTTTTTAATTTTGGTAATCATTAATAACATGTGGTTTGCTTTCCCGTTTTAAAATACATTATTGTTACATATGTCAGTAAGTAAAGTCCAACAGCTCACATTTAAAATAAAATCTTAACAACTTTGGAGAAAGTATAAGGATTAGAATTTCTCCTTTTGTAATGTTATAGAAATTACTATTGATATATAATTGATAAGAGGGATAATATGATCAATGAATAATGATTCAAAAAAAAAAAGTCAAAAATTTAATATCTAAATATTTATGAATTTAGGAATATTGGATATCATTATGTTATATAGAGAAGAAAGTAACTTATTGATTTAAAATTAAATACATTACTGTTTAACTTTAAAATGTTCCTATTGAGATAAGATGTAGTCAACAAGTGTGAACTAAAAGCTAAGTTGTACAAATTGTTGAAGCTGTTCCAGTTACAAATGATTATGAGAGTTGATGGGATGAATCTAATTCGAGATCACAGAATATTCATTACCGATCCACTTGGCATTTCAGATAAGTGAAATACTGGCAAATAGATTAAGCTAACACATGGATAGAGGACCAGAAATATTGTATAAAGACCAATGCATTCTTTCAGATACCAGTGTAATAGAAAAGCTATTGCTGTCAAAGACTGGCCAAGTTAAAATTAATTGTGGGAAATATTTGATAAGCAGATTAATTGAACCTAAGATTTCTGCAATCTTGTCAATAATTTTCATTAATAATAATTCATTTTTGATTTCAGATAATAGCTAAGATATGAAATAATATTAGTGACAGCCATGTTACATTTAATGATTAGTTTTAATTTTGCCTAAATACTCTTCATCAATTACAAGCTGACCACAAATCTAATTCAGCTATTATCCACAAATGGCATATTGCTCCTTGACAATATATGTTAAATTATTGGTAATTTCCAGTATATTTATTACCGTATTGATAGTTAAAAATATTTAATGTTTTGTTTTAATGCTATTTCTGAAAGTTAAACCTACAATCATTTTCCTGCACAATAAAAAATAGTCATATGCTATTGCCATCTTTTAACAATGTTTATAGCCAATTCAGTTTTTCAGACCATTTTATCCTTTAATTCTATAGCAGCAACAGAATTAGGTGATTATATGAACATTGATCATCATCACATCTGTACCAGGTTATCATTAAAACATTTTTATCACTTCATGCCATATGTTTATCTGCATTACAATCATGATGATGAACCAAGATATTGATTTCTGAATCTTCATTTGTCTAACACATTGCTTTAGAAATTAAATGATATGTTGTTCACTTAATGCGTCAGAATACTCTTTCCCAGAAACAGTTTTCTTCACATATTGTTACTATTTAATTCCCATAATATACATTTACTAAAACAAAAACCTTCTAGCCGATCATATTGTAATATACTTTGAAAAATTCCTGTTTAGTATTTTTGTGTCTGAACTTGAGGATATGCAAAGAATTATACTCAGTAATTATCTTTGAATTTATTTTATTCTATCAGTATGCAAATCATATTAATTTATCTATCTTTTTTACTCCGCAAATAAAAATACTAATAATTCCTGAGATCTTTACTATCACCTACTAGAAAATCATATTCAAAATTGGTTTTATACAAATTTGATCATCTCTTTTAGATCAATTTTCTCTTTAAAAATATATTATGTGCCACTTAACTCTCAACATATTTTCAAATTCTGTGTATTTGCCCTTTATATCTTTTGTTTTTAATGCCAAGATAAAAATTGTGTCTCAATTCATTCATTCTATTAAGGTCAGTTCTTTAATAATCATCTAAGTAATATACATTATTTTAACCAGAATTTAAAAAAAGTAATATATTTGTTCCCCCCCCCCCCCCCGTGTGTCATAGCATCAGCCAAAAAGCGAACCCGCTAACCCGGGACAACTGCTTGTAAAGCAGCTGTCACTGACCTCTCGACCACTAATGCATTTACTAATTCAGAAATACTAAAATTTTCAGCTTTTACTGTAATCATATAATACAATTTTTTTTCAATATCAAATTACAAAATTTTGTTTCCATTTTAATAATATAAATATTTAATTATTTAATCAGTAATTAAAATATTACATGACCACCACTTCTTATGCTTGTGTATAACTGTTTTAAAACAGGCAAAATTCACTATACGTATTGCCACACACAGCAAGCTAGAGTAATTAATGGTGGCTGCTGGAGGGTTGCATTAGATCCTAAGATCTAGGTGCAGTGCTCTCAGATCCAAGGCTCCTCACTGACGAAGGCCACAAGCCAGAAACTAGTTTGGGGATATTTGATGAGTAGGCACTAGATAGGGATTTTGTGCACAAGCCTTCTGGCATCTATTGATTACCCTAGCTTGCTGTGTGTGGCAATACGTATAGTGAGTTTTGCCTGTTTTAATTAAAATATTGTGATAAATATCTAAATAAAGTTATTTATATGAAATAATTATCAGATTCTCTTACCAAAATGCCCATTTTGTTTTAAAAAGGTAATCAAGAATGCTTGGTTTAGCATTGTATATTGATACTAAAGCTCTAGATATAACATTCTTTTAGTTAGGAAAAAATTAATGATTGATTATGGATGTGCATTTCAAAAATAAATTGTAATAGCTTCCTAGTTAATTTTTGGATGCTTTCATTTTTTCTAGTTGCAAACATACTTTCCTATGCTTTCAGTTAAGCACTTCCCATACAAAGATCAGTAAATCATTCAATATCATCACTGCTGATAAATCACAAAAAAAAAAAATGTTTTGTAATTATTTCACTCTTCAAAAGTTATAACTTTTTCTTATATTTTGGCCAAAGAATAATAGTAACCATGCTAATCCTCCAATAACTTTCTTTCACAGCTGGGTTTTTATTATTTGGTATCATATAGCCACCTTGGCATTGTCTAGGAATTAAATTGTCCCCCTCCCATAGATTTTCTATTCTGTAATATTCTTTCGAAATAATATTGTACTAGTCACAATAAGATGGCTAGTGATATGCCTATCACCCACCCCCAGCTTTTATCTTGGGTTTTTTTTTAATTTATTTAATCTTAGAATGCTGTTAATTAATTACATTAAGAAATAATATAGTCTCATGCCAAGATATCCTTTTTTTACATGTGGCAACAACAAATATTTATTGAAGTAATTAATGTATACCTTTGCATTTTAATACTGTAAAGACCCTAATACTTATGATCTAACTCTAAAATCTAGATGACAAAATGAATTACTTAAGAGGATGGTAAGCATAAGCAATTATCAGTGAGAATAATCAAGTGTAATCACTTAATCATAGTGTTTGCCTTTGGCAGAATGGCTCATTTGGTAACATTGAGACTTTAAAATTCAATATCCAATAATCTAAAGATCCAGGTTCAATTTCTATGCTAGGACTGTCACTGGCCAGGCCAGCAACACCTGAAAAAAAGAGAATAATACCATTTGAAAAATTGCATATATACTAACCTGTTTGCTATTACTAACAGTTGAATGTAATTGGAAAATTTAAATAAAGTTGAAAATTTTTCTAAAAGCATTCAATATTTAATATTAGATGTTGAAAATAGTTCAACGTATAAATACAACCTAATCATAGTGTTTGTTCTTTGTTCTGGCTACTCTATCTAAATTTGACATAAATATTTCATATTTTATAGATTCAAAGTACTTGTTTTGCTTTTTTAATTTAATAAAAGTGCTTATTTTAAACTTTCCAAAATAATGCTTAATAAAGCATTATATTCACTCTAGTCAATTTATTTTTTTAAAAAAGAAATAATTTATAATTACATAATTGTTAAAGATGATATGATTTAAATATAAAATACTATGGTTCAATAATAAATAAAGACTTGGTTTAAGCATTTCCCCATTCTCTTATGAGCAGAGTTGACTATAAATCAATTTCTAAAATTATAATGAAATTTGTTATTTTTATTATATAGTATTTAAGTTTTTGTCATGTAGAAGTTATAAAGGAACATTTATTTACCCATATTTTAGATCTTAAGTTATAGAATATTTTGGCAAATTGAAATGAACCTTTTTCAGTATGTCAGTAATAGTCATTTTGCAATATTAAGAAATGCTTATTATTAAATTTTAATTTTTTTAATATATTTTGTAAAAACTGTGTCCAAATCAATTCTACTAAATATCATTGCAGGCTTTAGCAATACAATGGCTTACTTGTGCTTCTATTGGATTGTATTAGTCTGCAAATGTTGTCACTTTTTGCCACATCAGTTTTATGCAACAGGAACTAAAAAGTGATATATGTATGATAGCCAAAATAATGGGAAAATACATGTTGGGAACTAAATTATGTAAATATATACATATGATCGACTAATAGTTGCTCTGTAAATCTGATCATGATTAGGCTATTGTCTGTTATGTTTATAAATGTTCTAACAGGCTTTTATTCATATGAACATCACAACTCCTGAAGGTTGTGTTTTGTACATATATATAAATAAGCAACGAATTATGCACACACATATATGTTATATCTTCATTACTGAACCAATCAATAGAAACTTGAGATCACAATATATCATCAATCTATTCAAAATATTGAATCAAGAAAATAAATAATTAAGATGGATTTAATAACAAAATATTTAATAATAACAACTAGAAATAATATTTAATACATAAATTGACTACTTACAAAATGATTACAAAATAGATATCATTCTTATATGAAAATATAAATAATGGTATATGTCAAAATACTGACGATCTACAAATCCATTATGAAAATAGATTATGAAAAGGCATTTGATTCTATAAACATTTCTTCAGTGATTAAAGCATTAGATCATCAAGGTATAGATTCAGGATATTGTCATATTTTAAAGAATATTTATAAAAATGCAACAGCAACAATTAGATTACATAATGATACTAGGAAAGTCAACATTGAGAAGGGTGTAAGATAGGGTGGCTACATATCTCCAAAACTTTTTACAGCAGTTCTACAAGAAATATTTTGTAGATTAAAATGGAAAGCTAAAGCAGTGAAAGTAAATGGAGATTATTTAAGGCATTTAGATTTTGCAGGTGATGTAGTTGTTTTTGCAAGTAATGCTTTAGAGCTGCAGGAAATGTTGCAGGAGTTATCAGATGGAAATATGACTAAAGATAAATGTTAAAAAGACTAAAATAATGATTAATGGATTTTCTTAAAATATGAAAATAAAGATTGATTATGATGAATTAGAAGAAGTTAACAGCTACAAATACCTTGATCAGATTATTAATACAGATGGAAATATAATGGATGAAATTAATCATAGAATTAAACTTGGTTGGAGTGCTTTTGGTAGAAATAACTTGATACTAAAAGGAAATATGCCTATGTGTTTGAAAAGGAAGGTTTTTAATAAATGTGTTTTACTATTTCTTACTTATGGATCTGAGACTTGGACACTTAATAGAGGAGCAATACAGAGACTTCAGGCCACTCAAAGAAGTATGGAGAGATGCATGTTGGGAGTAACAAGAAGAGATCGAAAACACATTATATGGGTAAAAGAATAAACAGGTGTTACTGACCTCATTGAAAAAATTAAAAGACTAAAGTGGAGTTGGGCTGGACATAATGCTAGAAGAGATGATAATAGATGGACAATTGAAATCTTAAACTGGATTCCAAAAGATTGTAAAAGATCCAGAAAGAGACCACATGTGAGATGGATGGATGAAATAAGAAAGTGTGCAGGGGTGATGTGGAGAAGAGAAACTACAGATCGGAGAAGATGGATTGAACTTGGAGAGATCTTCATCCTGCAGTGGATTGATAATGCTTGATGATGATGATGACTGACAATCTAATTATTAATTTTGATAATATTAATGTTCCAAATGTATAAATTTCTAAATCAGCCTGCAATACAATAAGTATTTTAATTCAAATATATTTTATCTTAGAAATAAAATATATTGTTCAATAAATAACTAAAGAAGGACATAAATATTAGTAATGTTATTTACAAAGGTTATATCTTAAAATCATTGTAATGTTGTATTTAAAAAAATTATATGAATTATAGATTTATTTATTTTTAACTTAGAATTTGAATAAATAATAGTACTTGATTTCCAAAATTCAATTCTTTTTATAAAAGTTTTTTTCTTGCATTACACATTTACCTTATGATACACCTGCTAACAGCATGTTTAAATTTTAATTAAACGATTGATAGTAATTCTTTAATTAGTTAATTTTTTCAGATAGTTTTGCTCCTCTTATAGTTTAAATGAGATTTAACTTTCATAGAATTCTTTTGAATTTCTAATTAACTTCAAATCTAAATATAATTCTTTGCAAAAACTTAAGTTTGAATAATTTCAAAATCTCTTTTTAAATCTTTCATTTACTTAGAGTTTTGACTATCAAAATTATAAATAAATAACATCATTAGATTCAAATGCATAAAAATAATTCTTTTAAAAAAATAAATTTAAAATAAAATGTAGCCAATGCAAAAAACGATTTCAAGATTTTAAGGAATAGCTTAAATAATTCCATGCAAATTTTGTTTATATTTAATTTAAGGTAATGATTCTTTGATGGACAGGTATTAGCAACCATGAAATACTAGTAAAATAATAATTCAAGCAACTACCAATTACACTGATAGTAGTTGACATTAATGAATTTACAGTCATAGGCTAGTATTGCTAATCTTTGTTATACCCTTAACTAACCTCACACTGAACTAATTATTGAATTAAAACATTTTCATTGAATTTGAAATTGCTTATCAAATAACATGTAAGAAAGTCAAAAGTAACAATATCTTGAACTCTACACATATAGCAAATTTAAATATTCATAACTTAAAGATAATCTGACATCTGTGTTAGAAATTTCAACAATTTCATGTTTTAAAATAAAATAAATTCTTATTTATAACCTTGTTGTTTTTTATTTTAAATAAAAGAAAATAGAAAATTATACAAATTCGTGTGTGAAAATGTAGGTTAATTTCTTTTATGTTATATTATGCTAAAAATATTTAATTTAATCTTCATGGTATGAATGAAACTATAATCAGATCAAATAGTCCATTGCTGGCTTTCAAAGAGGAACAGTAAAGGAGAAATCATTACTTCAACGACCTTTCAAATCATTGGTGATGAGGGTTTTTTGTTGTTTTACCTTCTAGTCAAGAATAGGTATTGCTATCTGGCTACATTAGAAAGCAAAATTCTAGTCTGCTTATAATACAAAAAGGTTTCCTTGTTTCATGAAATCTATATTCAGACCTTCAGATTGTAGGCTTTGCGGGATCTTATCATTATGCCTTAAGTTCCTTCGTATATTTATGTATGTAATTTTAATAGCATTGAAAGAATTTTCTTTATTTATTCATAATAATTTTTTGTTTTTTAATAGAGGGCAAGCCTTGGTCAAAATCTTACCAAAGTTACATTAGAATCATTTATAGCATGGAAGAAAAAAAAGGTAAGTATTCATTTATATATATCCAAGTACCAATAAAATTTGTGCATGGTTAATTGTGATTATATATTCTTCCTCTTAGGATTAAATTTAATTGTTAATATTTAATCTATAAATACTTAAAATAATAAATTGACTATTGCATTCAAAAATACTTGTAATTAATCAAATCCAAAAGATATGATTAATCTCCTTAATATAACTTTCCTGTATTATTTTCTTACCAGTGCAGAATACTCGAAAGAACTCATTCTTAATAAAATTTCGAAGAAATGGTAAATTTTTTGCTGGTCAGTTTATCGGAAAATGTTTTGAAAGTTTCTGTTTAAACTTGTGTCACAGAATTTAGATTTAAGTAAGAAAACTATTCTTCATAATCAAAAGAAAAGTGATTCTGATAAAATAAATAATAAGATTTAAGAAGAAAAAAACCCCTTTTTTATGGAGAGGTTTTTTTTTTTTTTTTCAAATAATGTTATTTTTAATAGGAGGGAATTTATAATTAAAGAGAAAATTTTTTTTTTTAATATTGAATCAGCCACTACTACATTATTACAATTTACAAGAAAATTATTGAACAAAGAAAAAGTGTAAGTTGTTAATCTCCCAAAATCATTAAATTCTTCATAGATTCCAAGATAAGATTTTATTCATTAAGATTATGACAAGTTGAAGTTTATCTTTCTTCCTAAATTTTAATTTAATAGTATAATTTGGGCTCATAATTTATCATAGCTGTTGAATAAAATTATCTTTGCCTTATTGATATCAATAACATTTTTTAAATGAAAGACCTTAAAAATAGATGGCAAAAAAAAATTTTAGAACAGCTATGGATAGGTCTGCCTAACAATACCTCCATTCCAATTTGATTTAAGTAAATTTTTTAAATTTAATCAACAGCTTCACTTAAATTGTCTTTTTTTTTTTTTTTTAAATTTAAACAAAGCTAAATCTTAAAACATTTTAAGTATATCCATAAAGAAGATATTTCTAATATATGTAATAGGGGACATTTGCAATGAAATTTATTCGATTTCCACTTTTTTTTCCCCTGAAAATGGCAAAAATTTTAAATAGACTTTTTGACTAAATCTATTTTGATTATGACCCAAAATTCACCCAGTATATCAAAGAAACATGAGTGAAAAACAGTGTATACTGAACGGTAACACATTAAGAAATTTACAAATGTACAATTGTATTCTTGCATATTAAGAAGTATATAATTTCATGAACCTACAGTGTACTTCTCAGCAAAATTGGAGATTGTTTTGGATATGATTAATTTAGTTATACAAGTTTTGACATTATTACTGAGCTGTAATAGAAATAAATAATTATAATCATTGGAAACCAACGTCATCTAAAATTTATCAGAAATTTGGGGATTTTTTTGTATAATGTTTGGTATTGACAAAAACTCATCATTATTAATTTTATATAAATAAGCCAATTATTTTATATAGTGCGATGTTTTTACAAACTGTAATATTTAAACAGCATTAAACTGTTGCACATGCGCTTTGGATTTTAACTATAAAATGAATGAATATTAACACTTCAACCACATGATAAAGTCTTTGGAAAAGATAGAATGGCCATCATGTGGTTGAAGTTTTAATATTCATTCGATTTAAAGTTAAAATCCAAGGCGCATGTGCAACAGTTTAATGCTATTTAAATATTACAGTTTGTAAAAACATCGCGCTATATAAAATAATTGACTTATTTACATACATTTAATTTCAAATAAGAATGATGTATCGTAAATTCTAGTAAATTTCACCAGTGTCATTCATTCAAGCATGTAAAAGTAATTTAAAGTGATTATTTAATATCTTCACACTTTCACTTTCAAACACTTAAGATTCACCCATACAAAAGCGTTTGGGTTCGAAAAGATAGATGGCCATTCTATCTTTTCCAAAGACTTTATCATGTGGTTGAAGTGTTAGTATTCATTCATTTTATAGTTAAAATCCAAAGCGCATGTGCAACAGTTTAATGCTGTTTAAATATTACATTATTAATTTTGTTTATTGTAATTGTTTATATTTAAAAAGCATATTGATCTGAAAGTGGGAAGGGCAGGATCATTTGTTTGCTGAACTTGATTGATTATATGTGACTTGTAATTGATAAATCACTTTGAATTTGTTTTATAGATGCATGTAATAAATTTTTAGAGATTCTACTATGTGTGTAAAAAGCTAAGTAAAATAAATAAAATAATAGATAAATAGTTTAGAGAGTAAATGCAACATTAAATGTATTCATTGCAATAATAGGGTTGTTAGTTTTCTGTGGTCTGCAGTGTATTAAGACTTTAACCATTGATTCAAATCAATGAAAGTGTAAAAAGATAATTGTGAGGAGATAAAGTGCATTTGCTAACTTTAGTGGCCTTATAATTGTTGATTTGTCTGTGTGAGGTACTATGGTGATTAGAAGAAACAACTAAATCTCTTTAATGAAAATGTAATTATAGTGGGGGAAGGGGGTTAAAATTATAATATAGATTTGTAAATATATGTTGAACAACTGCCATCATCTAGAGTTAATTTTTAAACATCTTTAAATAAATTCTTACTTTATTTGAACTTTCCAAATGTATTTAACTGTTAGTTTATAGCGCTCAAGTTAATTAATATATAACACAACATTTCAAGTGATGATATTCTTTCTTCTTCGGAAGTTGCTGACCTGAGCAGTGATAATACTAGCATGTGAATCAAGTCAGAAACTTACAGTTTTGTGAGTACTGAACTTAACATAACTCTATAACTTAATTGGTTAGTGTCACTTTAACATCAGAATTCATAAATCTAATGATCCCACGTTGCAATTGGTCAAGTCAGCAACATCTTAAGAAGGGAACATAATCTCACTCGAAATGTTGTGTTATTACTAACAGTTGAATGTATTTGAAAAGTTTAATTAAAGTTTGAATTTTTCTAAAACCATTTAACAATTAATTCTAATTGACGAGATAGTTCAACATATCATTACGAGTAAAATGGCATTGTCATTAATTTTTAGACAATATTTTTTAGCAGACTCAGTATTGAAATTCGTTGAAGAAGAGCAAAAAAAAAAAAAAAATTTAACGGGATAGACCTGATTTACAGATTGATTGATTTTTTTTTTTTTATGATATTAAGGATAGATGCTTTGTCAAATGGACTGAAAAATTTAAATAATTTTAATTAAGTATAATTTGAATTTGTTGTATAAATTTTTTAAGTCCCATAATTATCTCTGTGCATTAAATACTATTACAATAATCTTTATTTAAACAAAATATAGTTGTGAATGCAACATATATAATTATTATATATTGAATTATTTTAATTCAAGAACACTAATTGAAATAAATGTGAAGGATATTTGTTAGATTATTATAAGCAAACCAGACTTGTTTTATGAATGAAAAGGTAGGATCATATAGAATTAAAAATGACAGGCAATCTTTTAATGCAAATATTGATTCTTAGATTTTTATTTTTTTTTAATAAATTTATTGTCCTATTTGGAAAGTAATTTATGGTATTGGAAATTTGTTTTGATGTGGATTAGAAACAATTATGCTTCAAATATTTTATTAAAATAATGTACATGTACACTATGGATATTATGAAACAAATAATTACTTTCAGAAAAAGAAAAAAAAAGAAAAACCTTAAAATTATTCCAATAAGAGTCTTCTCTAAATGAATTTGGCTCCCATTTATGCAAATGAGTTTTCTAAAACTGCAAAATAATATTGGTAATCAAATGTACTCGTGTTAATTATTAATGACAGCAACAATAATAATATTCATGAATCACATATAGTGACAATTGCTATAAAACTTTCTTGGTATGACTTTTCTATCATACTTTCCGTAATACATAAAGCTTTTCAAACCAATACATGTCGAACCAGGCAGAATAATAAAAGTCTTGTGGGTAATAGAAATGTATTTAATCTGATGTCAGTTTTTCTATATTTTATTGACAACTAATTAATAAAATTCTCAGTCATTACTATTAAGACTTTAGAAATGGTATGACTTTTTTCTATATCATTTTTATTATTGCGTAAGGCTTTTTAAATTAATAAACATCTACATTATTTTATAATAAAGGCACATAACGTTGCAGGTAATGTAAAATATCTATGTTCGTGCACTTTTTTCCCCAAAAACTTGATTTCTTCCCGTTACTGAATCATTAATCCATCCACACAAACATCTTCTTTCTTACATTTCAGGTATTTGTATATATTTTCAAAGAGTAAAAAATACATGAAAAACAGTTCTAACAAATATTCCCAACAATTAATAGATTGTAATTTATATTAAACTTTAAAAAATATTTAAGTTAAATTACTTACAAACTGTCTTTGCCTTGACAATAGTTTGAAATTGTTATTGATATTGGGATTGTCTAAGTGCTAACTGGTTGTTAATGAGATTGTTTTCTATTCCCTGGTGTCAGCCGCATGACTGTGCTATTTCTAGGTCAATTCCTAGAAATATACAGTGGCTTACACCCAACTTAAGAGGCTTCTTTCTATGATAAAACACAGAAAGAGTGCTTGCGGTGGCCTCATCCAACCTAAGAGGCTTCTTTCTACGATAAAACACAGAAAGAGTCCCTGCCGGTCTAGCTTTTTTCTATGCTAAAAGCTCAGACAAATGCCTTTATTGGCTGCCATAGTTGGTTGTGTTATTAACTTTATTGTAATGCTAGAATGTCTATTTTCTCTATACTTTGGTGTGAGAGTGTGTGGATTTTAGCCTGTCATAATTATTTAAAATTTCATTACAAAGATTTTTTTTTTCAAGTGCTCTAACCTACTGTTACATTGTAACTTTATTAACAATGTCCTGAAGGTTCCATTACGAATGGGTAACCCTCAAAAATTGCTTTTAAGGGTGCTGAACAGCAGTATTTGGAGTATCACGCGAAAAGTAACATTTTCGCGACAATTCGTCCGTGACAAGTTACTTTTGATATATATACGCACAAACAAAAACAACCCAGTGTCTGATTATTAATAATTACTTGTCCAAAAAAGAAAATTAATCGGGTATTATTTTTTTTACATTTACTATTTAAAAATAAGATTAGTTTTTATATCTACACACTAACAAAGAAAGCAAATTAGTCAGGGTTTGATTTTTAAATGTATTTAAATTACAGTAATTTTTATATATACACAAGATTTACAAAAAAAAAACCCCACTTTCTGATTAATTACTGTCCAAAAGAAACTCAAATTAATCGGCTATCATTTTTAAATTTAGTATTTAAATAACTACCTTTTTAGATATACACACTAACAAAAAGAACCCACTTTCTGATTAATTACTGTCCCAAAAAAAAAGCAAATTAGTTGGGTATCATTTTAAAATTTTAGTGTGAATTTTTTAAATGTTGTGGGTAAATTGAATAATGTAGAATTGCGGATTATTTTTGATTGAAAAAAAGGTCATAACTTTATATATATATATACACCCACAAAGAAAATAAAACTCACTTTCTGATTAATTACTGTTAATACCCAAAAAAAAGTTATTCGCTGGTATCATTTTTAAATTTAGTATTTCAATAATATTATAGCTTTTGATAAAATCTACACACTAATAAAAACAATCCACTTTCTGATTCATTACTGTCCCCAAAAAAAAAAAAATGCAACATAGTCGAGTATCATTTTGAAATGTAGTATTTAAAGAACAATACTTTTTATATATACACACTAACAAAAAGAACTCACTTTCCGATTAATTACTGTCCAAAAACAGAAAAAAGCAAATTAGTCGGGTATCATTAGTAAATTAAGCGTGAATGTAGCAATTTTGTGTAAATTGAAAAAAAAAAAGTATGATTGTGTCTTATTTTCAATTAAAAAAATCACGTAACTTTTGGCAGATACGCACAAACAAAAACAACCCATTTTATGATTAATTGCTGTCCAAAAAACGTCAATTATTCAAGTATCATTTTTAAATTTAATGTGAATTTCTAAATTTTGTTTTTTTTTTAAATAGTAATATTATTTACTATTAGTTCCTCTAATTTCCTATTACAAAAACTAAAAAAGCCGATATTTATATAGATAGAATCACAGGCCCGGCCCGGAATCGTAATATGTATGTGTTTTTGATTAGCATCAACGCCATCATATGGCTGGCACGAGGAAATAGAAAACAACCGAAACATCTAATATAAGTATTGAATGTCTTCAGAAAAATTTAACTTTATTTAAATATTCCAAATATATTCAACTGTTAGTAGTAGCACACAGGTTAGTATATGCACAATGTTTTGAGTAAAATTTTTCTAAATACATTCAATACTTAGATGATGAAAATAGTGCAATATATAAATCCAACTAAAATATCATAGTCACAAATCTTCAGGAAAACACATAGTATATATATTTCTATTTTCAATAATTAATATAAAAATAATCAATATTTTGAGAAGAATATATGTATTTAGCTCTATGTTTTCTTTCCAAAGTGCTTTTGATTTGCTCATACAAATAAATTTAAGTAAAAGGATAAGATAGTCGATTCTTATCTTTTCAAAAGACTTTTTCTTGTGCTTTGAATTGGGAGTATTTCATTTACTCAATAAACCAGGGTTGGAGTGTTAATCTAGTTATTATATAATATTGAGTACTGGGAAAATTTTGTATTTATATAGTATTAATTATACATGTATGTTTTCTGTTCAACAATTTCATTTTTTTAAATAATTAAAACAGTTTCAATTGCTCTCTTTATGTATTAAATTACTTATTACTTCTGAGAGTATTTTTGATTAAACATATCTTAGATTTACTGTGTACCACTCCAGAAAGCTTGCCATTAAAGTATGAATTATCATCGAGCATACATTAGAATATTCTAGAACAGCCTCTCTTACTATATGTGTATTTTCTGGTTCAAACCTTCAATCGTCAGGTGCGCCCAAGATTTAGAATACTTGAACATCCACACAGGAACGATAACTTGATTTTATAAGTCTTAACTATAACATGTAAATACAAAATCAGATTATCATTTTTGGATGGATGTTTGAGTAGTTCAAACCACTTATTTGCCTGGTGATTGGAAATTTGATCCATGAAATACAAGGAGCTTGTCAAGGATATTTTAAACTGAACAATATCTCGTGATTTAACAAAAAGCTTTCAAGAAGACTATGCCGCAAAGCTAATAGATTTGATTGATTGCAATTATTCTCGGCATTAAGCAATTAATTGTACATATTCTTTACAGTTTCTGTTCTATTAAATGTTGTGATGTGGATATAAATTATGCTTATCTATTGTGAAGTGTGTGTTAATTATGACCAACTGCTGAAACATATAAATTCTAGATTAAAGGAGTTATAGTTAAAGTATACAAATAAAATGTAAAACTTGTTTCTCTATGGATATTCAGGTGTTTCAGACCTCTCATTCACCTGACATTCAGAAGTTTGATCTGTGAAATATATATATATATAATGAAAGAGGTTTATGTATTGAATAACGATAATTCATAATTTAATAGCAAGCTTTCCTTTTTTTATATAACTTTCTTTCATACTATAGGTGTTTACCTTCGCTAGTTTTTAAAGTCTTTTACCACAAGCACTTCTACTACAAATAATCCATTATTAATTTTTCAAATCCCCCCATCTTTTTTCTAGAATCTTCCATCTTTACATTTTTATAACTTCAATATTTCTAATACTTTATTATGCAAATGTAATATATGAAAATAATATTTTTTTAAAAAACTGGTTTTATTTCCATCACAGAATCATTAACAAATCCATTTAAATATCTTCTCATTTCTTGATATTTCAACTACTTTATACGGTCTTTATCAAAAGATCACAAAATTTGTATACTTATATATATATATGTCTGTTTCTATTACCAGTAATCAAAAAAAAAGCAAGTCATATATAACATGATATCACTTTTATAAGCTTGTACTTACAAAAATGTAATACAGAGAGTGTACCAATAGCTCAAACAAGCTCTTAATTTCTATTACCAAAATTGGCTTTTACAAATATAAAATTACCCCACTTATATTTGCATTTCCCACTTTTTATAAGAATAGCCAATCTGACAAATGATATTTATAATACAGTACATCCAAATCCACACAGATATTAACAAAGCCATACTCAATCCAATTAATAGTTTATCTTCATAAATAGTTAATTTTTACTCATTTAATAATAACTGTGATTAAACAATGAAATATTACAGCACTAATAATATATAATTACTGAATCAAATTATGTAAATAAGCATTTATTTTTATGTAGCGCATGTTTATAAATTATAATACATTAAAGATCAGCCTTTCAAGCTATTGTGCATACGCTTTTTACGAGTGTTAATAATAAATGAATACTTTCACTCCAACACAAGATATAGTATTTAAGAAAGAATAAAATGAATCCACTTATTCTTTCCAACCCAAACGCTTTCACTTCCAGTACTTAAGATTTGCCCATATATAAGCATTTGGGTTGGAAAGAATAAGTGGATTCATTTTATTCTTTCTTAAATACTATATCTTGTGTTGGAGTGAAAGTATTCATTTATTATTAACACTCGTAAAAAGCATATGTACAATAGCTTGAAAGGCTGATCTTTAATGAATCAAATTATGTAAATGCTATTTATATCAATACACTGTCTCTATTGTACTTTTGTTATTTATTTACAAGTGTAACGAGCACAGACGTTCGTTACATTGTTTTTTTTTTATTTATTAAACATGAAAGTAAATTAAAAAGTTCGCATTTAAAAATTTTCTTTAAGAATTAAAAATTGAAATTAAATATCATCTTAAACTCGTATATATTAAATCGCACAGATAAAAAAAAAATTATTAAAATAAAACTGTATTAAAAATAGAAAAGGTATTTTAAAAACAAAAACTTAAAAAGATTTAGAGATAAAAATATATCTTTGATTTGGAAAACAGGTTAATTAATCAGAAATGGAAATGATTGTTAATTAGTTAAATGTAAACCAGCCTTGGGCATTTAAATGTAAAAACATCGGTCAGATAGGGAAACAATAGAAACTTTTAGCAAATGAAATAAATCCATTGGGAAATCGGACCTCAACGAAAAGGATCATCACATCGATGACGTAATGTTAAGTCAATCTTTCAAAGTAATATAAAAGGACAAGTTTGGAAATTATTAGTTAGTGACTGGATTATGATTATTACGATGTGACAGATAGATGTTAGTGCGGGAGAAGGGATTGAAGTGACGCACGATTCAATCCCTTCAGTTTTGCCAAAGAAAGAAAGAGAAATGAACTATCGTTTTCTACATTGAGGACCAACTAAACTAAAAAACCTCCGAATAAATAAATAAACAACGGCTAAATGAATACCAATCTTAGGACGGCGTGGGAATTCACGTTCATGGCAAGCAACGGATAAAGATGGACTGTTTTAAACCGTAAGAACTTTATAAATAATGAACATTAAATTAAAACTTTCCATATTTAAATAATTGCAATTATCCTATCTGACCAACTTAATTTATTAAAAATGTTATTTGATGTATTTCCTTTTATTTTATATATATTTAAAATCATTTCCATTTATATTATTCATTTTTTGTTCTTTAAGTTTTATCATGATTTTTGTTTTTCGTTAAAATAATTATATAAATGTTAAACTTAAGTCGGGCGTGAATGGCTGTATAGATTTGTAAAGTTATATTAGGGGAGGGTAATCTTGGGTTATTTGTTTCGTGGTTAAATTGGGTCAATGGATTGGATATATTGGTGTGATTAGTAGATGTAATATTGATTCGCTACGGGCAGAATCGCTTCATACGCCGCACACTTCCGTTTGCCTATGGAAGGAATTATAAGTCAGATACCGCAGTTCCTTTCTATGGAGTTTTTTGTTTTATTGCTCTTCTTTGCAGATAGATGTAATATTCCTATCTCATGAGAAGCAATTTCTTCTCTTAACTTTTTGTGCTGCCGTATTTTATTACATTGAATACATCGATATATCAGATGAATTGATGCCAGTTTGACTACGAATTTTAACCTAAGGTTAAATAGGGATAGAATGTTTATTTTCAAAAGCAAATTTATGTGGTCTATTCATACTCGACCCTAAATAGAAATGCATTAAATTTAAGTTGTTTATAGACGCTTGCATGGATTGTTTATTGGTTAACTATGTTTTGCGTTTCCATATTTGATCAAAATATATAGACATTCGATAAATAATGATACCTTACGGTGAGTATCAAAAATGTATTTATTCGGATGTCTTTTAAGTTATTGGTGACAATGCAAGTATCTTATGGTGAATACTATTGGGTTACGTATAAATTTCCCTCCGCAATTGTCAGTAATCAATAATTTTGTATTTTGATCGTTTATGTTTACTGTGAAATGTGTTTAACCGTGTAATCTATGTAACCGATCTATAGCAACATATTAAAACAAGCTTTTATAATCCCATCTGTGCGAACTTAATTAAAATGTAAACTGATAATATAATAGAAATTAAAATGTAAATTAAAATCTAAGGTAAAGTTAAAAATAATGTTAAATTTTGAAATGTAAAACTGATACTAAAACAATTTTAAATCTTATATATATATATATGTGCGTAAATAAATTTTTGTATGTTAATTACTGGCAGTGGCTTATTTTATTCTTTTTTTTTTTTAATATACTCTTAGATTATATTATTAAATCTCTGCTATTCCACTGAGCTAGTGACATGGGCTAACGACCGGAATCAAAATAAAAAAAAAAAAAAAATTTTTTTTTCTTACGTATCTGCCTACTTTATAAATTTTTCTAGGTTCAAATGCCTAGATGGTGCCCCGTAGTGCAGTTTATGGTAAGTCCTATTCTCCGGATTGTTACAACTGGCGTCCAACATGGGGCCGATCTTTAATAAACCACAAATACCCTGAGCAAATTTTGTCAAAATGAAATATTTTTATCTGGTTACATAAGTCGTATACTTGAAATCTTATAAAAGCTCTGCCAGTAAAAGAAATTGCGCATATATATTAAACACAAGAAAGTGAAAAAAAATTTTAAAAACTAATTTTTGTTAAAAAAAAAAAAAAAGTCAAAAGGTTGCAATAAATATGTTTTTTTTTGTTGATATATATTATGCTTTAACGTGTATAGGCGCGCACAGCCACGTAAGTTTATGATCGAAATGTGGTACCTTACGATGAGTACCGTTGGAAATTTACTTCAGTGTAATCCTATTTAAGCATTTTAATCAGTTATAAATAAGTTGGTGGTATGTATAATTGTGCTGCAAATATACACGTATAAATCCATTATCTTTCAAAACGTATTTAGTTCAATGCAACCTTCTTAAATAAATAATTTAAATAACTTGCTTGTCATGCCGTATGGAAAAATAAAATGTATAAAAAAAAATAATAGAACTCTTGTGGGGAGGAGGTGAACGTAAATGGTCCTTGGGAAAGCGTTAGTCAACATTTTTTTTTTTTGTTTTTTTGTATATAGTCTTTTTGTAAAATTATTAACCGGATGTTTTGTAAATGTCTTCGTCAATCGTGTACCGTAATTACTAACCCTAAGTAAAATTTTTTTTTTTGATCAATCCGGAGAATAGGACTTACCGTAAACTGCACTACGGGGCGCCATCTAAGCATTTGAACCTAGAAAAATTTATAAAGTAGGCAGATACGTAAGAAAAAAAAATTTATTTTTTTTTTATTTTGATTCCGGTCGTTAGCCCATGTCACTAGCTCAGTGGAATAGCAGAGATTTAATAATATAATCTAAGAGTATATTAAAAAAAAAAAAGAATAAAATAAGCCACTGCCAGTAATTAACATACAAAAATTTATTTACGCACATATATATATATATAAGATTTAAAATTGTTTTAGTATCAGTTTTACATTTCAAAATTTAACATTATTTTTAACTTTACCTTAGATTTTAATTTACATTTTAATTTCTATTATATTATCAGTTTACATTTTAATTAAGTTCGCACAGATGGGATTATAAAAGCTTGTTTTAATATGTTGCTATAGATCGGTTACATAGATTACACGGTTAAACACATTTCACAGTAAACATAAACGATCAAAATACAAAATTATTGATTACTGACAATTGCGGAGGGAAATTTATACATAACCCAATAGTATTCACCATAAGATACTTGCATTGTCACCAATAACTTAAAAGACATCCGAATAAATACATTTTTGATACTCACCGTAAGGTATCATTATTTATCGAATGTCTATATATTTTGATCAAATATGGAAACGCAAAACATAGTTAACCAATAAACAATCCATGCAAGCGTCTATAAACAACTTAAATTTAATGCATTTCTATTTAGGGTCGAGTATGAATAGACCACATAAATTTGCTTTTGAAAATAAACATTCTATCCCTATTTAACCTTAGGTTAAAATTCGTAGTCAAACTGGCATCAATTCATCTGATATATCGATGTATTCAATGTAATAAAATACGGCAGCACAAAAAGTTAAGAGAAGAAATTGCTTCTCATGAGATAGGAATATTACATCTATCTGCAAAGAAGAGCAATAAAACAAAAAACTCCATAGAAAAGAACTGCGGTATCCGACTTATAATTCCTTCCATAGGCAAACGGAAGTGTGCGGCGTATGAAGCGATTCTGCCCGTAGCGAATCAATATTACATCTACTAATCACACCAATATATCCAATCCATTGACCCAATTTAACCACGAAACAAATAACCCAAGATTACCCTCCCCTAATATAACTTTACAAATCTATACAGCCATTCACGCCCGACTTAAGTTTAACATTTATATAATTATTTTAACGAAAAACAAAAATCATGATAAAACTTAAAGAACAAAAAATGAATAATATAAATGGAAATGATTTTAAATATATATAAAATAAAAGGAAATACATCA
The DNA here is from genome assembly GCA_028023455.1 of Epiperipatus broadwayi. Taxonomy (NCBI): domain Eukaryota; kingdom Metazoa; phylum Onychophora; class Udeonychophora; order Euonychophora; family Peripatidae; genus Epiperipatus; species Epiperipatus broadwayi. The sequence continues at coordinate 824,766 of JAQFVV010006435.1, forward strand.
AATAACATTTTTAATAAATTAAGTTGGTCAGATAGGATAATTGCAATTATTTAAATATGGAAAGTTTTAATTTAATGTTCATTATTTATAAAGTTCTTACGGTTTAAAACAGTCCATCTTTATCCGTTGCTTGCCATGAACGTGAATTCCCATGCCGTCCTAAGATTGGTATTCATTTAGCCATTGTTTATTTATTTATTCGGAGGTTTTTTAGTTTAGTTGGTCCTCAATGTAGAAAATGATAGTTCATTTCTCTTTCTTTCTTTGGCAAAACTGAAGGGATTGAATCGTGCGTCACTTCAATCCCTTCTCCCGCACTAACATCTATCTGTCACATTGTAATAATCATAATCCAGTCACTAACTAATAATTTCCAAACTTGTCCTTTTATATTACTTTGAAAGATTGACTTAACATTACGTCATCGATGTGATGATCCTTTTCGTTGAGGTCCGATTTCCCAATGGATTTATTTCATTTGCTAAAAGTTTCTATTGTTTCCCTATCTGACCGATGTTTTTACATTTAAATGCCCAAGGCTGGTTTACATTTAACTAATTAACAATCATTTCCATTTCTGATTAATTAACCTGTTTTCCAAATCAAAGATATATTTTTATCTCTAAATCTTTTTAAGTTTTTGTTTTTAAAATACCTTTTCTATTTTTAATACAGTTTTATTTTAATAATTTTTTTTTATCTGTGCGATTTAATATATACGAGTTTAAGATGATATTTAATTTCAATTTTTAATTCTTAAAGAAAATTTTTAAATGCGAACTTTTTAATTTACTTTCATGTTTAATAAATAAAAAAAAAACAATGTAACGAACGTCTGTGCTCGTTAC